>JBBMOC010000071.1:427562-467971 GCA_037975185.1 Centropyge bicolor
TTTAAGCCTGTGTGGAACATACAAAGCGACAACAATAACAGTAATAATAGTAATAATAATTAGGGGGGGTAAAGGGGGGGCGGCATGCTTTTGAGTTCTCTTTAGGGAGGCTCGCTATCCCACACTTTGAAAACCCCTGCTCTAGACAAATGTCAACATGACCACTAGTCAGTAACTAAATCTTGTTAAATGACTGTGGTTGAGGTTTGAGGTTCTAGTTTGTTGCTTCTTTTTTCCCCACTTTGATTACGAAACAGAGAGAGTTGTTTCCTCCAAGATTAAAGGGTGTCACATCCTTTCCTCAGTCCTCACCTGTCTCTGTCACGCCAAGACGTGATGGCTTTAGACGCATGAACTGATTGCCATGCAGCGCCTTGTCCTGCCGCGCCTTGTCACTCTTGATGTGATGATGCTGCGTGTTCTCTCCATGTAGTGTCAAACCCTCAGATCAGTTAAACAAACACGCCTTGCTCCACTCCCCAGACGCCTCCCCATATGAATTAATGATCACTATGAATTATAAATGCCGTGTACATATGTGCACTCGCTCCCATGTGTGCATGCTACGCGACGGCAGGATTTTATTTTTTCATTACTCTTCCATTATGAGACCTGAGACGGGAATATTCAAGCACGTATAAAAATTCACCCAATTTGTTATTGTCTTCTTTGGCATGCAAATTGCTTGTTGCGGTGGCTGGGGAGGATGTTTTCTCTTTTTCACCCTTTCACAATTAGATTTCCACCTCAAGCAGCTTTCTTATTAAATTCCTTTAAATTATTGATTATAATTAAATGTGGATTTCATCATCATAATGAATTAATGCAACAGGGGAGCCCTGTGTCAATATTGGCACTTTGTCAGAAGAGCAGCTGGATTTATGTTTGGATGAAAATATGAAATATTGCTGTTGATAAGTACATTGGAAATGTGATGAGTTGATAAGACAATAAGACAGTGGTGAAAGAGAACCTAAGAAAAAGTTTTTGTCTCTGATGGAAAAATATATTTGTGATATATATCTGTAATCCTAACTCATGCCTCCCCCTCTCTGCCGGTGTCTCTGGCTCTGGGGATAGCTGGATTAGCATTACATCAGAGGTGTCTGACTCCACTGCCACTTTACCCTTTGGCAAGGCACTGAGCAGATTCAGTGCATTTATATTCACAGCGAGGTGGCCACCTGCTGGGCCAGTCTATTGCAATAAATCAGAATTAGGTTACATAACTTCTTCCACATGCAGTTCTTTACCACAAAATACTTTTTATTTTTTAAACTCAAATGCAGAGTTCCTGAAACTGAGACGTGAACATGGCCTACACCTGCGTCTTTGAGACCCCACTTGACTTATTGTGACCTCCGCTGCCCTGGAAGATTATTTTTTTACATTTACAGTTAAACCTGATGCGTCCAATCTCTTGACCACTTACTGGTCAATGTACCATTTAATTCGCACTTATATAGCATTTAAATGTTTCTGTAATGTGTTCATGGAAAAGGCTTTTGTCTGAACTGTGAATCAAACAGCTTTAAAGCCACAGAAGGTGTAGTTTCCACCGATCTTAGCAGAAAAACTGGAGGCAGTATTTTGCACATTCTCACCTAGGTTTTCGATGGAGTAGTATCTCTGCTTGCTGTCCACTCGGACCGTCTCGGCGTAGGGGCTTCCCACTCCGTAGCCGATGATGTAACCTCGAACTAGGATGTTTGGGCTGAGGGGCGGAGTCCAGGACATGATGATGCTGTTGGGCAGCGGCCTGACGTGCAGTGAGCTGGGCTGGTCGGGCACCTGGCTCTCTGAAAAGATGCAAACGAGGAGACATCACAACAAAGAAGAAGGCAACAGAAGGTGCTGGACCTCAGACCTCAGCATGTCCGGACCCCTGGCTGTGGCCCCCAACCTCCACCACTGGCAGGTTTAAAGCTACCCCTGCAGCTGCAGCAGGTACCTGGAGTAATTGGGCTAACAGATGCTAATGCTGTTAACTGTGTATTAAGCCCTAATAAGCCCTGACACTTTGTGTTATTCCTCAGCATCAGATTAGATCAGATTAGCGTGCTCTCAGTCCTCGGGGGGAGGCCTCATATCACTTTATTGAGTGATAATCCATTGAAATGAGATTTGAGTCTCCCTCCGTCCCGGCCTGGAAACACAGTTAGCATGGATGTGTTTGTTTTTTATCTCAGCAGCTTCCTGCTGACCGGGACATCCTCGTCCTGAGCTTTAGCCTGAGGTCAGCTTTTCTAATTATTCTGCTAGAAATGATTAGATGAAGAAACCCAAGAGCTGCCAGCCGGTTTGGTTGGTTTTATTTGTTATTTTTATTTCCTCCCATTCATTCATTTATTTCTCTTTCTTTCAATTTCACTTTTTCTGGTGAAAAACACCATCTTCCCCAGGTAATCATTTGCTGACCAAACCTGAAGTCAGTGGCCTTTTGGTTTTTGCCAATGTTTGTCTCTTTCTAACTTCTGTAAAACTGTCTTTCCAACACATTTCATGAAATGTGAATCACCTTCAATTTGGGGTCAAATGATGGTGGTGCTTCAGCAACGCTTTGTACTTTTTCCCTCAGTGGCCTGGTGAGACAGCTCTATTTGTCTTGACGCTGGTGCCCTGCATAGAAATGGTTGGCCTCTTAGGGGAATGATTTTGATTATCAAATGTTATGGCATACTGTCCTCTAACCCGTTAAATGATTTATAACATAATCTATTGCAATGTAAACAGCTTTATGGACATATACATTTTTTATTAATGTACAGTATTTGTCAACTGTTATGACTCCTCTGAGAACATATTGAATATCATTACAAATGTGTTTTACCATATTGTCATTTATACAGTAGCCTGCCCTTATAGATGCACACAGGAGAAGTTACAGTTGTTGACAAATACATTAATAAACAAAAATAATAACTGTATTATATTTGTCTAGTTTTTTTCTTCAGTCTTCAGCTTGTGCTTTGTGATTTGCATGTTGTGAGGCCCACACATCACTTAATAGTCGGCAGTACAGTTTTTGTCTTTATTTACATTATAACTAAAAAGAAGCCCAAGAAGAAAGAGTTCCTTTTTCACTTGAAGGCAAATACAAAGGTAGGAAACCCTAGAGTGTCTTTTCTTCTGCACTTTTCCTTTTTCTTTTGAGGGTATGAAAAAAACACCCTTACATGACTTTTTGTACCAGTGCTTTGGAACTGCAACCATAACTGTGACAAACAAAACTGACAGTATCTTGTCAAATGCTTTCACTTTGCCTTCTTTTCCTTTTCTCTCTCCTCCACCTCCCCCTCCTCCTCCTTCCGACCCTCCCATCCCTCCTCCCCCGAGGCAAATCTTCCCTCCATCGATCCATCTGAGCCCTGAACCGGTTAAATATTTATGTGTGCGTTGGGACAGTGGAGGTATTTACATGCTGTTCTACAGATCACTGCTATCATACACACACACACACACACACACTCTCCCTCTGTTCTTACCATCCAGGTCATTCTCTGGCGTCTCAGCGGTGTACCACTCACTGGCTGGACCTGTTCCATTGGCTGTCATGGCTGCTACCTGGAAACTGTACTGACTGCCCTTCTCCAGACCTGGAGAGAGAGAGAGAGAGAGAGAGAGACAGACAGAGAGAGAGAGAGAGAGAGAGAGACAGAGACAGAGAGAGAGAGAGAGAGAGAGAGAGAGAGAGAGAGAGAGGTTGCATACATACACATTCTTATGGTTAGTGTGTGTGTGTTTTGGAGACTTGTTTATGACATGTAAAACAATAACTTTGTCCTACTGCTGGGAATTATTGGTGGGCTAAAATATTAAGTGAAGTCGCAATCTCTTATTTCACTGCCAAATTTAAAATGCTTCTTTAGCTTGACTAGTTTCAGGGCAGAGAATCTGAAAATTGCTGATTGGATAGCTTAATGTGTCGTGCTTTAATCTGCTCATTGAAGCTGCAATGTTTTTATTTAATTTAATGAAATGCAGCTTCTTATTCTCAGACAGTGAAAAGGAGTGATTATTGCTGACAGCCAGGCTTGCAGCAGGCAGATCAGATTCAACAGACACACATAAACACCTGCCACTGGGGAATGAAATTCTGTGCAGACAAACAGATGAAGATAACCATCAGTGAAAAATAATGAAAAGGAAGATCAGTTTCATTCAAACCCCGCACACCTCAAATTGAAATAATAGCTTGTGGCAGTTTGAATGTAGACACGCACACGCTCATATATATGAAGATGTAAACTCAAATGCAGATTTCTTTCACAGAAGAAAAAGCAGACATACACATAAAGATACATGCAAAAAACCTGAAACACACACAAAAATATGAAAACAAAGAGACACAAGCAGACACAAGTCCACTGTGTAACCCACCCACACACACACACAAATCATCTTGAAGACGTTCATGTCAGACGACTGTCAGCCTTAGGTGATGCTTGTGAAAACATTTGTCTATTTCTCTTAAATCCCCACATATGAAAAAAACAGTCGGGTTAAATTTAGGCAGACTTTCAGAATCTAGGACCTCGGTTTGCAGTCCGCTCCAAACAACATGTCAAAACACAATCCAGCCTTAATCAAGAAAATGTTAAGGACAAGTTTTATTCTATATTTAAAGTAAATTGATAAAAACTTCCAAAGTCAAACCAAATATAATAAGAATAAATCAACCTCCAGAGCCTCACCTGTGAACAGGTACCAGAAGTTGTTGGGTTCAATGGCCTCCTGGTCCCCACGACGACCAGTCTTCCTGTATTTGATCTTGTAGGCGGTGATGATGCCATTCTGGGTGCTGCGTGGAGGCGGCTGCCATGACACCTTGATGCTCTGAAAGACAGTGGAGCAGCAGTTAGAACAATAAACAAACTAATATAGGGCCCTATAATTTCCGCGATTGCGGAATCGCGGACGGAATCGCGGAATTGGACAATAAAAACGGAATTTATTTTTAATGCGGAATATCGCAGAAATGTTGTTTTCGTGAGAAAGAGGAACATAAACATGGGCAATCGTTCCCGGGGGTTGCTAATCAATGTGACACAACCCCTGCCCCCCGCCCCTTTTCAAACCATATGAAAACATGGCGCTCCCCCCGTCTGCTAAAAAGCTACGTAATACGACGCTAACGGCTAAATACAGAGCTGAGCAGTTCCCGTCTATGTGTCAGGCAACGTGTTATTTTACACATTTTATCAACACTCTCTTGACTGGAAGCGGAAAAATAAATGTGATGACCACCTGTTGTCCAAAAGTCATATTTTTTTAAAGTCAAGTATATTTTCACTTGAAGAAAAAAGGCTAATTGAGCACTTTATTATTATTTTTTAATATGCCATTTGTTTTCACTGGAAACATTTTTTATTTGAAGTACTTAGTGCAATGTTGTGTTGCATGAAGCAGCAATAAAGTATTGAGGAAAAGTGCAATATTGTGTTGCCTCAATGAATGTAAGGTCATTTCTATTTAATTAGTGTGCATTTTATTCATAACCATTATTAAAACACACTCTTTTGTGGTAAAATATGAGTAAAAGGTTTCCAAAAATTCCAAAAAATTAAAATGGAAAAAACGGAATTTGGGAAAAAATAAAACGGAATTTATAGGGCCCTACTAATAGAGTTGTGAAACATCCTCTGACTGAGGAGGCGGATTGTGAGGCAGTGGCGCACGGGCAAGTGAAAAGCTGCCCTCATACACAAGATCACCCTAGACCAGTGGTTCCCAACCTTTTCCAACTCAGGGCCCACTATTAAGTCTCAAAAATTTTCGTGGCCCACCTTTGATTCCATAAATACGGAGGCAAAACTATGTGTTCCCAGAGCGCTTTTTTATTGAAGATGAAACATAATGGACTGAACTGCATACAATAGAAACCAGATGGTTCAATGGTTCAGCTTCTGTGTCTGTCCAAAAAAATCCCAGCGCTAAGTACTCAGCACTGTACTTTCTCCGACATCTTCTTTTTTGTGTGATGGTGGGGAGATGACTTGTTGATTCACCAGTCTCCTCTCTCTCTCTTCTTTTTATTCTCCCTGTTGCTACCTCCATGTTTATACTGCAGTTTCAGCCCTCAGCTTCATAAACAGGTCAAGTGTAATGTGCTCCCACTGTGAAATGGTCCGGCCCATAACAACAAAAGTTCCTATCTCTCATTTCTAAAAACAAAACAAACTAATAATAAAAAGAATATTTGAACATCTATAATATCATTTTAAATGTAACTGATTTTTAACATTAAGGACAGTATTCTGTTTATTTTTATATAATTACACTCTTCCCATCCCCATACAAAAGTCAAAATATTTTGGAAATGATTTGGCGGCCCACCTGCAATACCTTCGCGGCCCACCAGGGGGCCGCGGCCCATAGGTTGGGAATCACTGCCCTAGACCAAAAGAGATGAAAATGCCCAGCATACTGTGTAGTCGGGGTTGCTAAGTGTCTTTTGTAGTAATTTTGCATCTCTCTGTGGTTGTTTTGTTTTTCTTTGTTGTCATTTTATCGATAATAATTATGTATATTTTCAGTGATGTGGTGCTTTTAATGAGCTTTTGGATATTTTTGGGTTGCTTGGAGTATCTTTTATAGTGTAGCCATCTGCTAGAGATGCTGGGTTCTGCACTCTGAGTAATGAAGATTTCTCAAGACTCAGCTCAGTTCTAATATGAATTTCAGTCTAACTATCCATAGTACGACTATATTTGCATCAAATTCTTTATATGGATTAGGAAAATCAAACCAAATGACACTCCAGAGTATTATCTTTACAGTGATACCATTGCCATGCAAATACACATGATTCCTAACTTCTCATAACTTTAACCACCTGTTATCACAAACACATGATGTGAAGGCAGCATAATGCTCGTATTCATCCCAGCTAGGTGTGAAGAGAGAGTGTAACCCTGAGCAGCAATCAGCAAAGAGGCCAATATATTTCTGTCGTATTCTAATTTTTGTTTTGATGAGTTTGATGCTGACTGTGTACACTGTGTTTCTCTTTTTTCATTACATAGCTTTAGCACAAGGCTGTGGTTGTGTGGTTGTTTGAATTTCACTGTTTGTGTGTGTGTGTGTGTGTGTATGTGTGTATATACATCACATATATTTTTATCTGTATGTGTGTGTGTGTGTCTGTCTGTGTGTGGGTGTGCGTTGCATGAATTTTAATTGCTTTATTTGCATGTTAACAACCCACCTCTGACACACACACACATGCACACTCACACACTCATACACACACAACAGATGTTTACTCGGCCCCCAGTGTGCTCTGCTCTGTGAGGCACCTGCCATCAACCATTCTGCTGATTTTCTCAGTATGATCCTGTGTGTGTGTGTGAGCATGTGTGTGTGATACGAGGGCTCAACATTAACAAATGAAGATTAATGAATTAGAAAGTTTAAAAAAAAAAAAAGATCAATTTCTCTCTCTCCCTCTCTCTGTTCTAGCCACCTCTCTACTTTTCTCTTTTTTGTCTCATCAGTATGTGTCGATATTTTTTTTTACTTCTACTCCTAAAATTACTTCTAATAATGATAAGTGAAAGTATAACTTTATTGTACGTCATGTTCAACATTTTTCAAGGCTTTTTTTGTTGATTGTCAGAACAATCAACTGTGAAGAACAATTATTGTAAATAAATAATAATAATATTGACAAATGATTTCATCTGTGTGGGAAGTCAGCAGCTTAGCCAGAAAGGGACTAATGCTCATTCTCAAAGGGCCCAAAATGAGGATGTTATTGACCACTAGTATCAGTGGTATGGAGCAATGTCAGTAAGTGTGGGTTCCTATATATCATGTAGGCAAACTGGGAGGCCCTTGCATGCAAGCAGCTTTGCAAAGGTTTCATAAGGATGAAAATGCATTTAACACATTTACATAACACATTACTTAACACACAGGCCTAAAGGATACACACTGTTGTTGAGTGAATGTAAACCTAACTCTTTGTATGTATCACAGGAGGTGTGATAACACACATACCAGCCGATAAGAAACTGCTGCTCTCTGTTGCCGTGGTAAATTTCCAGTAACAGCACTAATTGAAGTGTATTGTCATTTCATACAACACATTCGCGGCTCAGAACCAGAAGGCCACTTACATATGTACAGATTGTATCACACACACTCACACATCTGTTGTTGGTGTCATATTAGCGCGCGCGCACACACACACACACACACACACACACACACACACACACACACACACACACACACACACACACACACACACACACACACACTCACACACACACTCACACTCACACTCACACTCACACACACACACACACTCGGAGTGATGTTATGTGTATCCCTCCATCACCTGTGGTGTAAGTCATCGGGCCAATGAGCGGTTTAAATATTCAGCCAGTGTTACTGTGACGACGGTCACAGAGGAATTCATTAACATTTAGCTGCACCTGTTCCCTCTGCTGCTCCTCATCCTGCTAATTGATTACAGCAGAACTGATTACTGGGAGGGAGGAAAGAGAAGAGATACAGGAGGATGGAGGGAGAGAAAAAGAAAGGGGCAAAATTGAATAAATCTGTGTGTCGGCCAAATTCCTCCATATACCCCCTCTCTCCCACTCTCTCTCCCTCTCTCTGGTCAGGCGTCACCATGCGCTTCATTAACTAATTAGCCACTTTGACAGGACACGGTTGGATGTGAGGTCTCCATGGAAACGATATAGAAGTTAAATTCATGTTGGAACAACTCCCACAGCGACACAAAGAGGCAAACCATCCATGAAGGAGGACAACACCACGATCACTCCACTGTCTCTACCGGGGGGGAAATACCACTGCTCAACTGCAACTCTGACTCCAAACAGATGGGATGCTGTGTAAAAAACATCAATAACACAAAATAAATTAAAAAAAAAAATTGGACATATACTCAATTGGAAGGAGTAGGAAATAAACAATGTATTTAATGTTTTACCTCATCAGCTGCATTGATTTTTGTATAGCCATGCTTATTGTGAATTTGATGGCAGCAGCATGTATCAAAGAAGTTGGGACAGGAGCAACAAAAGACAAGTTGTGGACTGTTTGGATCATTTCACAGGTAAACAGGTGATAGTATCATGAGTGGGTATGAAATTTTTATTAGACTGAAAGGAGCACTGCAACATCTACGGCTAAAATGATACTGTCTGCTACTGCTAATACTTTGCTACTACTGCTTTACTGTGACAGCTGCTACTGGTATTACTACTGCTAATACTTCTATTACTGCTACTATGTCACAGCTGCTGTTACAGGTACAAACCCTCCTGTTCCTGCAGCCCCTATTGGTACAACTACTGCAACTACCACTGCTCAATGTGAAAAGTCACAGTAGAGTAAAATCCATTTGCCCTTATCCTTCATATTTGTACTTGTCGCTGGTTGACATCAGATCTGTATATTATTAGTTGAAGTCCACTCTCCAGCTGCTGCTGAACGACAGCCTGCCATGTTCATTAAGTTGTTGAGTTTCGACTCCTTCACAGAGCTCACTGAACTAAACAGGCTCCGTGGATCAATTAAGCCGGGTTCGGGTGGTTTCAGATGTCCTTCTCTTTCCTTTTGTAAATTAAAGGTGAAGTGGCCTCAGGCTGTAGTGTAACACTGAATCATTTCTCTGTTTTCTTTTTGTCTGAGTGGAGCAGAAAATGTCGAGAGCAGAGAGCCCTCCTGCAGCTGCTTTGTATTCACATGTAGTTGACATTGTAAAGCAGAAGGGCAAGCGAAGCCGCGGCCTCGTTCGCAGCCTTCAAACGGGTGGAGAGCTTCCGTCTTTTTTAATTTTCCCTCAGAGGACGCGAGGAAAACGCAGGGAGGTCTGCAGAAAGCTGATGAAGATAACACTGATAATAATAAGTACTGATAATAACCAAAACGACAGTGATGATCACAAGTAGCCGAGACGTCTGAGGGAAACATAATGAACAACAAAACTGCTAATAGAATTTAATTGATCATAGTAATTAAATCTCTAATGCTCCAACAGATGTCACAGCAATACCATCAATAGTAACACGTGTACTACTGCTGTATATACAGTAAACTTTGTAGCTTATGATGGACCACATAAAAAAAAGTATATTCTTTGTTATAGTAAATAAGGAGAAAGCATATAATCACTATGTATATTACAAATATTAGTTGACACATTAAGCTTTTCTTTTGCCTTAAAAAGTGAACTTGTTAAATGTTTAGCTGTGATTCATCACAAAGCGTAAAGTTCTGTTAAGTTGTTGTAGAACACAGGAAAAAGAACTTTCAGACTTCAGTTTATGTTTTATACTTTTTACGAACCTGTGTGTTACTGTTTCAAATTGCTTTAACTTTGACTGCAAATATCAAGAGGGTACAAATAGTTGGTGAAGTCTGACAACCTCAGAGACAAAGAGAAGAACTGAAGGTATAACTGTCTAAGATTGTCGACTTGAAATTCTGAGTTTTCTTTAAGGCTAAACAAAGTAGCTCAGATGTTTCTTTCCTACAACGTTTCAAAGCTTCCCCTCTGGGAATCCTGAGGCATTCATAAACCAAATTAAGATATAATGTCCCACTAGTGTATTCTGAGTCCTTGGTCAACAACTAGTTGGAAATGCAAAACTTTCAAAGGAAGCTCTCAATGAGAAGCTATTTATCCTTTCTTTTTGGTTGCTAGAGAAATAAGTAGCAGCAAAATCTTTTGCTAAATCTAATATTGCTGTTGTTCAATACTGGGGCATGCATTTAAAACTACAAACATCTGCAACATACAGTAGGTGTCCACTTATACTGTCTGCTTAAAGTACAGTCAAAAGGAATTGAGTCATGGCACACACAAGTCTTTACATCTGGGTACAAATAAACTGTGAGGTTTAAATGCAGCGTACATCAGCAGAATCAGGAAGTAGTCAAGGTGTAGTGGCTTTAATTTCAAGTGCCAGTCAAGGAAGCAAATGTGACAAAATGCTTCCTGGTTCTTCTCATGCATATGTGATTTACATGATGATGGAAGAGCCATCTGGAGCAATCTGGGGTTCAGTATCTTGCCCATAAAGTCATCTTTGCTGATCCCACACCTTGAAAGCAAAAAAAGTTAAAAAGTAAAAGAAGTAAGTAAAAAAAAAAGTTAAAAAAAGGCGATGTGCATTAAACCATTCACTTATACAGATATAACCATGTTCAATTATTGCACAGAACAAAAATTATTATATTATTATATAATTATACTGGAGAATATATAAATGTTATTGCAAATTACATTGGCTTGTACGGGATACAAGCAGGAATCACACAAAATTGTTGCACAATATAAATATAAAGGATCTCTCTCTCTCTCTCTCTCTCTCTATATATATATATATATATATATATATATACACACACACACACACACACACATATATACACACACACGTGTATATATATATACATACTGTATATGGGTGTGTATGTATATAGACTAAGATTCATAGAGTACATGTATAGGTATATATGTATAATATATGACATGATATAATTCTACAATATAAAAATATATATTAATACTTATAATATGTAGATTGTGTAGAAAATATGAATAAATATGATACATAACCTAACAGACAGCAACAGTGCACATCATGTGATGCTCGTGTTTAAGTTTTATTGTACTTCCAGTTGGACTTTGACTCTTTGTGCTGCTGAGCAGTTTGTCCGATCGATGGATTAAAAAAAAGCTCTGAAGAAAAGCAAAACTTTAAACTGAATGTGGAATTAATTCAGTGGGTTTCCCTTTTGTTTCTGTATGCTGAGCTGCGGTGTGAGAGCTGCATACCGAACACCTCATCCACCCTGTGACCTCCACACACACACACACACACACACACACACACACAGGGCCAGGTGAGTAAACACTCCCTCAATTCAATCTGTGATTGTTTGTTCATGTCCTCTGGGTGAGAGCTGCAACCACATTGAATGTGTGTGTGCGTGCGTGTGTGTATGTGAGTGTGTCTGCGTGTTAATGTCCTCTGGGTAAAAAGAGCAATCACATGGAGGGCAGACTGTCTCTATTTGCTCTTCAATATAACATGCAACACCATGCTGCACCATGCAGTGTGTGTGTGTTCAGAAAATAAACTGCTGTTAGGTTTTACAACAATATTTTTATAATTCTCATGCAGGTGTGTTCTCTGCAGTTTTCTGTGTACACAGGATATTTGAAAAAAAATTGAAGGGCTTTTTTTTTCGGAGATAGTTGCAGGGTATTAAATTCAGAGTCTGTGACCAGAGCAGCAAAACAGAATGATATTTTAAATGTGGCCAAATGACAAACACAAAAATGAGGGTTTTTTTCCAATTGAAATTCAAACATTTTTACAGCTGTACTTCAGTTAAGTACGCTGTACAAAGCCCAACTAGGAACATGAGTTCCTCTGTGCAACACATCAGTTTCATGCTCTGGATGAGACCAATGTTAAATTACATCCAAATAAATTCAATCACTTCACTGCCACGGCCAAATGATGTTGCAGAAACACTGCGTATAGATCACTCACTAGTGTAATTCCCACTGTGGATGGAGGATATGTCCCCTTTGTTTAATGTCATTTTAAGCAGAGTCAGTGCATAAATCACAGAATTTATCATAGATTTTTTTTTTAATTACAGTCTGTTAAAATGACAGCTGGCAAAATATTCAGTTTCATCATAACTTGCTAGTTGCAATTTATATACATGCAAGAAATTAGCTTCTGTTTTCCTATGATTGCCAAACAAAACACAGCAAACATCATTGGAAATCTAGTTGATGGATGCTTCGAAAAGAAGCATTGCTTTGTCTTGTTAAAATGAGGGATATGGACAGAAAACCTCAGGAACATTCCAATATGTTCTGAGATAAATCTAGTGACTTCCTGGTCACAGGACCCTCCCTGGTCCAATCAGAGCTCAGTCCGTTTGCTGCTCTGTCTAATTAGGAGACGTTCTCCTGATGAGGTGGGCGGAGCCACAGGTGAAGTTGGAGTGATGTTTGATTCAGAGGAAGGACACAGAGTTGATGAATGGCACCAAACTGATGATTATGTTTTGGTGTTGCATCTGAGGGTGTAATCATCCCGTTACCACGACGATTCCATGCAAAAATTCAGAGCAAGGGAATCGCGGATGATTAACAGTAATTACCTGCCGTTTGCTGACATCATCACAGGTGCGTGATGGACAGAGTTGGAAGCAGAGCTAACAGCTGGTGTTTCAAGCTCTAAGAATAATGTAATGATTGAATGAATGAATGAATGGAAGAATTACTAAGAACCTGACTGACTGACAGAATGAAGGAAGGAAAAAAGAATGAATGAATGAATGAATGAATGAATAGATAACTGACTAAGAGAACAAATTCATTGATAAATGAATAAAAGAGTAACTGAATCAGTGACGTCATGTGCGATTGAATGAATGAATAGATAATTAGTATGTGCGTGATTTTTTAGTTTTTGTTTAAAACATTTATATATACTAAAAAGTACAGTACATTTCTACAGTAAAACATATTGAACTGTGTGTGTGTGTGTGTGTCAAAGTTCAAACTGGCTAAAAGTTTTAAAATTTTTCTCTTTCCTCTGACAGTAAAGGTCATATCCAGCAGCTCTTCATGGATGAGAGACTTTCCAGGAATAGCTCTGCAGCCAAACTGCAGCCAGTGAGATGAATGTGTTATATCACAATGTCAAAAATAAAATTCTGTTATACAGTGACAAAAGCCCAGAGGACGTTTTTGCTCTGTCATTAGATTTTACGAGGAATGACCAGAGATGACCTTTGAGACTACAGACAAACATCTTTTACTTAATGAAATCAATGTTAACCAAAAAACTGTGTCTCAGTGTAAAAAATATCTTTCTTAACTTTCGGCTAAAGGATAGCTGTCGAGCTGAGATTTCCACGTTAGAGACCTGGTGTAAAAACATCATGTACTGTTACTCCAGATTTAGGGTTCAAATGCAGCTTTGAGAGAAAGGCATCAGTGTGCTCACTTGGTTGTAATAGGCCAGTGAACACACACAGAGAGAGAGAGAGGTAAAGAGACAGACTGGGCCGGGTAAAAACTTTATGGATTTTTCAACGATCCACCGGCTCACTGATGCAGCAGCCAATCGGGATTTGTCCTGGTCTGCCAGATGGCCAGTGCACCACTGTTTCACAGTGAGCTCAGCTGGACCCTTCACTGCCGTTTCTTTTAATTAATGTTTAAATGAGTCTCTGGGTTCTCCAGAGTAACACATCTGACTCCTGAAGAGACTCACTGGGACTTTTAATCACTCGAACAGGAATCCTTCCAAGAACTATTCTTAGATCATTTGTGGGGCTAAAAGTTTGCAGTAATGTTCCCAGAATGCATTTCTGCTCCTGACTCTGAAGCTGCAGAGACAGTGACCCGGCTGAACCCTCTGGAGGATTCTGGGTAAAAAGCCCACAGACTGACATAATGTACACTGTGGCTCGACCGAGCATTCAACAACACACACACTGACAGTAACACTTCACTGGCTGGAGAAAAGTTGAGGAAATGTCAGATTTGTCTGAAAAGTTGGTTTGACAGCAGAAACTTGACGAGAGCAGAAAGATTAACATTTTCTGCCTCGACTGCAGAGGAACTGACTGAGGCTGGGCCCGCCCCCGCCCACCCACACTCCGGGATTTATCCACTTGCTTTAAGTATTTTCTATCTCTATCACATACATCTTGGAGTTAACAATTTAAATAATCACTTTAACATTAATAATAATAATAACTGCAGACAGGCTATTCAATTAAGTCAATTATGAAAGCTACTTCAGACAGTCAACTCGAGTCCTCGTGGGATATTCTCACTGCAATTTACAACACGTCGACGCTGTGCAAGTTACATAATGAAGTTTTATAACTTGGTTCAGAAACAGAGACCGCACCATATCCATTTCCCTTCCCCTTCGAGATTCCACATCCCTCCCTCCAAACCCCTGTCTCTTGTCTCTCCTCTCTCTCTTTTGTTTGAATACAGAAACCACAGGGGCAAAATCGAAATCCAAAGAACACGAAGAGACAGCTCCCCCATCCAGAGTCTCGACTCCCCTGGTTCCCTCCCGTCTCCGGCTGACACCGGCCCGTCATCGCACTCCTTCATCTGTCCAGCCACAACCTCCATTTCCAGCTTCATCCGCTTTCTCTTCATTCCTCAACACCCTGAAGCCTCAACCCATCCCTCCAACACCATCTTGGCTCTCTTCCATTATATACATTAAACTATTCTAAATCCATATGTTCACTGGTCTTTCTTAGTAAATAATATTATATTACTGAGAGTTTGTTCTCTTATAGGGGAAGTTAATACTAGGGATGCACCGAAATGAAAAGTCTTGGCCGAAACCGAAAACCGAAACACCGAAATAAATTATTATGCCAATTATTACCATTGCATTTGTGGCTATGACTGTGTACTAACCTCACTAAAATCAAGGCATTGCAATTGCATAAATTAATATTAATGCTTCAAAGAATAAATCAATTACAAAATTATGAAAATATTTATTAACACTGACATTAAAACTAGCTATTAGCTATCCGTGGGTCTTTCTCGGATATAATGAAATGCATCCACACTGCAGACATGTTGGCAACTATCCAGACGTGCGCGTGCCGGTAGGGTTGCCAAACATCCCGAAAAATACGGAATTGTCCTTTATTTGAAAATTAAATGTTGCGTCCTCTTTTGAACTAATACAGGACGCAATTTGTCCCGTATTTCATAAATGTCCCATACACATGTCTGTCACAAACACATTTCAACACTAAATGTGACAATAATGAACTAAATAAAACACAGGAAAGATCAAGGCCAGCTAAATCTGTGTGCCGGGGACCATATGCCAGGGACCCCGAGAGGACCCGCTGCGCTCTCTGCCAATCAAAGAGCGCTGTCACGGTTGCCTAGTTACAAACACTGGCGCCGCTACACGCGCATTTTAAAAATGGCTAGAGGCGACTGTTTTTTCTTCGTCATCACAACGTCTTGTTTCGGCCGTGTTGTTTCGGTGACAAAAGTCTTTCGAGCAGCACTTTTGAGCCAGTTTCGGCCGAAAATTTTCGGTGGCTGAATTTTCGGTGCATCCCTAGTTAATACCATCACTCCACACACTCATTCACTGCTGTGCTTGGTTCATTGCTATTATAAATACTGAAATAATTATTAATGTTTGCTACTGCTGCTTATGAAAGCCAAGAAAAGTGTCCTTATGGATGGTATTGGTAATCAGCTCAATGTGAGATCTTTCATTTCTCATTGTTTTTTTTGTGTCATTTGGAGTTAATGACCATTCAAATATATTGTGTCCTCCTCTACAACTACGACAACTAATAATTATTAGATACATTCATTTTAGGCTTCTTTGGAAATCAAGTGAAAGCAACACCATCAGGTACTAATTGTTGCTGTTGTATGTCACCCAAGCACATGTTTTGAAAATAAGGAAGATGTTCTTCTGTCAGCTTAGTCCTGATTCTCAAGTCTTACTGCCGGCAAATATATGAACGATGGAAGTCATACTACCAAGTTGATCTGCTCGATTACGTTGTTAAAATCTAGTACATTCTCTCCCGTAGATTGCTACAACCAGTATTGTTAGAGCCAGTGATTAGTAACATGTATTTGTCTTTAATGATGAATCAGTCACTTCTTCTCATCTTGATCTACAAGGAGTTCAGCGGTCTGGGCTTGGTGAAAAACACTTCAGCAGAGGTTTAAACATTAAAACCACCTGCGGCTTTAGTGTGTTTGGTATTCAGCTTTCTTTTCAAATGCTTTAATAAATAATCTAAAAATATTCAGTTGAGAAAAATATCCCTCCTTCATGAGCTTCTATCATGAGACTTTAAACCATCAGGCAGCTCTAACATTGCTGATACATCAGCCTTGACCTGAGAGCCGATCGGCAGAGAAATATCAATCACATGCAGGAAAAGAGGCGGGCAGAAACTAAATGAGGTCAGCTCTCCACAGACAGTCTGAACCTCCTCTTTATGGACATAAATTATGAGCCGTTCACATTGGCTCTGGAAACATTTATCATTTTCTCTGCTTCTTTCTGAGCAGGATAAAAAAAAAAAACCCAAATGAACAGAGAAAGGCATCTGATGAAACAGGTCACATTGCTTAAGCTGATCCTTTTACTTAAATTGGGATCTCCACAACTTCTCAGTCATTAAATACAAGATTAAAGAGACTCGTAAATATGTACAGGGGAGACAAAGACAAAGGGCGTTGTGAAACAGGAGAATACAACAAGGAACACTGTCACTGAGTGTCATGTTTGAGCAACAGGTGTCTCAAACAAGGTGCTTTATGGTCAGACAAGACCAGCCAAACAAGGACTGTATCCTTTCAGAGGAAGGCATCAAAAGTTCCTCTGTACATCTCTAGTTGAAAAATGCTGTCTCTTGTCTTTGTTTTCCTGCAGAGTCAGCAGCTGGCAAAAGGCAGTGTAAGGAAACGCCTGGGCTGCCAGAGAAAACAGTGCAGTGAAAATGTGTAAATTGGGGAGGACAAATTAAAATAACCTGGCAAAATGGAGGGCCTGATCCCTACTGCAGTCTGCTCCAGTCTCATGGCTTCTTATTTTCACTGTATATTTGACTGTGCTGACTAGAGAGGCATGAGAGCAATATGCAGAGCAATGTATCTCTGTGGTTTGAAGATCAGTTCATTCGTTCAGCTGTCAGCTTTCCTGTTTTTTATTGTTTACTGATCAGATTCAGCCACATCGTAGCTGTGTTAAGTTACTGTTGATATAAAGTATTTCCTGCTGCTGCTGCTGCTTCACATTACAAGTTTTCCATCAGGGAACCAGCAGGAGCATTTGTCACAGTCGCAGAGTTAGCAGGACTTCATCAGCAGATAAAAAATTGGTCTACACAAAAAGATGGATATATCTGGGACTGTTTGGTCAATGGATCAGGCTCAGCCTTTCTTGGTACAAACCTCTGTCAGTTCCAGCGTGTTATCAAAGTAAACAGCTTCTCTTATTTTGCCAAGCTATCATGTGGAAAACGGGTTGCTCACGACTTTAGTCGGGGTGAAAGAGGCTTGGTTTTCTGTGGTTTTGTTCAGACTTATGAGCTGATCCACACAGATTTCAAGTTAAGACAGTGAGATCCTCCACAGCGCAGCAGCTGACATTTTCACTTTACGCAAATCTCCAAACCCCCATTTCCTCTGGATCATCAAAATAAATTCTGTGGTGTCAGCAGGATTATTACAGGGAGCTCGCAGTTGATGTAAAAGGCCACAATGCTACTCGCAAAGCCTATTTGGGATGCTGTTTAATACATTTTTAACGCTGTATATTAATATTTGAAATTCAGTAAATTACACTTTAGTTATTTATATACTGTTGAACATTGATCTTTGGAGTACTGTACATTCATGTATGCCATAGAACCATTTTCAGTGGCACCTTTTCTCCATCTTGGACTCTTCTGCCAGTCATTAAACCGCCTGCTGCCTTTTAGCACCTCTATTGAAAAGAGCTCATGATGTGATTTGCTATACGGTTTTTAAATGAATGTCACTCCAGCTCCACCATAGGCTGGTTTGCTACACTGGACATTGTGTCTTTTGTTTCTTTAGCAGTTTTGCATTGTGTGTTTTTACATATTTACAGAATGTACTCGTTGTCTTCTGATGTATTTTCAATGGCTGCTGCAAGACCAGTAAAGTCTTTTATTTTCAGCACCTGATGCATGGACATGTAATAAATATGGTGAATTAGCAATTAACAGTTCCTGTCTGCAGTGTACCTGTGGATGTACACACATGTATTACTGGTTTAGATCTGATACTGAAGAAACCTTTTTTTTTTTAATTGTGATGATTCTCAGGCAAGTTCTGGAGTTCCAGGAGCTCCAACTGCTGACGGTGTTGATAAGTGGCCAAATCAGCAGCAATAACTCACTTCTGTTTTCAGTATACCTGCACCTGTACCCTTCACCTCACGCTGTATCTGTGCCTCACATCTCTCCCTCTGTGCCGCATCTTCAACTTTCGCTCACCTACTCCCTTACATCTTGAAAACCTCTGGTGTAATCTTTGAAGTTCAGTTCATTTACATACTGCTTATTATTATACGGCTTTACACTCATACTGTATATGTTTACATCTCAGAACACAGTAACCTCCAGCTGGTGCTCTTCTCTGCTTATTAAACTGTCTGCTGCTTTAAACAGGGAAAGAAAAGGTGTGTAGCAGGTGTGATGTGATTGGTTTTTAGGCTATTATCAGGGGTCACCCCCACTCAGCAGTATATAAACCTCTGAACCCAGTTGTCCCCGTGTCAGTGAGTAGGGAGGTCATTGTTTCTATATGATAGAAAATCTCTTTTTTGGGTGAACTGTTAAAGTTTTTAAAAAAATACACAATAATAAATAAATATTTGTAGATCACATCAGTCAGTAAAATGAGGCCAGATCAGCAGGGAGCGACTGCTGACTGATGGCAGTGTCACAGTTTAGACGTGTGTCAGAATAAAGAGCTATCAGTCACTTCCAGGGTTGAGAAACCTGTTAAATCAGCTGTAAATGTTCAGCGGTTTATGTAGGTGACGGTTGGAATAATAAGCTCAGATTGTCTGTAAAATGTTAAAAAGTTTCTGTCTTGAAATTTGATCAAAGTGTCCTGTGGCAGTTTCCAGGGCATGAAGTTGTTCGTATCACCATGAATGAAGCCGTTTGTTGAGGCGACTGTTGTCGGTGCAGTGTAGGGAGTTGAACAGAGAGAGGAGGGAATAAAAGAAGAAAAATTGAAACTCACCCTGGATAGGACAACGTCTAAGGTGATGTTCTGAGGAGGAGCACTGGGTACTGCAGAGATAAACACAAAGATAGTAAATACTGCATATCAGGTTATTCATAAGTCAAAGTTAAAAACGGCTGAGATCATGATGCAGCCTGACAGAGGAGATAAGTCCACGGGCCAGTCCAGTAGTTCAGACAGGACAGAGGACTGTAATAGGCTGTAAATATTTTCATACAGCACCTCAAAAGTTAAATATAAAACATTATAAAAAAGTGTTTTTACATTTACATTTTTTACATTTACAATACTATTTGCATTGTATTGTAAATGTAAAATTATGGATATGGGCAAAACCAAGTTACAATCAAATTAATACCTGCTCTCCCATACCAACACATGTACTAGTAGTGGAATACAGAAGTGATTGTCAGCTTGTTTTAGATGATGAACAGTAAAGTTTAACTTCTTTAAAGAGACTGATGAGAAATCAGTTAATGAGAGATTGCATTGAGTTATGGAAGCTAGTGAAGCCGAGGCGACTGGCCTGGACATGACTTTCAGGACTCCAAATTACCTAAATAAAAGGAACAGTCTGACATTGTGGGATATAGTGTATCCTTGTCTCCTGAATCACACATAAATATCAGTTTCATAAATAAATCAGACAGCTTCAGAGGGGTTGGAAGATGTATCTTTTCATGGAGCAAGGACACGTCCCCCTTTCTTCCAGTCTTTATGCTAAACTAAATTAATCTAAAATGTGTTTGTTCCTCTCAGAGACTTGAACTCCTCATCACAGATGGCATAGGGTTATTAGTTTTTTACAGTGGCAGTGTGTTGGCTGCAGGCCAGGCTGACTCTGTTTGGTGTCAAATCACTGCTGTCAATCAATCACCTTGATGACATCAGCACAGACAGGAAGCAGACGGAGCAACGCTGTGACGGCATTCAGCCTCTGAGATCTGACTGTGTCAGTACAGCAAAACAAGATTACCACCACAAAAAATGGCAGGTGTCATTACACACACACACACACACACACACACACACACAGGTCTGATTTTGAATCACAAACACTGAGACACTCAGTGAGCATCATGGCAGAAAATGATGCAAAACAGAGATGAAGAAAGAAGAAGATGAAGGTGGAGAAAATTTGAGAGCTGACAGTCAAGATGAGGGCAAAGAAAGAGAGGGCAACAACAGGATGGAGGATGAAGAAGACAAGTAAGAAAAGTGAAATAAAGTTAAGAAGATGATGAGGACAGAGAGGACGAGTTTACAACAAGGACACAGAAAGAAAAAGAAAGACCACAGAAACAAGATGAACGAGAAAAAAGAAAGATCATGATAGATGACAACAAAAATGAAGGTGAGGATGACTGAAACAAAGGAAAGGGAAAAAAATCTGAAGATGGAGCGTAAGACATACAAACAAAAACAACAACAAAGACAATTAAGAACATGATGACATCAGAACATGGAAGAAAAGAGACATAAAGAAAAACAAAGTTACAGAAGAAAATTCAACCAGATGGCAGAGAACATGAGACAAAGGAAATAAAGAAACATGAAAAATGGAACAGAAAACATATACATTTTTTTTTTAAAAGACAAGAAAATAAAGACCAGGGTGTACGGGGAAAATAAAGATGATGAAGAAAAAAACAAAAGAAAAGTAGACAGACAACAAGAACATGAAAAAAGATGGAATATGAAAACTAAAAAAATGAAATGTGAAAAACACAAAATATAAAGCAGGAGGAAGAGGATGAGCAGGATGAGGATGAAGAGGCAGCAGATGTGTGGTTCAGTCCCGTGAATCAGAGGCAAAGTGTGACGTTCAAATTGAGAATCAAAGTGTTTTGGCTTGAATGAGCTCTGCATCTGTCCAAGCAGACGCCTGATTAACTGTCAGCAGCTTATCTATTGATTCAGCTGTTCACTGTCTGTGCGTGTGTGTGTGTGTGTGTGTGAGTTTTATTGTGGATTCAATTAGCCCACAAGTCATTGTTATCATCGAGACGCAGCCGGAAGATTCACAATACAGCCATGTGTGTGTGTGTGTGTGTGTGTGTGTGTATTATTTCAGATCATTGTTATTTATTTATGGTGTGATTGCAGCTGGACAGATGCCTCCATCCTCTCTCCTCTATAAATGGAGGTTTAGTAACGACAACATACTGAGCAGCAGTCAGCAGCTGAATGTCTGAGCTCACTTTCCATTCAGGGAACATATTACAGTCTGTCGTCTAAATGTAAACCTAAGTGTAGCTCCGACCCCCCATCAAAACATAAAGCAGAGAAGAGGCAAGCTGAGACAAGCTGTTAGAACTTCCTGACTGATTGACAAGCCTTTTACATTAATACACGGAATAACAGCAAATTACAGGTCTTTTTTTACAACCACTGCTTCCACCTCTTTCAGAGGTTGACTGGAGTCTGCAGAAGCCAGGTTTCTTTCCAAATAAAATTCAAACTATAATAGGATTTCCAGAAAATTGTCAAAAGGCAAATGAATGAAATTTCCATCCACTACTGTGTTCTTCCTGCACAGAAGAAAATGAACTACTGAGATCTCTTTCCGCCTCTCTCTCTTCATGTGTGTGTGTGTGTGTGTGTGTGTGTGTGTGTGTGTGTGTGTGTGAACCCATCAGTGTGAGAGGCTAAAGGGCTACAATGAAGCAGCTCCTTCCTCATCCCCCTGCTTAATTAAAGACCCCTGAGTCCACTAATGAAACTACTGACAGCAGAAGAACAAGAGAGAGACAGAGAGAGAGAGAGAGAGACAGAGAGAGGGAGGGAGGGAGGGAGTGTGAGAGACAGAGAGAGAGAGAGAGAGAGAGAGAGAGAGAGAGAGACAGAGAGAGACAGAGAGAGAGAGAGAGAGAGAGAGAGACAGAGAGAGAGAGAGAGAATATCTATGAGAATGTGTGTTCAGGAAAAAGTGTGTGTTGCTATTTCTTTCTATATTCCCTGCTCCTTCATCCAAACCAATGGCCACTCACAAACAAACAATCACACACACACACACACACACACACACACACACACACACAGCGTCAGGTGACAGGCAGCACCTGGTCCAGCGATTCTCTGGTCTCAGTTGAACGGCTGCAGAGTTTTAAACTGGGACCAGTTCAAACCAGTTCCACTGCAGACAGCAGACACATTCTCAATACAGTTAGGTTGTGTGGTGTGTTGGAAGATCAACAGCCTGTGTATTCATTTTGTGAGTTTTTTTAATATAAAGACTTTTGCTTTGAAATGCCGTGAGGTATATTGAAAATTATTACAACCTGCACTTCAACATACAGAACAAATAAAGATGCAAGTACCATTTTAAATATTATTCATATAAAATGTTCAAATCATGTATTGATTTCTTTAACTGAACTCGGTTTATATTCAGTGAGACGCTCTCATTTGAACTCTCATCTTCTTCTTCAAATTTTCTTCCACAATTGAATCTCTTGCACTTGCTCAGTTCTCTTTTGTACACCTTCAAAAGTCCACAGATATGCTATATCCAGTATACTGTCATGTCATCAGGCCCATAGATTTGGTTAGATATGTGTTTTTTTGCAAACTTTCAGCTATATTGGAAATTGTATTTTGAAATGCAGAACTTAGCTCCAGTATTACATATCCAGTCATGTGGCCTGATACAGCATGACGCAACCAAGAGACGCTGATGTCAAGGAATTAACCACTTTAAACAAATGATTTTACAGTTGGCTCAGCTCTCAAATAATCCATGCAGCAACAATGAGACTCCTGCTGAGAGAATTAAATATCCCATAATAAACATACATGAACATTAAATAAGTAATAATGAACAGCTCATTAAATAAATAACACCAAAACAGCACATAGGCAGGAGGCTGGGGTGGTGGAGGGAGGAAGTGTGCTGGCTTGAACGAATCAGCAGAGTAATAATGATAAAGTAATGCCTGCCGTGTGCACTAGCATGAAAATGATAGGATGTTACAGGCCACACAGCTGCGAACGGGCCAATGATTGAGAAGCACATATGTAAATGATACTGATCAGGCCTGACTTCAGAGCTCTGCCTGAGTCAGCAGTGACTGAGAGCTCTGTCGTCTGCCTCAGCTCTGCCTCACATTACTTCCTAAGTAAAAGCCCATTAAAAGACAGCAAAAGCCGCAGAAATGATCATGAAGTGATGACTGTTGCAAATAATAGGCTGCTGTGCTCTTTACCTTATGTAAACAGAGCTTGTGTTTGCGAGTTTGAACTAAACTCCAAAGTTTGAACCAGACTGAGCAAACTGACTGAGTCAGTGCTGAACGTCACAGTGTAGTGAACAGTGATGCTCCTCCCCAGGTGCAGGACCAACAGACTGAAAAACTCCTTTGTCCCCCGTGCCATCAAACTGTTCAACTCCTCACTGGGGGGGGAGGAGGACGAACAGAAGAACAGAGGGACTATGGACTGTGCAATAAACTGGACTCTAACATGTGCAATATAACCCCATCCTGGGTAATACAACTGACTGTTAATGTGTGTGCAACACACCAAATCGTGCAATACATATTTGATATATAATTCTGGTCATTCTGCGGTTGTCATATAGCACAGTATAGTATATAATACTATATTATATCACATATTACCCTTATATATTATTATTAGCACACTACTAATTTTATTATTATATATATATAGGAGTGTGTGTAGCATATATTACACTTCCATACTGTTATACATGTAGGTTATATACTTATTATATATATATATATACATTATATATTACTATTTTGTTATTATTATCACTATTGCTACTATTACTGTACTACTACTAGTATTTCTGTCACTGCTGTTGTTGATATTGATGCTATATAGTACAGGGCAGTATAATAATATATTATTATTATAACACATATTAATAATATTATTTATAGTAGTATATTATTACTACTATTATAATTATATGTAGTTGAGTGTAGTATATATAACATTACATTACTATATCATTATATCATACATGTACATGTATGTCATACAATGTATATGCTATATTATATTATACTACTACTATTTGCTATATTGTATTATTTTATATTGTGTTATTATTATAGTACTGTAGTACAATATTACTAGATTATATTTACCATAATACACTATAGTATTAGTATTACCACTGCTGCTATTGTACCTTGTACACACTCAGGTATACACATTCAAACTTCTGTTATCTCTACTGCCTAATTTATTGTGTCTATTCTTAGATTTTTTTTATTTTTTCTGCTTTTTATATTCTACTTTATATTTTGTATTCCAAACAGTGCAATATAGGAGAAACGATGGAGATGTCAATTTCCCGGAGGGAACCTCCCAAAGGGATTAATAAAGTACTCTGTCTGTCTGTCTGTCTGTCTGTCTGTCTTCACTGACAGTATGCAAGTTACCACACTGAATATATGAGGAGATGTTAAGGTAGAACTCACCGTCCGATTGGGTGGTGACGCTGGTGGTCTCTGAAGCGGTGCCTGGTCCGTAGCGGTTGATCGCCAAAACTCGAACTGTGTACTCTGTGAACTTATTGAGTCCGTCCATCTTGTAGTTGAGTCCGTTCACCTCCACGCTCTGAACACAAACACAGAGGAGCGATGACACTTTGTTCCATCTCTCTCCACATTGACAGTCTAATTTTACTCATACTGATAGTAGGCAGTGTCTGTGTGTTACCTGCTAGTTAATTGTGGATTGGCTGAGTAATCAGTGCCTTCTGGTGACACCTGGGCCCTGTGTTCTCACATTACAAATCTAGACTCAGTATCTCATTCTCTCTTGCTCTCCGTCCCTGCAGACACCCCCCCCCCCCGTGGTGATGTGGCAGCCGCAGTTTCTCCCTCACTTATTATATTATCTCCACAACATTCACACACCTCTTTAGTTGCAATGCACGGCCCACATTACCTACTGACATTCACATCCCAAGCCCTGTGATCTGTGATTATGCTTATATTTCTATAAATACATTATTTGGTTTAAACTCTGAACATGGCGTGTCTCTCCTATTTGTCAAGGTTGTGACAGCATTCTGAACTCCATAAAAAGGCCGGGCTTCTGTGTAGCACTGTGGCAGTGATGGTGCTGACCTGTTCCTTGCCGGACGGGCTCTCTGTCCACAGCAGTCTGTAGCCCAGGACGGGGCCGTTGGGTTGGCTGGGAGGCTCCCAGCTCACCTGGACAGAGGTGGGTGACAGAGCCTCGGCCTGGAGAGACTCCACCCTGCTGGGAACCTGGACTGTAGAGACACACAGAGACAACACACAGCTCACAAATACTGATACTTCTCATGCTACGACTACAAGTACTACTTTATCACTACTGCAAGTAATAAAGCTTTTACTGTTACATCTACTATCATGACGTTTCAAACCTATTTTATTTAGCTTTTTGTTTGGTTTACTCTTTCAAAAAACAATATACCATATTATATCATATCTTCAGCTTAACACAGTATTAATTTGTGACTATATTCCTTTATGGATATTACATTTGAAAGGTGTTTAAAAGACGGTGTGTTTTTTAAAGGCATTCTCATCCTGTATACAGAGTGAGCCTTTTACATTAAAGGAGCAATGTAACGATTTAGCGTCAGACTTCCATGAATTTGGGGAACTCACAAAAGTCACATTTAAAAAACGAACGTTCAAAATCAAAGCAGCAGAGGTCAACATATCAATTTTTTTAGTGTTGCGTATGGTTCAAGACCCAAAAACACTGGATCCTACAGGCTAACATCATCAGGGTTATTTTTCAAACCCAACAATATAGATGATGAATATCATATAGCTGTGCTCACTGTAATGAGTAAACTGAACTTGTGTGTGTGAAATCAGTGAGGAGAGTGCTCCATTATGAGTTGTTTGTAGCCTTGATGTCACTAGGCCAGCCGGTTTCTCCATGCCCATTTATATTATGTCTTTTAGAGTTAATCAGCCCTAAAAAGTATTTTGTTTGCCTAGTTTAATTTCTGATGGCTTGTGTAATGTGTTTTTGCTTTTGGTTAAACAGCGTCTTCAGGAAACTTTGCTATCATTAATAATCTGACATCATGTTTCTATTCTTTGTTATATGTTAGATAACATATTAAGAAAAAACAAATTAATGTACATGATCCACAAAACAAAGAGCACAGATTAAACGTGTGTATAATTATACTTTTATTTTAGTGTATGTGTATATGTGTGCGTGTCTTACGGTCAGGTTTGGTGGTGATCCTCAAGGGGGCGGAGCTCTCTCCTGGCCCCACGTCATTGTAAGCGATAACTCTGAAGCTGTAGCTCTCCTCTGGTTTCAGGTTGGAAACCGTCAGCTCCAAAGACTCCGGTTCCGACACATTCACTGACCGCTCCCTGGCCCAGGAAAACACAATGTCATACAATCAACTCTTTACATTACAAATTCACTAGCACATATAACAATGTACATTTTTCAATTTTAATAGTATTGTTTTTATATAATATAATATTTTTACTCACATATTTTTCATTTTCACTCAAATTTTGGTGTATTTCACTTATTGCAAAAACCAGATTTTTTTAAACAGCACTGCATTTAAAAAAAGAACTCTTTTCTTCTCTTATTTTGTAACAGGATAATCGTAGCTGTAATCAGCTGTAATCTGTATAAGCCCACAGTGACTGCAGCTAATCCTCAGATTACAGCACCTCTGCAGCCTCTCAGTCCTCAACTAATCACCGAATCACTGAAGAGACAGCTGTTCATGCTTCCACTGCACCAGCAAATACACACTGGCAGACTCTGACAGGCTTTTTCTGCTCCGTTCACTGTAAAGACAGCTGACAGTATAAATATATTCTGAATGATCTTTATACTAAATATGATAGGAAACTACATCTCGGTAGAATTTTGTTCCACTTTGATCCAAACTGATAAAAACATTGTCAGGGTTGACTCACTGCAGTTTCTGGTCTTGATTTTATCCAGTGACAAGCACCAGTGAACATCAAACACTGCTTGGTTTCCAGATAGTAACCGATCCTTAATTTAGATAGAAGGGAGGAGGAAACAGTACAAATAATTTAAAACCAGTGTAGAAAAATTCTGTTCCTACTAAATAAATTACTGCTGCCAGGGAGTGAAGGAGTACAGTTTAAAACGAGCAACAAGCCATGATGAATTAATCACAATTTCTGCAGGCAAGTAGGTTCAGCATGCTTGTCCCCTCACAGAGTTATTCTGTAAGAAGGAGTTCAACATGTTGGGAAATATGCTTATCCGCTTGCCAGGAGTGGGAGGAGAAGATTGATGTCGACTTCATCTCTGTGCATTCAGTACAAAGTTGGAATGAGAACAAGGTTAGCCTAGCTTAGCATAAAGACTGGAAGTAGTCATCTTTTCCACTTGTCTACAGATTAAACAAATGGGTTACAACATGGTAATCAGTGCGCTTTAGCGCAGGTGCTGGGAAGTGAATTTTGTATCTTTGGACAGAGTCAGGGTAGCGGTTTTCACCATCTTCCAGTCTTTATGCTAAGCTAGGCTAAACACAATCTGACTCCACCTCTGTACTCAACGCACTGACATGAGAGTCATATCAATCTTTCCACCTTGTGCAACACGCTGTGTGATTTACATGTTTCTTGTTAGCTAACTAGCTATTAACCAATCCAACCAAGAGTCAGCTGGCTTTTGATTTGAGTTGGAGCTAAGCTCAAACTTGGCAAACCCATAATGAACTACAAATTATTAAGGAACTTATAATTGCTTGTGTACACAGTAAAGATTTTTGATGAGTAGTAATCCCTTAAAATTGACCAATATTTGTAAAGTACCTTCATTGCCTTTTGCCCCTAGAGGGTTTGGGGCTTCTGGAGTACCCAGCAGATATTTAGAACAGATATTTTGGCGTGGTCATTGTTTATTGTCCAATTAGCAACTTGAGGTGTGAACATGACATTTCGGCTAATCTCCATAGATAGAAAAGGTATTAAAAACCTAAAGTCATTTGGTTCCAATACATTCCACCTCAAAGGAGCTGTTTACTTGCATGCAACCAATGTCCACTCAGATATGATCGGCCAACACTACTTCAACTACAAGCGGAAACCAGAATGTTTCTGATATCAAAATTTTGTCCATTGCCAAAAAAGCTGGGACGCTGTGTAAAATGTAAATGTAAAATAGACTGTAATGATTAGCAACATCCTTTTCAGATCATATTTAATTGAAAGTGGTTTTGTTTTGTTTTTACATATACACTAATTCTGAATTTGATTATTATTATAATAATTATTATTATTCAATAAACAATATACAACATATAAATCAGCCAGCTTGAAAAAGAAAACTTGGTGAAATTTTTGTGACATTTTGTCAAGAGGTCCTCTGCAGACTGTAAATGTCCACTGCAAATTTGATGCCAGTCTATCAAGTATCTCTGGACCAAAGTGTTGGACAGACAAACTGAGCAACACATCAAAAAGCATCCTCCTCCTCCTCATCAGCAGCAGCAGCACAGAGACACAGAGGTTAAAGAAAATACAAAAGGTGAGTGGAGTTCTCAGGGTTTATGGATCCATACTTTTCTCTGAGCTGCTGAGTAAAAAGGCAGAAATGCCGAGCTGGATGTCGAGTTAACCAGCGGGTCTGTTGCTGTCACACAGTGTGAATTCTCTTTGCCCTTCAAAGGCCACAATCAGAGGTCATTCAGCCCCTTAACAAACAAACAATCCACAGACAGAGAGAGACAGTTCTTTCTCTGCTCACATTTCTCCTCATTCTTCCTCAGATGACACTGATCCATTTAAAATACTAATGTGGAAATGTAAACCTGACTTTCAGATCCAAACTTTCTTGATATCAGCTGTGTCTATTACGACAGGTTTAGCCGCGATTCTGCAAAATCAAACAACAAAGATGGTTTTAGCCCTGCTGAGGCATGTCTTGATCAGTAGGTTGACCACTTAGGAAATATCTCAACAACTATTACATGGGCTGTCATGAAATTTGGTGCAGACCTACATCTGGTCCAGATGATGTAATGACTTTGATGATCTTTCCCTCTAGCACCACCATGAGGTCTTCCTATGCAGCTTAGAGTAAGATGGTTCAACAACTATTGGACTGATTGCCTGAAATTTGGTGCAGACATTCACATTCCAATCAGGATAAATTGTAATAAATTTGGTGATTACTTAGCTTCATTCCTGGTGGTGCTTAATTCCTTTAGCACCATCATCTCAACTTGTTTTTTTCAAGCTAATGATGCCCCTAATACTGTGTCATGCAGTGAGGCAGAGCCAGTTCTTTTGACCTGTGACACAGACACTGTCATTGTAGGTTGTAGCTATGTTTTCCGAGGAGATTTAAAGTAGTTGGAAAATGGGTAAGTTCAACCAATTTCCACTTATAATATCACAAAAAAAAAAGACATGTGTACGGTATTGGCTTCCTGAAGTGTGTTCCTTGCTAATCCACCATCCTGACCTCCACACCTTTACTTTCCGGTTTGGATCCATGAAATATAGACATAGTTCTAGGAATTCTGGGCTCAGACAGACAGTGGTGAGACGAGCTCAGATCAACTGTCAGAAGCCTCGGTAGTCTTCATCTGATGAGATTAATCTTATCTGCAGTCATAAAATCCACAGAGACCAAGGCTGAAATCCAACAGCTGGTCGAGTTTTATCATGTAAATAGGTTTAAACTTCCTGTCACAGACTGTAGAATACGTGTACACCTGTGCAGCACCTGTGCAGCATTGAGGTCTGACAGCATCAGTTTATAAGAACACGTGTTCTCATGTTACTGCTAACTGGGTCCACAGCATCAATGTCTGCTGTGGTTTGAATGAACTACAGCTGCTGTGACATCACTTGTTGTCACTGAACCTCTTTCAATGTCTGAGAAAATTAGGAAAAAAAATCAGACTGTGCTGAAGGACACAGGCAAATAAGCTACAATTGTGTCTTTCAGTCAGTGCTGTATTTCTATATGAAAGAAAAAAAAAATTCAAAATACAAAAAACATTTTTGTCCATGAAAACCGGTTTAAAATAGATACTGACATGCAAAATGATTGTATGTATGAGTAGCCTAACATGAAAATGGTATGCCAAGCTAAGACAAGTAGTGACTCTGCCAAAAGCCTCAGATTTGAGAGTGGAAGCTTTTTTCGTCTTTTCGTTCATCAAATTCTTTCTGCTTTCCCTCTTTCTCCATTTTTCTCCCTTGATCTCACTTCATATTTCTCTATTTTATAGTCAATACACTTCCTGGAAATCATTACAGCTGACAAAAATTTCATTCTCACTCTCCATTCTTGCCATCTCCCTTTCTCTTGTAATCTTTCATTGTTTTCAGTCTTAGTCTCCCTCGCTCCCTCCCTCTCTTCCTCCCTCGTTTTCTGCAAGTTATTAGTGCTGAAAAAACCCATCTCTGTATTTGTCTCTAAGTCATTAGAACAGACAAAACCTAGCCTCTGTTCCTTCTGTAAGTCATTAGGACTGACAGAATCTCTCTGTCGTATCGTTTCATGATGAAACTTCAGTGGCTCTTTTGTCCAGCGTACCGTTCAGAGCCTTAAAGCACTGCGGGCCGTTTAGTCCCTGAGGTAACAAAGCTTAAAAGCCTGGATGTGAAAGCCTTCAGCTGGAGCCCTGACTGTTAGAGGTTACCATTTAACATCAGCGGGGGACTGGCCAATATGTCATCCAGAGCTTTTTCTAGTCAACGCTCAGAGCTCCTGTGTGCAGCAGAGCTGTGATCAAAGATACGAAGTGCCGTCTTTGACATGCTGTCAGTATGCAACTCTACACAACCAGTCCTTTGTCCCCTAAGTCAACAACAAGGAGCTTCTTGTTTTACACTATTATGGTTCACACACCTTCAAGTCTACAACTCTCTGAATGAATTCTAGGGATGGCAGTCTTTGGAAACAATGATAAATCTACATATGACATCTCATCACTGATTGCCTATGTCTGTGAGCCGTGATTCATTATTCTCTTCTTATTTCATGGTCATTATTTTTGAGACCTTGAAAGGTAAAATTATGCAGTAACTCACTAGAAAACAATCACTAGACAATGTCTGAAAAAGTACACACACACACACAGTCTTGTAGGTTGTCCCGACTTCTAGTTTTGGAACCTCTGCGACAAAGAAAAATAAGTCCTGTCTTACCTCTCGACTCCATCCTGGGAGTAATAAATGCCGTAGGTTTGCACAGCTCCTCCCGTCTCCTCTGGGGGGCGCCAGCTGAGCCGGACAAATCGGCTGGACACTAGGACAGGGACCAGGTCGCGGGGGGCAGAGGGGAGGGCAACGCCTGGGCTGGGGGACACTGGTGGGGGATCAGAGGAGGAGGAGTAAGTCAAGGGGGTGCCAGAAGGAGCAGGAGGAGCAGAAGGAGGGCGAGGAGGAGGAGGTGTGTGGGCTGGTCTGTACTGAGTGGGCGTGGCCTCTGTTAACAATTCATCCAGGGGAAGGGGAAGGAGGGAGGGAAGGAGAAGAAGCAGGGACGAGGACGAGGGAGGTGGAAGGGAGGTGCAGGAGGCGAGCAAAGGAGGCGGAACAAAGAAAAAAACGAAAGGAGCAAATGACAGATGTGATGAGCAGATAAGGAACGGAAAAGACGTGGAAGAGACAAGAAGGAAGAAAAGGAAGAAGAGTGGTAAAGAAGATCACAGGCAAGAAGAAAAAGCGGCAGAGCATCTGAAGAGTTTAGTCATCAATCAACAGGTATCAATAATCTTCAAGTAAAGACTGCTGCCTCCTCTCACATTACATCACAGCTCATTAATTTACAGCTCAGCCTTGCTGGATTAATTCAGACATTTCAGATAGATCGACTTCAAAATTAGGATTTTGTTCCATTGAAAAGTTGACATGTGGGGTTTAATAGTATAATTATATGGACTCATATAACACTTAGTTGATTCTCCATCCTGAGGTAGAATGTAAACAATAATTTACATAGGCCACAGATCCTGAATCTTTGAAATAACATTGGTCAATAATCTTTATCTAGATGCTTAATTTGGATATCGACATCTGATCACAGGCCTTTTATTTACAACTGGCATCAATAAAAGTTCTGTCACCGGCATTCACTAGTACATCTTTAAAGCACAAATAACTCGTTTCAGTTATTCATTTGATCAGGATGAAAACATTTTCCTGATCATGTACAATTCTTTCTGGTGCTGAAAACACAGATATATAAAAAAAGAATGAACATGAAAACAAAATGAAAAATGACAATCTCTTATTTTGCGATGCTGGTTAATTTTGTTAAATCTGTTTGCTGTAGAATTTCCACTACATTTCCTCAGGAAGAATACACTTCAACTACAATCAACATTAATGATTTTAACAAAAACTATACCACCGCTAACTCTCCTGTGAGTATCATCTTTCTTGCTCAAACGTCTGACAGCATCAAATCCGCTCCACAGGCTTCTTGTCCTGAGCTGCCTACACTGATGAAAAAGGTCTTATGATTGACATTCAAATGGATCAGTGTCAAAATATTGCTGCGGTTTTACACACAGTTGTTGAATGGCAAAAATGCTCCTGTTTCTACTGATTTATTTTACTGCCACTGAAGTTTTATACACCCACACTGAACAGTCCCTGGCTTTGTTTCATTGTTCAGTTCTTTCTGCCTGTCTTCCTCCCATGGACCTCATTAAAAACTGCTTCGACAGATGTGATTGACAGTGCATACAGCCTATAGCCAATGAGTGGAGCTTTGAAGAGCTTAGTGAGACAAGTTAAACAGGCAGAAAAGCGTCGACCTCTCAATACTGAATATACCAAGCTTGAACTTGCTCTTGGGAGTTCCAACTTAGAAAGTTAAACTCAATAGGTGGAAGGTGAAATGACCTTCACCGAGGCAGTAATGTTTTCAGTTGTTTGTCAGCAGGATAACAAAAAACACTGACCCGATTTTCATGAAACTTGAAATAACGAATTAAATTTTGGATCGAATCACGAGACCGATACACAACATAGTTTTCACTTTAGTTAACATTGTGAGATAATGCATTCGGCCTTAGGGGGGGCTGCTCACTGACGCACTCTTGTTCAGTGAGAAGACCCAGTAGCACAGTACACATCCACTGAGCTGAAGAAAAAGTGAGAGCCCTGGCAGCAATGACAGAGAGGCAGCAGGGAAAACAGCATGTAGAGCCAGAATATTTTCACATCCAACTCTGTGAATAAAGGGTTTACTTCGACCAAACCAGAGTTGGTGATGGTGCTGAAACAGTGAAAAGACCAACAAAGACAGCTTTGATGAGGTTTTTTGTTGTCAACAAGACTTATAATGAAATGATTTAAACAGGCACTTAAGGTCGTCTTAGTTCGGTGAAAGACAGACAGTTGAATTCAGAAGGTGTAAGGATGTATTTGTCAGTTTAATAAGGAAAGTAGGTGTAAGAACATTTCAAGCATTTCCTCTTATTACGGCACATAAACCTGTGAGAATACATCGCCAAACACCAGTTGTTGGTGCAACTTTAAAAACATATCACCCAACAGGTACCAGTAATCCTGTACACATGTAGTTGTTCAAACCTCATACAGAGGAGTTGTCATGGAGGTACTCAGGGACGGGTCACTGGTTTCATGTGAGAACCAATACATCTGTAACATCGCCACAATTTTCTCAATGCTTTTTTCTCAAACTATGGTGTGGCTGTGGATACTGGCATAATTACACTTCTACATATCTGTGCACCTATTGTCATCACTGAAATGTGTGTATACAATAGAATGAGAGCTACTATCATACACCACACTGCCTCTGTTCCTTTTCATGTATCAATTTTAATGAAGTGTGGTTATACTAACACTTGCGAGGAGCCAAAAGCCAAAAAGGATTTTAGTACTTGGGGCCTGGTTTATGCAATATCACAAGTCCACAAGAAAACAAGTACTGACAAGAGCACAGATTGAGAAAGGCCAGAACTTCCCCAGGGTATTGTGTATGATGTGTGTGATAAGCAGTGTTACAGTAGTTCTGGCTTTCAAGTTGCCACCAATTATACTGCTGTAGAGAACCATCCCCAGGGCAGAACACAGCAACAATCAATGTACCACACACACACACACACACACACACACACACACACACACACACACACAGTAAATACAGGTACATACCACAGCTGATGAGTCTTTTCACTCTTTAGTGTTGACTTAGTGGTGTGTGGGGTAATTATGGTCAGATCTCAACTATCAACAAAACATACAGATTCACAACTCTCCTCTCCTCATCTCTCCTCTCCTTGTTTCCATTTCCAGTGCGTGTGAGTGAGTATGTATGATGAGCTGGACGTGCGAGTTGTGGAAGATTTGGATTGTTTTCTATCCCTTTTCATGGACTTTCATCTGTTTTCAATCGATTGTATCTGCATGATCAGGTAAGCTAGTTCAGCAGTTTTTTTGATTGTTGCCAAGTTTTATGATTTAGAGTATTGTTCGGGTCTTTCGGGAGGTCAGGTGAGACGCCACCTCCGTCTATCTGTAGCGTCACCGTGGAAGTAGGTCACGACAAGCTGTGCTTTGCATCGAGGATGAACAAAGCTGTAGTTGTGTTTTTGGTAAATGAACTGTACGTTCACAACCTGATGGAGAATGGAGTGTTTGTCAGGGACATGTGTTCCCTCTACGTGGGTCACGGTGTCCGGTCCATTCATCTCCAACAAGCTGTTGGAGAACGAGCTCCACAGGTTTGGTAAATTCGCCAATGGATTTAAAACAGTAGGTTTGGGATGCAAGGATCAGCTGGAGCCCTGACTGCATATGCAGGGTTAGTGGGTGCCTGGCGGAGGCCAAGCCCGCTGTCGGTTCCACGGTTGAGCCTGTGGCTGACACCGGATATGCCGCTGTCGTTGTTTCTTATAGTATCTAGAAAAGCACTCGGAGAGCACAGACCTCCGCCAAGCAGCACAGTTCCCCCAGCTTATTGTAACGTACACCCCAAAATATTAGTCCTACCTTTGATTGATCTATTTCAATGGATTCCTGGACCATAAAAACATACCCTTAACAATTGGAATCACATTGATATCATTTTTAGTTTAATAGTTATACCCGAAAATCCACATTTCCGTAATGGCAGTTTCCCGGATCACCTCCAAAATGTAATCATTTGTTCCTTGTCCCAGAAAGGACATTTCCTGAAAATTTCATCAAAATCTGTCCATAACTTTTTGAGTTATGTTGCAAACAAACAAGCAAACAAACCAACGCCGGCAAAAACATAACCTCCTTGGCGGAGGTAATAATTTGAATAGGAAAGAAGAGGCTCAGCTTTAAGAGCAACAGGCTGCTGCAGCTATACAGAACCAGAGTAGTGTTGAACTCACTGATTAACTGACTGACTGACTAACGGATTCTAACTGTTAAAAATAGTGAAGATCAGAACCTCGAGACTGTATCTGTCAGATATCAGGTGAGGCAGAGGATATGGAGTATGACTCTGAGTCAGACACTGTCTCCATAAGTAAATGCGTTGGTAGAAATATAGACTTCTATACTTTGGAAGAAATATATGAGTTTCTTGACAAAACATAAAAAAATCTGTCAAAGTGAGCGACTACTTTAGTGACACTGACAAATGTATTTGCTCGGCTGGTGCACTTAAGAGACTTGTTGGCTTTGATCTCTTAGATGAGAGAAAATGCTTCTGTCTCAAAAAATACATCTCTACACTCAGGAAAGCAACAAAAGGGAGAACTGTTAGAAGAACTGGGGCCAAGCAAATATGATCATGTATCACATGGTGACTGAGAAAGCTTCATAAGCATGGGTGAACTGGGGAAAAAGCAAGGCACTCCTGGTGGGACAGTGGGGAGACCAGGCATTGTTGAGTTTGCCTGGTGGATTTTAGTGGGGAAAGATGAGCCTTACAGTGCTGGGAGCGTTTCTGGGTTCAGAGGACTTCCAGAAAAAGAACTGGGAGGGAGTTAAGGAGAATGTATGTACTCGATTGTCTAACTTGAAATGGTTGCTGCACTAGCTATCATGTAGGGGAAGGGTCCTGGTTGTCAATAACTTGGCTGCTTTGACTCTTTGGCACCAAGCGGCAACCTCCGGCGCTGAAAAATGAAGCCAATGCGGAAGTGCAAAAAAGCTGCTGTTCCTCGATTAACCGCTAGAGCAGGCTGCAGAAGGAAGTCAATTACATTTGAGCCCCATGTTAAAATGTCCGATTTTACCACAGAAAAAAACATATTTACAGCCTGGTTCAAATCATGGCTCTAGTCTCATAAGCTGTTTTTCTACTCCATGGCAAATCTGGGGGGGCGAATTTTTTTATAAGGCGTTCGTTTAAAATATACAGCATACATCATTATGCACAATTCATAGCTGTCAATCTAAGTGGCGCCACTTTGATTGACAGCTAGCCACTGACGGTCTAAAGGGCGTCACCACGGCTAATTCTAGTCACTGAGTTTTACTGTACTCTTTTACAACCCCTCATCTGGACAGATTTCAGGCAGCAGGGAAGAATCTAGTCTACCCTCCTGGAGAGATGGTTCCAGAGTCTCGGAGAGGTTTATTCATATGATTTGTTTATATACAGCCCAAAATACTCCACAAAAAAAGAACGTCCACACCTTTGTTAACTTCTTGTTACTTCTTCAGTGCAGATTCTGGAGGAACTGTTGAAGTCCCGGCTAAAGGTAGATCACTCATACTACCGCATGGTGGATAATATGCAGGCTTTTGTTCACAGACGGACTGCGTTCTGTGTTCTGTAGGACGGGATGGAGAACCGATGCCTAATCTTTGAATACAGTAACACCCTGTTCTGCTTGTTGTTGTAAATGTCTTTTGCTGTATTTCACCTCTCCTCGCCTCTCATCATCTCACCTCTCCTCTCCTCCATCATAAGCTGAGAAATATCCCATTTATACCCAGGGTCAGGGGTCTTGACTCTCCACATAGTCTTTAAATGCTTTTGTCTGTCAGCACATGTCAATAAAGCTTCACTGAACACACACACACACACACACACACACATTTCACACTTTTCATTAAATGGTAGATAACGGAGAAGACAGGAGAAGATGGAAGAAGGAAAAGAAAAGAAGCAAAGATGAAGAAAGATGAAGAGGAATGAACAAGAGGATGAGAAAAGGAGGAAAGACAGTATGATGTAGAGGAGAGAAACACAAAGAGGAAAAGAGGAAGCAGGTAGAAGGCAAGTGGATAAAGAAAAAGAGGAAGAAAAAGACAAAAAGAAAGAGGATGAGATGAGACAAAATAGAGAAATAGGAGGATATCATGGAAGAAAAAGAGGTAAAAGAAGAGGAAAGATGAGAGATGACAGATGAATAAATCAAGGAAGATAAGAATGAGGAGGATATGGCAAAACAACAGATAAAAAAGAAAAAAGAGAGAAAAGGAGTAGATTGAAACAGAGGAGTGTTAACACACCTCCTCTCGTCTCTGTGAGATGAGATTTGGGGTGTGAAGGGCGGATTCGTTCCTGCTCGGTGACCCAGCCGAAAAGCTGAGCCGGCGCTCAGCAGTAAAGCGTCACTCTCTGCCGAAAATAGACGGGTAGGGTAAATAATAGAGTCAGACACCACAGAAGAAGAGCTGGAAAACAATCTGAATAAGTGCTGAAAATTACACTGCGGTCTGCCTGACGACAGATGATACCTGCACGCATGTACACACACACACACACACACGCACACACACGCACACACACACACACACACGCCTCTGTGTTTTTTTCCATCACACTGTCCATTTTCTACAAGCTGCTCTGCATTTATATTGTTTCTGCTGCCTGAATGATCTTTAGGGGAGTTTGGTTTCAGTGCCGAGGTTTCTACAGCAAAGAAATGCTATTTTTTTTTTTTTTTTTTTTTTACAAAAACATTGCAAAGGACAATTTTAACTTATAGGGAAAACAGAGTATACTGCATTTCTACTGATGTACAAAATGTGTACACAGCAAGAGAAACTCCAGATTTCAGCAAAGGTACATCTGCCACCTGAAAATACATGTACATGTAACTGGATAAAGTCAATTTAGACTACAATTTTTTAGTTTCATGTAAAAGAATGTATAGAAACATGTCATTTACTTCCTGAGGTTGTCACATTTGAATGTGCACTTTCTGTGTTATAATAAAAACATTGAAACAACAAAAAAGTCTTGAGTGTCAATTGGCTCAAACTGTTGTCTACAAAGTGATGATAATGGTGCTGTAAATCCACAGAGCTGCAGTGGACGAGAGACACTGGACAAACAGCAAGATTCAGACCTCTCTCACATCACACAACAGCCACACAAATACGCACTGATTGGTGTTTTTGACTGCAACAATATTTCACCTGCTCTAAAAGTCTTTGTAAAAAGATGAATATCCACTGTCACCTGTCATTTATACTCACTGAAGGGTTTAGCCCACTGTCTTCTCCAGAGCTAGATCACCTGATCAACTGAGTGCTGACTTTACTCTTGTACACATCAAAGAGCAGTTCATGAAAACAACTAGCTGCGAATGCTAGATCTCATGTGCTGCTGCTGAGTGCTGCAGTTGCTGCGGTCTGCTAATGTGGCTGCTGATCTGCTAACTCACTGCTGCTAACTGCTACTGGTATTAATGTTGTGAACAGCTACTTGTGTTGATATCTGCTACTACCAGAGGCTAATGCCACTGCTAACAGTCACATATAGCCATTATCACCCACTGTTGCTACTGCTGCTGGTGACACAGCTGCTGACTGCTATCATTCCTGCTAACTGCTACTGTTAACTGCTATTGTTGCTGCTAATTGCTGTTGCTGCTACTTTATGCTACTGTCACTGCTAGGAGCTACTGCTGCTGCTGATAAGTGCTGCTGATGCTAATATTTGTTAGTGTTGCTTAGAAGTTACAGTCAACAGAATTTTAAACAAGTATTTAGTCTATTTCTATTTAAGTTAAGTGCTGTTTTTGTATGCTACAGCATCTGTTACCTGACAGCAGTTGGTATGAAGATAAAGAGCCGGGTCTCATTAGTTCCTGTTGTGCAAATTAAAAAATAAAAACACATCAAACTGGCCACGCTTCCATATATCAATACAGTCTGTCTGTAGTACTAATGCAGTATAAATATATAAAGCAGGACTTCTGATATGTAGATCAGAAATCTCCCCCTCTCCTTATCATTTTGCCTATTAATACTCCCCATATCCCCCTTTCTCCCTCGCCCTCGCCCTCTCTCTCTTTTTAACCTCTATTTATGCAGAAGAAGACTGCTGAGCTCGTTCACCTGCTTCAGCTTCACTCTTCTTCACATTCATTCTGGCTTGCCCTCCCTCTCTCTCTCTGCACTCAATTTCAGGGCTCATTTCAGCCAGCTGCCGTTAAAAAAGCTTGTACCACACACACACACACACACACACACACACACACACACACACACACACACACACACACACACACACACACACACACACACACCTCTCTCTGCCCTCTAGATTTAAATTCCTCTAAAATGGATATTTATTCCTATAAATCTCCAGCATCTTAAGTGTGTGTGTGTGTGTGTGTGTGTGTGTGTGTGTGTGTGTGTGTGTG
>JBBMOC010000071.1:487910-537953 GCA_037975185.1 Centropyge bicolor
ACTATGATGTGCACAAATGACTAAATGTTGTGGAGGTTGAACTAACAGTTATGAGAACTTTAATTCTGATCAGAGAAATGCACCAAAGCCACTGAGAAAAACTGTAATATATTAGTGATTGTTTTCGTATAAACAGGAGCCTACAGATTCCAGGATCACAACCACTGTAGTATTCACTGTGAAAATAACTGTACTCAATGTCTTTTGCTTTTTTTATCCTCACACACACACGAACACACACACAGAGCCGCTGGTCTATTTCGATGCAGAGTGATTCTGTTGTGCTGACTCAGATGTACTGCAGACTGGCTGAGCTGTTGATGTTCACAGCGTCATGAACGTGTGCGTGCGTGCACCCGCGTGTGTGGATCAGATGGTCGTAACTGCTGTCAGACCGCATGACCAACTGAATTTTAACCCCGACACAAACAACAACACAAAACAACAAACAATGACTTTGCCAAAACCAGTTGACTCCTGCCGTTCTCTCAGCTGTGACTCTGTCTGACCGGAACGTGAAATGAGCATCACAACAGAGCACAACCTCCTCGGAAAGGCTCAGTGAACCGCTCCATCTTAGAGCTCAAGCATTAATTTGGGTGGATGCACCAACCATTTTGTGAGGTCATTAAAATGTGGAGGCACATGTGGCAGGTCCGGGAGTGAAAGCAGAAACATGACAGAAATCAATTTTAAGATCTCTTCATGTCGTCCTTTGTGACTCCAAAGTGTTCAGCTGTGACACAGTGGAAACAGTCAGATATCTATGAAAACGGAATGAAGACAAACAAGACAAAGAAAAGACCCTATTTGGTAATTATCACTTTCAATTCTGACTTGATGATGATGAATGCCATAACTTGCATTTATGAGTTCTTTAACTTTAATTTAATAACTATCATTACTCAGAATAAAACTTCACTTTGGTAACTTGTCATCACCTCGATTATACATAATTAGAATATTCATATCTTGCAATTACGACTTACATAACTTTGTATTGTGTATTGTCCATAACTATTAATTATGTCTTTCTAACACTTACTGTCTCAAAGGGATCATTTTGAGATGCAGATGTCATGGGCAAACTGATCTTGCTGACGCTCATTAATGATTCATGCTCTTTTTCATGCAACTAAATTACTCATTTGAGAACATTAATTGAAAAGCAACTAACTTGTGCACACATTTCTTTATTTTTTCCCCCTAAATCTACCCTAACTCTCTGTCAGAACAAAGACTTGCTTAAACTTAAAACACCAAACCAAACCACTAATAGGTAATTCATTACTTACACAGAAGAGAGAGCGAGAGAGAGACAGGGAGAGAGTGAGAGAGGGGGATAGAGTAAGAGAGAGAGACAGAGGGAGAGACAGACAGATAGAGAGTGTGTGAGAGAGAGACAGAGACAGACAGAGAGAGACAGTGAGAAAGACAGAGAGAGAAAGGCAGACAGACAGACAGAGACAGTGAGAAAGACAGAGAGAGAGACAAGGAGATAATGAGAGAGGGATAGAGTGAGAGAGAGATAGTGTGTGAGAGAGAGAGGCAGAGAGAGAGAGAGAGAGAGACAGACAGACAGACAAATAGACAGAGAGAGAGACAGACAGGCAGACAGAGACAGAGAGAGAGACAGACAAACAGACAGACAGACACAGACAGGCAGACAGAGAGAGAGAGACACAGACAGGCAGACAGAGAGAGACAGACAGGCAGACAGAGACAGAGACAGAGAGACAGACAAACAGACAGACAGACACAGACAGGCAGGCAGAGAGAGAGAGACAGACAGACAGACACAGACAGGCAGACAGAGAAAGAGAGAGACAGACAAACAGACAGAGACAGAGACAGACAGGCAGGCAGACAGAGAGAGACAGACAGGCAGACAGAGAGAGAGAGACAGACGAACAGACAGACAAATAGACAGAGAGAGAGACAGACAGGCAGACAGAGACAGACAGGCAGACAGAGACAGAGACAGAGAGAGAGACAGACAGGCAGACAGAGACAGAGACAGAGAGAGAGAGAGAGAGACAGAGCTGCAAGCCCCAAGCTAAATGTTTAACACTCTGCCAGTGCTAGAATCTGAATTTAAATCAATGGTTCCTAAAAAAACGGGAACCATTGATTTACACAACTCACTACTATAATAAAATGCAAGAAAATGTTTTAAAAAACAACAAAACCGAACAGAGGAAGTTGTAAATCAAGTGATGTCACAGAAAATACAGTGTGGTCAAGAGGCCATGATGTCATGACAGACATGACATGACAGCAGGCTGTGTCTATTGATGAGACAGGGACATTCCCTGTATCAGCCTGGTGTGTGTGTGTGTGTGTGTGTGTGTGTGTGTGTGTGTGTGTGTGTGTGTGTGTGTGTGTGTGTGTTCCTACCTGGCTCTCGGAGCAGCAGCTGAGCCATCGCCTGTGAGCTGCCAGCTGAGTTTTCAGCTACACACTGATAAAAGCCTTCATCTGATTTCACCAAACCCAAAATCTGCAGGTTACTGCCATCCTGATAAAACAACACATACAACATGTCAGACAGGAAAATATTCTTCATTATAACAGCAACAATACCATATGACCTCTGTATACGGTCAAATATATAATTCACATACAATAACTTTAACTTTTAATATTTATCTAGAGTTCTGTAGCACTTCTTAATGTTTGATATCATATAGTGACATATTGATTTCAGAGTGATTCCTGCTGTAGATATAATGCCATTCAGATGTAAATATAGAGAATATCTGTGTTGCTTGGTTCTGTTTGACTCACCACTATCTGGAAGTAGTCGCTGGGGATGACTTCCTCTCCGTTCTTCATCCAGCGGACAGTCGGAGGTGGGCTTCCTGTCACAGCACACTCCAGCTCGATGTCTGTGGACTCGTAGGCGTATGTGTTGGTTGGGTAGTTCAGGAACTGAGGAGGCACTGCAGAAACACACAGAACAACACAACACATGAACACCCCACATCTCTTCCTCTCTGCTGGAGCATCTGATTATTCGCTCCAGTGTTGCTATCCTTGTTCGCTCTTGTTGTTCAGCACCTTTATTTATTCTCCTCTGGGATTCACATTCGCAAGTTTCTTTAACAACCTCAGTTAATTACAAACTAATTAACACAATCACAAAGTGAGTCCTCGGCTTATTACTGAAGAGCCGAATGTGTCTGATCTCATTAGCCTGCACGGATCATTACACTTTCATCTCCTCATGGCCATTTGACATTTTCAGGTATTTATCTGTGGGTTGTTGCTATTTTTGTAGACAGATAGGCTGCATTTAAACCTGAGCTAACAGGTAAACTAGTGAAACACAGAAGCAACAGATGATAGCAGATTCATCACATGGTTTGGGTTTTGGCTCATCATCATGAGCTAATAGGAAATTAGACTGGGACGTGGATGTTCGGATTTCTACGAACTCCTGTAACAAAACAATGACTATTGAAGAACAACATGATATTTAGTAGATTCTAAACAGGATTGAAGTATAAGTACTCCATCCTCAATGCCTTCAATTGTCGTATATCTTATCCTTATCTTGGAGGTGTTAGTCCGTAAATCCACTTTGGTGATAAAAAAAATAAATCCACAGGAGACAGAAGTTTGGAGCAATGAAGACTTTATGCCGGCATAAAGGAGCGCTTGTTCAAAAATGAATACAGGTCACATCCGAAGAGCACTGAGGCAAAATAGCCTGTGCATCAGGTTTATACCCCTAAATTTCCACGCCTTTGAACAGGCCCCTAGATAGTTCATAGGATAAGACACTTCACATTATCATATCACCTTTCAATTCATTGGTTAGTTACCTTACACCATTAATCACCATTTTTTAATATTCATTTTCTTTGTTCTTGCTGGAGTTCTGGTAATTTTCCACTGGGGGTTTTCCCTTTTTCTCTTGTCTTACTGCTAGCATTTTTATTTTCTTACCATTACTTGTTACATTTTCCAAGATAATAAAAGGATTATTTCAATTTGAGTAAATATGCCTGTGCTCACACTGACTACATTATGAGTGATTTCAAACACACACAAGATTATATTTGTCACACAAAATTCATTCCAGTACATGTTCCCTCTTGTTCACATTTCAGTTATTAAATGATCCAGTCACTTTAATAATTCCCTTGATTCTGAACAAACACAAGTCTAATATTACTTTTAAATTCAAAGATATATGTTCCAACACACCTTTATTGCATATCGTAGCCATAAGCACAGTTAAATCATAACATATTGATTAGAGTAAATGTAGCTTTAATCATAAAATTGGTCGCTTTTCAGAAAAATTACACTACACAATTCTTGCACTGTGCAGCCAAAAGTTTAAAAGCATAGGACTCTATGTGGAACTGTAGATCCCAAAGTTTGCATAGATACCAAAATGTGCACAACTACACATTGGATTAAATGCAATTGTGGGTTTCAATATTTCACGAAAGTTACATACAGCTTTAATGCAAAACTGAGAAAACATAATCCACAGTATATATGGTTCTGTCAGGCCGAGAGGTGGAACGACATTTTTCCGACTTAAGCTGACTTAATAAATATTTTTATATCACATGAAGGTGCAATAAAGAGCAGCTGCTGGTAGTGACAACCCACAGAGAATAATCACCTGACTCTGCAGCTCCTCTCAGTTCTACAGAGCTTCAGCAGCTTTCAGTTTCTTTTGATTGCACTACCAATAACTTTACTGATGCAAGTACTGTTTACAAGTAGCTGTCTTCAGTGAAAAAGCTCTGATAAATTGACTGTACTCCACCTGCACCAAGCAACAGACTGACAAAGTTAGAGACTGGCTTATGCAGAAAGTGGAACATTTAGCAGCTTAAGAGCCACATGTTTTTCTCAGGACCAAACCCGTTCAAAAGGAGAGTAGATTTATATACACTGTGGATGCAAAAATGATTCCAAACTGATTTAGTGTGTTTGAGCAGCAGATTGACAGACATCATGTTGAAGTTGTCTGGCTCACAGTGCTGCCCCTACCAAATATATTAATTAATGCAGCTTTAAAGCTACCTAAAGAGGAGGTTTAAAGGAAACTGGATGTCGGCAATGAACATATATTTAGCATTCGTCCAATGTTCTAAGAATGTTTATTATATTTTAGTAATCTAATTTCAACAGGTTTGGGGCATTTAATATGAATGTCTTCATTGTGGCTGTTTGCCTGTTTGCTTGTCATTTTCTTCAATGTTATAATCTCTCTTTTATAAAAAATTTTTGTTCTTTTGTTGTTTTCACATATTTAGCTTATTGGAGGCAAGATTCATGGCAGGAAAGCTAAGATGTGCTAAGATAACCAGCTGCACACAGGCATGAGAGGGCTATCAGTCCTCTCCAATAACTCTCAACAAAAAAGCTAATAGTATATTTTTCAAAAAAAATCCCAAAACTTAACTCGAAAAAAAAGACCAAACTTTTGGACTGAAGCAGAAGTCTGGATTCAGTCTATTCAAAGGCAGTTGAGAAGTTGAGATGGGGAGCGACGGGAGCAGCAGACAGACTTAAACATGCTCAGGTGTGAGTCCATGTGACTGCTGCTAAACTGTCTACAGACTCGCTACATTGTAAACAGTAGGGAAGGAGGGTGAGTTGGCTGCCATGTTTCATCTCGCTTGTCACTGAACGTTGCCTTTGAAAACGTGGCAGCAGCTTGTGACTGTGAGGGCAGGGATGTGAGACAGGAGCCATTTTGAACCTCAGCAGAGATGAGGACGATGCCTGAAGGGCCTCATGTAGCACTGAGCTCCACAGCAACGCTGTCAACGCTCCAAGACAACAAACATCCTCCCTGTCAGCAAACACACGCACACACACACACACACACACACACACACACACACACACACACACACACCCAGGACCGTCCTGTAACTGTCAACAAACAGACACACACATGTTCATGAGGTCACAGCTTCCTGAGCACTGTTAAATGCTAACACCCACAAAATATGGTATATGGCCAAAAGTATGTGGACACCACAATATGATATGGAATATTATATGGAATCACTAAGCAAGCTGAAGAGAAAATAGAAGGTAGGACTGAAGGAAGGTGCAAAGAAGAAAGAAAGAAAGGAAAGAATGAAATGAATAGAGGAACAAGAAAAGCCAAAAAGGATGAAAGGAAAGAGAAAGAAAGAAAGAAGAAAGTAAAAACGATGACAGCAAGAAAGACAAAAAAAACAGAATGAGAAAGACAGAGAGGAAAGGTTTGAAGAAGGGAATACAAGAGAAGGAAGGGCAACTGAGAGGATGACAAAAGTGTAAAGGGTGGGAAGATGAGAAGCCAGCAGGGAGACAGCAGGGAGAGAAGTGAGAGTGAAAAGTGGAAGACAGTGAGCAACAAAGAAAGACAGAGAAAATATGGGTGGATGGGGAAATAGAGAAAATAGGGTAAGAGAAGGATGAAAGAAGAAAATAAAAGGAGAGAGAGAAAGAGAAGAAAGGTACAAAGTTAGTAGAGGGGGTGAGTTGTGTGTGTGTGTGTGTCTCCATCAATACATCATTATCTGGAGGTGTAACTTTATCACTGCAGTAATGCTCTAATTAAGAGCTAACGATTTCCTTTAAAGTCAGAGCTGCTGCAGCTTCACCAAACCACCAGCTACACAGTGATACACAAACAACACAGACTACTACACGTGTCCAGGAATTAGTCTGAGACGCTAAACACCAGGGACACAGGAGATCCCATCTGAAACAAATGGCATCCTCTGCAGCTCAATGTGGTAGTCAGTCCCCTAATGTTCACTGTTTTTACAAACAGAAAATGATGCAATACCACTTCCAAATGCAGCCAGATTCTGGATTCTTAAGGTTTGGTGTAATCTTATTATTTTATAAACCGAGCCAATCTGAGCATCTGTAGGTTTGTACCATGGTGAAAACACACCCTCAGGGGATCGAGATGTTGTGCATCAGGACCGAAATGATACATAAAATATTACTTATGCAATACTTTGTTTATTTGAACATAAAATTATTTTGGGGGGGGGTCTGTGTGAAAATTCTGAGGAAACAGAAATGAGAACTTGAGAGAGATTTGAGGCAAAGTTGTGAGTAGTTAGATAGTGTTGAAGTCAAAAGGTCAGAAAACTGAATGCTGGTGTGTATGAGACATCTGTAAGATAATTAAAGGTAATTAAAGTGATGACCTCCAGTATAAAGTATCAACAGTATTAGAGCTTTAACCTATGCTTTAACAATCCAATAGGAACTACACAATGGCTAACCTGCTACATCACACAACCTATTATAACATGTAATTCTTAACTCTTCTTTCTAAGTTATTGCTGATCAACAGTGGGTTTTTCAGGTGGAAACAGTTGTTAGTGAGTGGGCACAACACCAGAGCTTACATTGCACATACACATGCATGGCAGGTATTGAAGGGAAGACACCTTTCAAGTTGCTTGTTTCAATATAAGAACAGATGCTCCCCCTACACTTCACGATGAAAAGCACTTTGTCACAAAGAGCCAATCAAAAAGCTGGGTACCTATGGCCTCATTTAGGCAGACATGATTTATTTCCCTGATGCAGATTATCTTTATCTTCATGTTTGCCTTGGAATACGACAACAGGTTGACTTTACGTCACAGTCAAAACGTTCTCTCAAAAGCTAAAAAGAGAAAAGGCTGCGTGTTTCTTCCTCCTCAACAAAATCCCTCGTTACTATGGAAGACGTCTACTCTATGAGCCATTACCCAGCAGCCTTTGTTGTGTTTTCGGGAATTCCCTGAGTGTCCACTGATTGTTTGGATGTTTTTTTTCTGCAGAGCTGCAGGTTTAACTCTGATTACCTGGTGATCTGAGGAGGTGTGTTAACAAAGGTGTTTCCAGGCGGCTCTTTGTGATACGAACAGCAACAGCAGAACGGTGAGCTAATACAATTCTACTTCCTGTTGGAAACAGCTGAGAGCAGCCATTCATATGGTAATGAGGAGCATCAACAACCAGCTGACCTCTACCAGACACAACAAATCTGACTCCACCTTGTCTGGATACACACATTCTCACCTGGATTATTATTTAAAACTGCAATTAAATTTGCAATTTTCTAAAATGTTGAGTCAGGTAACAAAAAAGAGTTCATGCAATCTGATAAAACAAACACGATTTTAAAATAATAAGGAAGGACTGTGTTGTTATGATTTCTCTCTCTCCCTCCCCTTACACACACACACACACACACACACACACACACACACACACACACACACACACACACACACACACATACACACAAACACACACACACACACACACACACACAGTATCAGTGATGCAGCCCCTCTATGGCTGCACCATAATAACTTCCACTCAGCATTCAAATGGAAATCAGCTCCGTCCTTCATTTCAATGAACATCTGCTGTGTGTGTGTGATGATAGTACCAAGTGAAGGACATTCACACTCATACACAGCTACAGCTTTAGATACACACACACACACACACACACACGCACACACACACACTGTCTGAGTTAAACTCTCTTCGTATGAATAGAAACTCGTTAGTAGCCTCTTTATATCTGCACTTAACCACCAATTATCTGTCATTAAGTGCATCCATGTAGGCTCACTACGGACACACACACACACATACACACACACATTCAGGTCATTTTTGGGGACATCCCATATACTTGCATTCATTTTCTTACCAGATTTACCTGAACCCTAACCATAACCGCAACTTGCCTAACCCTAGCCTGAACCACTGACAGGGTTGACAGGGTGGGGACACAGCTTCTGTCCCCAGTTACACCAGCCATCCCCAGTTCACTGATGCTGAGTCTGAAATGCGTCCTCGAAAGTAGCCTAAGTCATACTCACACATGCATGCACGCACACAAGCATGCACAGACACACACACACACACACACACACACACACACACACCTTATCATTAACTCTTAGGACATGATGTCTGAAATAGTTACAGGCTGAAAAGCCACATTCATTCAAGAGTGAAGGGCTAACATTGCTGTTAGCTGAGCCTCAGAGAGACGTTTCATAAAAACATTTTTGTCCCGTGCCCACCGTCACTGACGTTAAATGTATGTGACATGTGCATAGTGTGTCTTGCATAATGTGCTTCTTCTGAAAAATAAACTTCATCTGTGTCCCTGTTTAAGGATTACACCAGCAATTTAACATAGTTTTGGCTCTATATGTGTTGGTTGCCTGCTGTATGCTTATTGGTGCTTAAAGAGCTACTCCACTGTAGTATTGCACTTTCATAAAGTTAGGGAGCGCAAAACACTTGACCACCCCTGCCTGTTAAACATGTATGTTTTCTTAGACTGGACAAAACTCCTCCAGAGCCACTAAAACATTATCCAACCAGTACTCATCAGGCTGAGTGGAGTGTCTCTATTATATTGTATTTGAATATTATATACTATTAAACATTATTTCAAATAACATTCATTTCATAATTGCCAAATTATAAGGGCTACAATTTGTGATCAGTTTTGTAAGTGGATGGCGTTTATCTCAAGCCAGTACCACCACGGTTTCATCCAGTCACACAGCTCTACAAAAAACAACTGACAATCCAAATTCAAATTTAATGTGTTTCAAAGTATTAAATTCTTTACTTACAAAAATAATATATAATAGTAACCAGCCAAAGAAATTCTACTTATTTTATTCACTGTCTCATAACTCCAGTGAAGTAAAACATATATGGCTCTATTAATTGTAGTAAAGTATGGTAGGACAGAAGATAAAATTAAAAGTAAAAGTACATCATTTCCACGACCACACGCAGAAACTGATCTGTGTATGTGATACACACAAGCATTTATCAGACTGAGGATTAGGCTTTTCCTGCAGTGTCTACTGTACGGGTTCCTAAAACCCATTTATTTAGTATTGTACAGCTGAGAAAGCGAGAACACTCCATTTTTCCTTGTCAGTGAAAAAGTGTTCGTTTTCATCCTAAAAGTGACACCAAAAACAAATAATTTTCCATCAAACTGAGGCACTTTACAGCCTTTATGTCTCAGCAGAGGCCCAGTGAAAAGATTCATTTCAGCACTAACAAAATACTGCTCATTACAGGAATCAAACTGTTGAGCTGCCGATCGTTCTGTCTCTGCGTTTTTCACATGAACACTCATGTTTGAAAGAACTACTGAGTGATCCCAAAACAAATCTGATGGGTAATCAATCTGCAAACCGAGATCTGGAAATGGGCACAGACAAAAAAAAAAATCTGATGATGTCACCAAGACAGCTAAATCATCACTGTGTTGTTTGTTCTGTTATACACTTCATGGACATTATCATATCTACAGACCGTAAATACACTGAGTGACTATTGCAGACATTGACAATCTAAACAAATTTAAAATAATGAATATCTCAAGGAGCCACCAGTGCCTTGCCCAGGAACACTGCAGCAGTGTGTGGGCTGCACTCTTTCACCTAAAACATCTAACATGGGTGTTGGGAGTCAGTAAACGCTCACTCTTTGAGTCCTGCTCTTCTGAGCCTCCTGCGAGCCCAAAGCAGGCAAACAAACAAGTCAAATCTCATGTCTGAACAGATTTAAGGTGAAATGATTTTTCATCACAAAGAGAGCAGAGAGAAGAGTGATTACAGCAGCGCTGAAGGTCAAAACACCAGGGGAAAAAAAATCCCTGTAAATTGCAGTAGTGGACGGGCTTTTACTTGTATTTACTTCGACGTCAGAGGGAACTAGGACTTTAGAATTAAGAATTTAGGAATTGTATATCTAATCCCCTGTTTTATAAGTAGATTCGATCATATGTTAGTAAGAAGCTGTCCTGATGTCTGACCTGCTCTAGCCTTAGGTTCACACTGATACTGTTCGCTCCTCCATGTTTACCTCTTGTTTTGATAAATTCAGTATAATGCACATTTGAAAATTCTATCAGCACAGTGACATATGCACCACTCTCAACACAACTATCATTGGATCCAATAGTTTCTACTTTGCTGTTTCTGATTGCTGGTGAGCTGCTGTCAATAAAGCTCAACACTTCCCGCACTGATGTTTTAGATTAAGATGAGTATCTTTGGTAAACATACAAACAGAACTCTGCAGTCACACTGATTTAGTTAGTGCTGTGGAAATGAGCACTGGGCTTAATCTACTATATACTGTACAGTATTTATACAGTATAGGGCGGTAGTATAGGAGGTGAAGCCCTTAGAGCAATTTAACATGCTCCTTATTTATCATTGCATCCTACAGCTACAGCCATCGTATCTGTCAGCAGTTATCAGTGTTGTTCAGTAAACATGTGTTCTGCTCAGCGTTAACATGTTCAGATCAACACAAGCAGATTCTACAGCTTCAAATGTACCTGGCGAATGCTGTTTATTTTTATCCTTGTAGTCGGTTATTTATGCATCTTGTCGTCTTTCCTGTAATGTGATTGGCCATGTGGCAGGAACTATAAGCGGGTGGTTGAGCAAGGCAGGTGGCCGAGTGGCAGGTACAAGTGGAGCTCAGAGAAAAGCACGTGAGAAAGACGATGAGAAATGAGGTAAATCGAGATTACAATGTGTAAACTGACATTTATACTAAATCATGTAATGTCGAAACTAAAGCTTATTCACACTGCAGACCAGTGAAGCTGTGTGTGTGTGTGTGTGTGTGTGCGAGTGCAGTGAAGCTCCTACAGTGTAGTTAGTCTTTCCAGCTAACTATCTTAGCAGGCCTGTTGGCCCGTCACAGTTGGTGCCGCATTAGTACACTGTGACAATGACTATAGCAGAGTCAGCTTCTTTTATTTCTTCTCGAGTCCATTAAAGGAGCTTCAACCCTGGTTACTACACGCCAGCATCAACCAGGACTGCACCAGAGTTAAAAAACACAATCTAAAGTTGCTATGGGAAGTAATTTTACATTTATTGGATTGTTTTATTTTGCTTACCACTGTACATTACATTAGATAGACCAGAGGGTTAAAGGAGCTAAGTGAGAATTTATTTAACATGAAAGGTCAGTAGACTTTTTTTTAGATTTTTAGATTTTCAAGGTTTATCTATTATTTTTTTGTATAAATTTTACTAACAATGTGCTAAGAGAATTGCAATTTAGAAATTAAGATAAATATAGTGAAGCCTCAGACATACAGGAGCGAATAATTATTGGTTACCTAAAAATACAAGGGTTTAAATAAACTAAACCAGAGAAATAAATATATGGACTCAGAGTGCTATGCTTAGGTTAGGGTAAAGAAAACTATACATACAGGTATACCTCCAGCCCTCTGTGTGTTTGACCCATGTAACTTTATTAGTGACAAGCCTTCATTATTTGAGATTGTGCCATTATTTGTGTGCTTTATTTTTCTCTGACACTGTTACCACTGTTTTTAAAGCAGATACAAACTTTTATAAATGTTTGTTCTTTGTGGCCTGAACACAGAAATGTAGGACAGCTATGTTTTGGTGTCTCATCCATGGCTGCAGTTCCCAGCAGGAAGACAGACTTCCAGCTGGTTGCCATGGCAGCAGTTTAACAGGCAGCGGTGGTCATCGCGGCGGGATGACACAGCAGATACGTATGGTGTCTAATTAGCTCTGCGCGGTGCTCGCTGACCGACAGCGCTGACCCAAATCCTGTTATATCGGCACAGTTGTGTTCCTGCTGAGAGACGCAGCCAAGCCGAGACGCCAGAGCCGACCTCACCTGTCTGTCCCGGCTGGAGCGGCCTGTCCCAACGAACAGGTGAGGTAACGTGAAGGTAATCGCTGCAGACACACGGGCAGGACAGAGGAGAGAGGACACTGACAAACTGTGACATCATAGTGAAGAAGAAGCCAACACAGGCTGAGAGAGCGCAACACAAGGTCAAAGGTCAAACAAGCTGCAGCCTCAAGTACGACAGCTGAAGTGCAGTAGTAGGGCCCTATAAATTCCGTTTTATTTTTTCCCAAATTCCGTTTTTTCCATTTTAATTTTTTGGAATTCCATTTTTTTTAACCTTTTACTCATATTTTACCACAAAAGAGTGTGTTTTAATAATGGTTATGAATAAAATGCACACTAATTAAATAGAAATGACCTTACATTCATTGAGGCAACACAATAGTGCACTTTTCCTCAATACTTTATTGCTTCTTCATGCAACACAACAATGCACCAAGTACTTCAAATAAAAAATGTTTCCAGTGAAAACAAATGGCATATTAAAAAAAATAATAATAAAGTGCTCAATTAGCCTTTTTTCTTCAAGTGAAAATATACTTGACTTTAAAAAAATATGACTTTTGGACAACAGGTGGTCATCACATTTATTTTTCTGCTTCCAGTCAACAGAGTGTTGACAAAATGTACAAAATAACACGTCACCTGACACATAGACGGGAACTGCTCAGCTCTGTAGTGAGGCGTTAGCGTCGTATTACGTAGCTTTTTAGCAGACGGGGGGACAGGGGTTGTGTCACATTGATTAGCAACCCCCGGGAACGAAAACAACATTTCCGCGATATTCCGCATTAAAAATAAATTCCGTTTTTATTGTCCAATTCTGCGATTCCGTCCGTGATTCCGCGATCGCGGAAATTATAGGGCCCTACAGTAGGTAAGAAAAGTGGGCAGGATGGCAGGGAAGAGACACTATTGTAATGTAGAACAGTTTGTGTGAAAACCCATCAGAATAAGTTCCAGTTCTAAAATCACCTCCAACCAGCAGCGAGTACTATTTTACATAATATCAATTCTCAAGCAAAGGAACACAGATGGCAGGATTAAGGACAGCAACGAGAAGGAAACGACGGCCGGTCTGACTGGCGAGAAGGAACGGGAATCTCCCAGGATTCATCATAAAACATCCAAACAATCTGCAGCACCGACAGAGACGACAACAGATGGTAAATATGAACAGATGTCTCACACTCTTCACTTTTCACAGGACGTGCCTTCTTTCCAGGACAAGGTGAGAAAGATTCGTCTCCACAAGGTCACACGTGGCGGCGATATTTGATAATCAGCTGTTGACTGTAAGCTGACACAGAACAGGATGTAAACACGGGCAGGTCAGTCCTGTCAGGGGCAGGTCAAGCTGAGGAGTCATGTTAAGTAATTTTTCTTTTCCCCTCTGTGACTTTATTGAGTTCAAATCCTGGATTACAAAGCTTAAGAGACAAAGGCAGGTCAAATTGATTTGATTCGTCAGTGGGGACTCAGCAGGCGCATTAAAAACCTGCAATCAGGCAGAAGGAAGTGAGCAGCAGCCGCACGCTGGACCGACTGAGACGGATTAAACTGCGTGAAAATACGTGAGCAAACAGCTGGCATCGCTTTAATATGTGAGACAGGGCAGTACATCAAGAGATGCTGATTAACTGAGGGAGGCTGGGGAAGGGTATCGAGAAAGAAAGAAGGACTTAGAGACAAAAGAAGCTGAAGAAATCAAAACCTTAAACTGCCACATAAGATTTTCTGCAGAGTTACATCATGTAACCTGGGTGTCATGCCATTTCTGGTGGAATACATTGAGGGAATCATGCAAGCTACTGTCTGTATTTGCATCCAGGAGAGTTATCAACCAACATATAGAACTTTATCGACATTGTGACAAGGCATCATCGAAGCCCTCCAAGTGCTAAGCTAAATTTGTTCTCCTCAAAATTCAGCGTTAAATCGACTTCACTCGCTGGATGTGCGGCATTCACAGTACACCTGTATATTGGTTTATATGTCAACCAACAACAGTGAACAATACAACTGTGCTCAGCTTTTTTTCTGTTCTGATGATCTGGGTTTCAGTCACTTTCATCCAAGCGGCAACCTCCGGCACTGAAAAATGAAGCCAATGCGGAAGTGCAAAAAAGCTGCAGTTCCTCGAATAACCACTAGAGCAGGCTGCAGAAGGGAGTCAATTACATTTGAGCCCCATGTTAAAATGTCCGACTTTACGACAGAAAAAAACATATTTACAGCCTGGTTCAAAACATGGCTCTAGTCTCATAAGCTGTTTTTCTACACCATGACAACTCTGTAAGGCGTTCGTTTAAAATATACAGCATACATCATTATGCACAATTCATAGCTGTCAATCTAAGTTGGTAACTAGCTGGTTAGCCGTAGCTAGTTTGATTATTTCGAATGAAGCGGCTTTTTTCAGCAGCTTTTTTTCAGCCAATAGCGTTCATTCGACCCGCCTCAGCTCCGCCCTCGCTCCACCTCTTTGTCCATATTTGGAGTAACCGGAGGTAGGCTACCAAGATGGCTGCGCACTACGATTTGCTTCATTTTTGCTCTTCAGAAACCTATGGGTGACGTCACGGACACTACGTCCATATTTTATACAGTCTATGGTTTCATCAGGAAGTATGGTTCTTTTGTTGAATGTCACTAAACTGTATTACTGTTAACCAACTAGACTGGTTGTAATGGAGATTGTGAAGAGACTGAAAAAAAAGAGATTGATGAAGTGTGTTCCAAGTGTGAAAAGTCATGCTACATTTGCTACTAACACTTCCCGTCCAGACAACCGTCACTTGATTACTGTTGATACCAAAGAAAATATCTAATCATTAGAATTATGAGCCAGGACCTGAAGATACAAGCATTTTAATAAAAATCTCTAGTAGTAGTAAGTTTCCTTCCTTGTCTCATGTGTCATCAGACTGTTTAATAACAGACACAGTAAAATATGTAATTAATATGTCAAAGTTAAATCGGCATCAAACTGATCTAGCTGTGACTGCTTTATCCCTAGAGGCACCAAAATGTTTTCAATTTAATCAAATTAAACGTCTATTTAAAAATCACTTTCATAACTTCGACCTAGTTAAGGAGGAAAATGTGTGGAGAGAGAAGGATGAGGGGAGGAACATGAAGAGGAACAAAGGAATGGATGAACTAACCTGTGAGCTATGCTTTATGTTAAACTTTTATATAACACTTGTTTATTGCGTAATAGTCAGCTCACCCATCCAACTCCCCATGATACTTCTAATTAAATTTGTTATTGGTTAAGTTATTGTTGTATTAAAAACTGTTTCCAGGATGCTGTGTTTTTCTCCAACATGAAGCCACAGAGAAAAATCCTGAAAATATCTGAGAGAGATGAGCAGTTTTGGCTGTTTATTTATTCTTATTGGCTGAAAACCTCCTGGTCTTGGCTGGACTGGTGGACATATTGACAGACCTAAATCCTCCCTCTGTATTAGTGGAGACTTCACTCTCTCTCCAGGAGCTCTGTGACCCCGCCCTCTCTCTTTCTTTCATGTCTTTGGGTGTTATTGGGCGAGCGCGGCGGGCCGGCCGGTGGCTCAGCAGGGGGGGTTGGCAGCTTGTTAAATGTTTTCTAAAACACCCACAGTAATTCACAGAGCCTGTAATTAATCAGGAGAGGAACCCCGCAGGCCACAACCAATGTGTAAGCGTGTGTGTGTGTGTGTGTCGTCTTTCCTGGAGAGGGACTTTATGATTCCACAGAGAAGCGAGACAATCACTGCAGACCGTAGAGATTAAACCAGTCTGTGTTTTACTGCTGTGAATTAGAGTGGGTCTGGGTGTTTAGTGATTTAGTTGTGAGTGTGTGTGTGTGTGTGTGTGCGAACAATCCACTGCAGTGAATTTTTAGCTGCATTAGCATTATTATTAATGTTTCAATTAAAAAATAACAACTCTCTTTTTGAATACAAGCATTGAAAGCTTCAGTTCAGATGTGGTTGCAGCGCTGGACTCACTGACATGTATTATCCCAGATACATCGCTGGGTAACAAGAGTCTGTTCTGTGGATCCCACAGTTTGGGGTCATTTAATTGCACCTGCAAGCTAAAGAGCCCAATGTCTTACATGTACACAGAGCAACCATATTAAAGTTAATATCAGCTCTTGTAACTGAACAAATATGAACAACATATGATGAGTTTTAAAAACTGGCGCATTGGTTGCAGCCTCATCTCCCCCCTTACGGAGCCAACCGGGCTCAACAGTGTGAGTATTTCACTTTAAGTGCCAGTGAAAATGAGTGAGTGAATGTCAATGTGTATGTCTCAATGCAAGTGACTCTGAGAGCAGTGTACAAAACATTCAGGTAGCAGCTTCTCCTTTATAGCTGCTGTTGATTATTGCTTTCACAGGTAAAAATGATCACAAGTTATAATTAACATCATTAATGAAGGCTGCATTTCATTGAGTTGTGTCAGTTTTGGAGCCCAGTATTGTTAATGCTGGCTTGTCTGCATGCATCCCAACTGACTGGAAACTGTAATGAAGCGACTGCTGCATGACATCGTTCTAGACAACAGAAGCAACCTCAGTCCAGACCAGATCTGCCATCCACTAAACCTACATCCAATCCCATGGGCCTGGGGTCACTGGGTTCTCTCATAGTGGCAAACCTCTACCTGGGAGAAATGGAGCATCAACAGACCCTGCACCACCGAGTGCAGAACATTCAGAGAAGGAGCGGAAACACTTGAGGAATACACTCGAGGCTTGTGGGTACACCAACCGGACCTTTGTAAAAAACACGAAATCCAGGAAGAGTACCAATACCACTGGTGATGTGGAGAAGAAGGATCAATAACATCGTCATCCCATATGTGTCCAGAGTATCTGGGAAATTTTGAGAATTTCAATAAACAGCGCTTCACATTCAAAATGTTGTCAATGTCTGTTATCTGTTATCGTCGCTATTATCACTTGTAGCCAGCTGCATTTGAATGAATAGATTTGATATTTTCGACAGTGAGTCATGCTTCCATGCAGACCATCTAGCGATGAGCTGATTTTGCACCCGTCTTCAGTGTGTATGCAGTGCACAGAACCTACCTAACCCTACCAGAAGCCAGCTGTCGCAGTTTTAAAATATCATTGTATACATCACATCCATATAGCAACCAGCTTTGTCATCCAGTCATCCAAGCATCATGGAAGAGCTTCAAGAATCCATCCATTATGGCCTGTGCAGTTCAGTCCCCATCCAATTCAACCAATGCAAGGATTTCCCAGGGAAACTCTCCATTGTTGGACACAGACACAATGTAAACAATCACTCTATTCTTGTGATGCCCTCCAAAGAGCAGCAGTCTGCAACTCCACAACACTTGGATTACTTTCATGAAAACACTATGAAACCATTATAACAACACTGTGACAGTGTTTGTCAGCAATTGGCCATGTGGCGATGTAGTATGATATATTGTACGGGGTAAATCCTGTGACGTCTTTGTTACAGGACAGTCTCTCGTCCACCCCGTGTTTTTCTTTTTCCATTAGCATCCAGCGCTAACAGCAGTAGCCGACGCTGACAGCAGCACACTGAATATGACTGATAGCTGCAGTGCTGGCTCTGTTTCTCACTGCTTTCATTAAATTGCTAACAGGAACCAGCTAATGAGCCGGGCTGCACTCATTATTATGGGAAACAACACACACATTCGTTATCCTAATCATCTAATCATGGTCACTGCCCTGTGGAGTCAGAACACACACATCTCCATACATCACCACACTGTAGATATTCATCAGCATCTAACTGCCTCCATTTGGAAAAACAAAGTGTAATGGGCCATATTAGCACCACATATTTCTTCTTTATTAGTTTAATGTAAATGTAAGTGTGGGACTGAAGAAGTGAGCTTGTCAACAACAGCCAAGTTTTGCATCAAAATGCATTTTTTAATTTCATCTGTGGGGTTTTAATGGGTTTTCATATTTATTACTGAAACATAAAACAGTGATAAACACTGTCGAACTCTTTTTGCATGTCCTCAGTGGACTCTTGTCCTCAGGACATGTAAAATTAGACTTTTTGAGAACATAAACAGCAGGGTTTCATTCCCAAATCCTTAAAAATAATGAGCAGAAAAGATTAGATTACATTTGCTATTATATTGTTGAAAAAAGTGAAATATACATATATATAGCAAAGAGATGCAGATGAGGTTTGAATTTGCGAATTTAAATGAAAAATTCTTGATAATTATGAAACACCAACTTTTCCAGTGTAGAAAATAATAAAGTTATTAATAAAACGTTTCAATTTTCTCTTGGCTTTTCAATTCTTTAGTTCTTTTAAGAATATCTGAAAGTATTACATAACATAAAAATTCAGAAACAAGCCTGTTTTCAAATAATAGTTTCAAATATCAGCTCTTAAGTTCCTCTTTCTACACAAATGCTGTTTCCATTATTTACATTCACACTCACATACCATTTTTAGATTGCTACACTTCCTGCAAATGTCTCACATCGGTGGAAACCTCTTAATGTGAAACATCTCTATAGGAAATGCTGAGTCTCACTGACACAAGCTTAACAGCAACTGAAAAAATGGTTAAGTGGAGGTGAATAATGAGCAAAATGAAAACACAGCACTTTTAAAAAAAAAGAACAAGTGAGAGCAGGAGAGTGGTGAGTGTTGCATGAGTTGTTCTCCACATTTCCTGTCAGTGTGTGGATCTACACATTTACCCATATGCAAAAGTCCATAAATATGCAGAGAGCGCGTAAATGTAGCGTGTAAGTAAACTGTTCACCTTATCAAATATATTTAATTTGCAGATGAGGCAGAGAGAGATAAAAGGCAGACAGATGGAGGGATGAATAAATAAATCCAGAGTGCATTCACTGATAGCTGCAGGCTCGTCATGATAAGAAAAACCTCAGTTTAAATCCTTGTCTGCTTCAGCTCTGAAATGTATTATCAAAGACCATTTAATAGGAAGCGAGGACAGAAAAACAGATTGAAATACATGAAGTGTAAAAATCTACAGCACCAGCCTCCGTGTGTTTATCATAAATGCTGAAATTACTCAGAAGGGTCATATGATCATGTCAGCTTTATATCAGCTTTAAATTTTGTCTTCTTTCAATTCCTGGTTTCCTTCCTTCCTTCCTTCCTTCCTCCTTTTTTCTCCATTTTCCTCACTGTCCTTCCTTACTTTGTTTCTTTCTTCCTTTGAGCCATTTCATCATGCTTTCTTTTTTCTGTAAACACTCGCACATTGTGACTAGATTTGCACCACCCACACAGAGACTGGAAAAAAGGTGTGTTGGTGGTGATGATGTTGTTGTTTATTAGAATTTAATAGGGAGATTAGATTAGATTAGATTAGCCTTTTTTGTCTCCCTTATAAGAAATGTGTCTTAGGCATTCGAGAGACACAGTCGACACAGTGGCACATACGTACAATCAAACTCCAGTTAACATTCAGTATCACACCCAGAGCTATAAAAACCAGAACATACACACCAAGAGTACTGCATGATGCCCTACACCAAAATATTGCACAGATCATTTGGATCAGAATTTGGATCTCATGCACACTTAGAAGGCATAGACAGTTCCCTGCATGTTCCCAGCATCGGCTGCAACAAATCTCCAGAAAAGAAGCAAATCATATTAACTGGAGGAGGGATTGACACATTCACTCTACTGTCTAGTTTGTTCTATGGGTGTCAAATGACACACCTTGAGATGACACACATGTAGGTTGTGCTGAATTGTTTTTGTTTGTTTTGTTGTTGGTTTTGCTGCCACTTCCCTCTTTTCCAAGCGCAGACAGAAACCCGGAAGTTTCTGAGGAGCAATTTTGAAGCCCATTGTGGGCAGATCCGTCGTCACCATCTTGGCAATGTGTGACACCGCCTAACTCCTGGCTTATCCAAATATGGGCAAAGAGGTGGAGAGTGGGTGGAGCTCTGGCAGGATGAACAAAACCTGTTTGATGAAACACGTTATCTGTCGTATCTGCCTAGAGCTGATCACAATCAGTCGGTTTCAGGGGTGTAATAGACTTAATATCTGTTTTAGTCATAATATTAATTTAAAAAATAAATGTTTTCTCATTAGCACTCACTAGCAGTGATTTAGTTGTAATTGTATTATAGTTTAAATTGCCAATTCCATTTCTAATGCATGCATTGTCTGGCTATCAAAAACATTGTTCTTTGCTTATTGCAGTTATTAATGGATGAATGAACAAAAGTATTAGAGTTTTTTATTCTTTATTTCTAAGTTAAGACGAGGGTCCAAAGAAAATAATGTATAACATTTGTAAGACACAGACTCCTCCTGTTTATTGTAAACATCATGTGATGTTTGCAGGCAGCGACTGTTGAGAGCAGAGTGTAAACAGAATATGAATGTGATGTGAACATAGAGACAGACTCAGAGGGGACACTGAGACAAAGACATGAAAGGACGGTGACGAGCAGAGAGGCCCAGCTGGATGGAGAATGAAAACACCGGAAGGTTAATTTGCAGATTTTCTCCTGAGAGTCGAACAAACAACAGCTGCTTCTGTTTGATTTCAACTCTCTGCTTGCAGAAAAAATACTGTCTTCTGTTTTAAGAAAGGTAAAAAAAAACCAAAAAAAACAATGTTGTGGTCTGATAAGCGCTGCATTCAAAGTCCTATATATTAATTTGGAAGTGACAGCTATGAGCCCCCAAAGCCGCAAGACAGTTTTTACTTTGTGCACGTAAGATTGCAAATTTCCCCACTGAGGGACAAATAAAGGTTTATCTTATCTTATCTTAAGATAATAATTTCATGCTCTTGATATGACTTTACACTCCTTCCCTTACCACAGGAACACATGAAATAATGACAGTATTGGTGTGTATGTTCTGGTGTTAGTGGATGTGCTGGAAAGGAAAGGAACTGTCCAGAGTAGTGCACCCAGTGCTCAGAATGGGTCAGTACCACAGGGCCAGCTGGCAATGCAGGGTAGCATATAACATAGCCTCTTAGCAAAGCTTGATAGCCTAAGCTACCTAAGCTTGGTTGCTTCAAGTTGGCTAGTTGGGAGTGTTTCAGCAACCAGGCTTAATTTGGCCCACTTCAGCTCCACCCATGCTCCACCTCTTTGCCCATTTTTGAATGAGAGTGTTTTTGGCCCATACAGGCCACGTTCAGATTGACTTTCTTCTAGCATGAGAAAACAAGTCCCTCTAAATCATTTGAATGAAGCTAATCCAACAACACAGCTTGTTTGACAACGCTGGAGGCTCTTCAAAAGTTCAACCTCAACATGTCATCATATGGCAAGATGCTGGTCAGGTAGGTGGAAGCGCACATTCCTACTAGATTACTTTGGAACATGAGTGAGCTTCCACGAGACAAGCCTTCATCTCATTGTTCTATCACTCAGACTGGACTTCCTGCACTGCATGTCCTGTTTCTGAAGCCATATGACACCAGCACAGCCCCCTGTGTTGTTTTAATGTAGGGCTGATTTGATCGAAACGCCTCTTCCAACGTCAGAGTCCTGGACTGTTTATGACACAAATGAATTGTTACTGTGACTGACAGCTGGTTTTTGTAATGACTGTGTATGGAGAAAAAGTATTTTTTGACCAGTAGGCGAAATATGACCAGTGACCCAATTCTGACTGAGGCAAATATGAGAAAATTGCCTTATAGTCCAGCAGTGTTCCTGGGGTGTTGCTACTGACAAGGTGAGGTGATGTAGAGTGACTTCATGCGTAGAGAGCTTTCCCACAGAGCGTGCTGACTCTGGGCTTGTCTAAAGCACACAGCTGTACACACAGGATCTAACTAAAATGAAAAGCTGTTGCAGCCTTGTGACGATAAACCAAAATGTTGGTAGGAAAATGTCAGCCTTCCTAAAATAGTGGTAGGGAAATATCCAGTCCGTCCCTGCATAAATCTACAACCGTGCTGTATATGTTGATACTTATCTTAATCTTAACATAATCATTTTATAGTTGAAATATTTTCTGGTATATTGTTATTTGGAAATCAAATAATATCACAGCAAAAAATATTTGAAGGTGTTTGCCTCTAGCCAAACCAACAATCAGCTGTTGTTCAGGTGTCTGAATACATGTGAATACATGAGCAGCTTCAGTGTGAATGTACCGGCAGCTGTGGGGCAGTCACACAATAAATACAAACATATCTTATTTATGAAAAGCTCCTGAAGCAAACAGACAGCTCTGATTTTATAATTCATGGCTGCATTTGATTGTGGATGTGATTCTTTGTCCCTCAGACTGTCTGCAGACAGGAGGCTTTCTGTCAGTGGAGGGGGATGGTTTTTTATTCTATTTCACTTGTTTGGTACTGTTTTGTGGATGTGAGACTGTTAACAGGTTCCAGTCAGGGTGTTTTTTAATTCCTTCCCTAAGGACATTTGAATATGGAGGACCACAACTGCCAATGACTCAATAAATAAAATGATATGTTATTATATGTGTCAAAAATGAATTCATGTAATAATGTACACACCACTCTATCTGGAGCAGTTACAGTAAAGCTAAAATGAAAAAACTACAGGTGGCTTGTAATGATGTCTTTAGAATCCTGCTCAAGGTACCTAGATTCACAAGTGTGAGTGAACAATAATGTTCCCACTTTTTATGTTGTGCTGAGAAATTTAATGTTTAAATTTATGCTGAAGTTATCCAATTCAAAGAATGTGCAGATTCAGGCCTCGGTTGAGCCTACATTGAGTGACACAAGATATTCCTTCTGTTTCTCGAAGCATTGTCGGGAGTGTTTGTGTGTGTTTTAGCTATGTGTGCCATGTGAATATATTGTATTGTATTTATTGTTGTCTGTTATTTTAACATTTTTTTCTATATTCTCTATATGAATCGAACTGGTCTGAAATGAAGTTGAAATGGAATGGAATGTAGGCATAAATGAATTTATATACTGTATGTGAAATAAATTGGTGTTTCTCTTTAAAATTGCTCCTGGTTTTATTTACCTTTATTTCACCACTTTGTTAACCTTCACATAAAATTTTCCGTTTTCTGTATTAATTTATAAATTTTTATTCATTTATGTATGTATTTATTTGATATGGTTATTATTTTCTGCATTTCCCCCAAATAATTTTTTCTTTGTTTGTTTTCATTTCTTCATGCATTTCTGCTTTTTATGAAAAGGTGGAGAGGAGGATTTGGTGGTGAACCGTGTCAAAGGCAGCTGACAGATCTAACAGCAGGAGAGCTGAAGACTGTCCTGCAGCTCTCGCAGAACGCAGTGATTCTGTTACAGATAGGAGTGCGGTCTCGGTAGAGTGACCCTGTTTGAAACCAGACTGATTTGGGTCATACAGTTTGTTGTCAGAGAGGAAAGCAGAGACTTGGTTGAAGACAGTTCACTCAAGTACCTTAGACAGGAAGGGCAGGAGTGAAACTGGTCTGTAGTTTTCCTCCTGGGCTGGACCTGGGTCGAGTGTAGATGTTTTGAGTAGTGGAGTGACTCGAGCTTGCTTAAATGCAGCAGGGAACACACCAGCAAGTGAGGAGTTGATGATGTGTGTTACTGCAGGGAGATGGTTTGTAAGAGGTTGGATGGTATCGGATCCAGTGGACAGGTAGTGGGACGAGAGTCCAGCAACAGTTTGGAGACTTCCTCCTCAGTCAGAGGGGAGAATGAGGAGAGTGTGACCCTATTAGCTGGTGGGTGCACAGTGAGTTGGTCAGGCTCACAGACACTGGTTACTGATTGCAGAGACTTTGTCCGTGAAAAATGAGGCAAACATGTCTGCAGTGAGCAGAGTGGAGGGTGGAGGAGGAGGTGGGTGGAGGAGTGAGTTAAAAGCAGAGAATATTTTCCGAGCATCTGATGTGCCATTGATGTTGCTCTGATAGTACTTGGTCTTTTTTAAGCTGGAGGAGAATGATGTTAGGAGTCTCTGATAGTCACTGAGGTCAGTGGGCTCTCTGGATTTACGCCATTCTCTCTCAGCCGCTCTGAGCCCTGCCCTTTGCTTTCTGGTGACTTCAGTTAGCCATGGACTAGGGGGGGAGTCACGAGCAGGTTTGGATGTTAGAGGGCAGAGATTGTTCAGAGAGCAGGCACGGGAGGAACAGAGAGTGTCTGTAGCCTCATCAACTGTGAGTGCAGAGAATTCATGATGAGGAGGCAGGGAAGCCAGGACCTCATTAGAGAGCTGGGTCGGTGTGAGGGACCGAAGATTGCGGTGAATTGAGACCATTTGCGGAAGAACAAATTATGATCCAGCTTCAACAAAATCAGTCAAAAAAAAAAAAGTTATGGAGTTGTGTTTTTGTGCAGTAATCCGTGAGTCCCAGCCTCCACAAACACCACACACCAGCATTTATAATTGTTACAGTCTACTTCCTGTCACATTTGTGGTCAGAGAAACAGTAAATTCATCATATCACTGTCTCACAAACTACTGTAGCTGTCATATTTTTCGGGACCCACATGAGCACAGAGTAAGTTGGAAACACAATAGCCTGGCACGCTCTTAGCTGAAGACTCATAGTGGGCCTGGCCACCGATGTGTGAACAAGGCGTGTATTGTCGAGCTTTACCCCCCGCCCTTCCTGTCACCTCTCGACCGTCTGCATCAAACAGAAGTAAAAATGTCCACTCACCCAGTACACTCAGCTCTGTGTGTGCAGTAATGTTGTGGTTCTTGTTGGCAGCTGTACAGCTGTAACTGCCAGAGTCGTCGTCAGTGACACTCCTGATGATCAGATTACTGCCCGCCAGTAGAGAGTACTTCTTATTCCTACAGAGGGAGGAAGAGTGAGGGAGTTTTCTTTGTGCATGCTTGTCTTATCAGTTGATAACCTACATAAAAAAGCTAGCTTTGATACTGAAAGGATAAGTCTGGTAAATTCCATATTTTTCTCACTGTCAACAAATCCTGGAAAGACCAAAACCAACAATGTACATCTATACTGTCATTTCATCCTTGAATAAAAAATACAAAATATATAATGACTAGACTTATAGTTAAGACTGTGCCATGCTGGGATATATATGGGGCTCTAATCAGCAAAACTATGCATCAAGTCGATAGTGTTGGTTACCATGTGGGTTAAACATGCATTATCTTAGGTTATCTTAGGTTAGTGATTCAAACCAACCAGCTCTGGATCACTTCCTCTCCTCTCCTCCACTGGATGATCGGAGTCGGGTATCCAGAGGCGGAACATTCCAGCACGGCATCGGTTCCCAGCAGAGCTGTGACTCTGGATGGACGCTGCAGAAACTGGAGGTTCCTGCTCACCCCGGGCTCTGTGAGGCAGAGAGAAGGCAGGGAGAGAAAAGCTGAAACATAGTATACATTCTGAGTTAAACTACACGGCCAAAAGTATGTGGACACATAAACATTGCAGCTCTATGTGATGACTGAGCATGTCATTATAAAACAGCTATTGGTGATTGATTCATCTGCTGCTATAAAAGTCTTCACTCTTATGCTTTCAGGCTTTCCATCAAATGTGAGGGATTATCTCCCATACAGCCACAATAGCATTAGTGGGTTCTAACACTGATGCTGGACGACAAGGTCTGGATCACAGGTGGTGTTCCAGTTCATCTCAGTGATGTTGGGTGGGGTTGGGTCAAGTTCCTCAACACCAAACTGGGAAAATCATTTACTTTATATACCTGAGCTTTGTTATGGTGAACTATGAAAGGGACTTGGAGAAACCCTGTTCATCATTGTATGCTGTAGCACGTACAGACCTCATTGACTCTGTCATCTGTCTTTTGTGAAGTGTAATGTCTTTCTACTTACACACATTTGCTCAATAACACCCACAGCTTCTCTGTGAGCTTTCACCGTGGCACTTCCACAGCAAACGGCAGGAAATGAAATGCAGTAAACATGTGTTTTCCCTCTTAGTTAACTTAGTAGTATTTGTGATACATTCAGCCTGATGAGGACAGCTGATGTCCTGTCCTGATGTCACTGTCCTTGGTGCTGAAAGGAAAGCTGTTTCTGAACATGTAGAGGACATCTAATGAGTGCATTTGCAAAGCATGGAAACATAGGTTGATACTAAACAGTATACAATATACAATGTCCAGGTCATTTCAGTGCTGCCAGTCATGAATGATCAAGCAGATGTGACAACCAAACAGTAAGATGTATAAAAATTAAGGTTAGATAGCTGTCACAGTAAGTAAATGTGATAATTGGCTGTAGGGCTGTGTCAGAATAATAGCATCTTTGGCCAGCTATATTAGAAGGGCTTATCACATTGAGAATGTGACAATGTTAAGACATATCCAGTACATGCAGAAAGATGAACATTTTTTTCAGAACATTTAGGCATAAATTGTTATAGTACTGGCTGCCCTTGTTTTTATCACTGCAAAGTAGCACTGAACACAGTAGGGTTAAGGCTTTTATTATTAGTTTAGTTTAGCTTTTTTGGAAGGTTTTCAGTCATAAAATAGGGCAGGTTTTGACCTGACTATGGTGCCAGAGGAAAGGTCAGTTATTAGTCATTAGTCAAGTTATTAGTTATTAGTTATTAGTCAAGTTATTAGGACTCATCCTCTGGGGACCATGAAAGTCTAAACCAAAATATATGGCATTCCATCCAATAGTTGTGGAGATACTTCAGTCTGGATGAAAGTGGTGGACCAACCATCTGACCAACCAGCACTGTCATCGCTAGAGGCCCACAATTCCCCCAAAACACATGACAAAGTACATTGATGCCCAGAATGTCACGTTTTCTGATGTGATGGCACAACTGACAGGCCAACACCACTGTTTCAAAATAAATCCTTTTTCTGACCTCACACAGCAACGCTAGTTAGAAACCAAAAGATGAACCAGAGGATGTCAATTTAAACAATTTCAAATGATTTAAAAGATGAAAAATCTAAGATCACAATGTGTGCAGTGCAGGAAATTGAATAACTACAAAGTGATTCAAACATACAATGGAAACACATGAAGGAACCTGGCACCAAAACCTTACAAGGTTCGTAAAAGTATGTGAATTCCCAAACCAGATGATGTCACGCTGACATAGATGATTGGCTGTTTAAATCCCAAAAGTCTCTCATTATTGACTTTTTAAAAAATTGACATAGGTTGAAGCTTTATCAGATGTCTTCTAAGAAAAACTGAGGACTGAGGACACACACACCCACAGACACATATACACACACACAGGAGCACACACTCCTGCAGTGGGTCAGATTGTTTTTGCCGTCAGGTTGGCCCGAGGGCTGGAAGGTTCTCAAAGAACGATGAGACGATTTTCTTCAGGAGACAAGAAGTTACATCAACACACCCCACGGCACTGGCACGCGCGTGCACACACACACGCACACATACACACCTTCAACCTAATCTTTATTAATGTGCAACTATAAATGAGCATTCAGTCATTTTACATCATTTATTCAGCCTGAAATGAATCTGATTGAACAGTTTTACATTTAAGGAACTAATAAAAAAAAAGTTTTAATTCATTAGTATATTTTGAAAAAAACATTCACAGTATAATTATATTATCAATTTTATTTTTCACTTATTTTGTCAGTTAATTATTCATCCAGACATTTTTAAATTACTTATCTTAAATTTGCATTTTGAATTTTCACAGTTCTTATATTCATTAAAGTTTTTGTATTTCACATTGTTTAATTCTAAAGTAAATTTTATAGCCAATTTATCATCTGCTGAATTCCAACAACCAAAATTAAATAGATTTTATAGGATTTGATTATTTCCTGCAGTAGGGACAGATCTGTCATATTCATATACAGTTATATAATGTTATAGCAAGTCTCTACAACATTCAGTCTTCATCTTCAGTTCGCACTAATGTTGACTTCACACTACAGCACTGTAGCCCTGACTGTCCAGTTCCAGCGCAGTCCAGTGTTTCATCAACAAAAACATACAGATCACACATAAATCGGCGTTCACTTTGCACCTACAAATCAGCTCATCAATGCCTTGCAGACACCCAAAAGATATCAAAGAGGCTCACAATTCTTTCTACTGGCTGCAGAGAGAGCACTTCCACTCTAGTCTAGAAACGTGAAAGTGACTGTGTCCTGGATTGTACAGCTGGCCCTCAAAGAACCAGACATTTTCTGACAGTTGTTCATCCTTCGTGCTCATGAGTCATCCATTAACAGAACCCACATTCAGCTCAACCTTGAAGAGTTCCAAATGCCAGAAATGACCACTCACTACTCTTCAGAATACCTTGTGCCAAACTCCCTCTGAGAGCTTATGGTTCCACATGCTTTAAAACTACATGAGTACACGTCTTTAGTCATTCATTTTACTGGCTTATCCAGACTCACAAATACTGGAACAAAAACGAAACTAGGACAGAAGTCATACAGACAGTGATGCATTATCTGGAGATCACATGGGAATCAGATTATGGCATTTGATAATCTCTGACCTTTGACCTCTGAGCCCCTCTGATGGCTCCACCTGTTAAAAACTTTATAAAGTCAAAGTTCATAAAATCTTTATGGAGTCAGACTCATTAAAGCTTAATCCATCTGTTTCATTAAAACTTCATGCAGATCAAAGAGAAAAAGGGATAAAAAGAGGATTAAGCTGGAAACCATGTTGCATGAAGCCATATATAAAAGCAACAGGCTTGGAAAATGCACTGGCCCTTTTTAATACAATCTTCATGGAGTGAAAACCATTAAGCCTTTATCAATCTGATCCAGAGTCAGACAGATATTAGTTTTAGAGAACCAGGACATGTTTGGTCTAGCTTTGCAGCAGAACTGAAAGCAACAGGGTGAAGATTCTAACCTAGCTCCATCAAAGGAGAAATAACACACCTTCCAGCAATCCCACAGCTGTCTCGTTCTTGTGCTGTTGGTCCTTCACCAGTGGGCCAGGCATTCAGGTAATCAAAGCTCAGCCACTCTTGCTGACTAGAAAAGCTTGACATTTATTCAACCAACAGGTTTTAGCACCGGGCATCATTATCAATGTATGTATGTATGTGAGTTATACATTAAGAACTAGACACATCACAAACACGCAGCAAAACCTTACTTAGTCTAAAAGTCAGTAAATACAATCATGTGTGCAGTATGGGAGGTATTAAAGTTACTTACAAAGTTTTCGGTTATACACTCAACTGAGGACTGAATGAGAACTTCAACACTTGAGACTTTTTGTAGTCATATAATCAAAGAATGCTTGCATTTCGACACATTTATGTCGCTCATGTATGGCTTATTTATGTATGACTCTGTATCTGTATCTGTTAGTTATCCTATTTGGATGGGTTTTTTTTCTAAATATAAATATTAATTGAATTCTTCATACATTTGTTTTGTTTTGTTTATTTTGACAATTTATTGTTTACTACTATGAAATTTCATTTTGAAACATTTAAATCTAATAATTGACATATAATGACAATTTTGATTTTTTTTTTTATATTTATGTGTTTATTGATTCATTTTGGTATTTTTGTTACTATATGGTTTTATTTTACAATTTTTAAGTTTTCAAATGTATGTTTTATTTAGTTTGTTTACTCAATTATGCAGATATTCATTTATTTGCTATTTATTTTTTATGTGCTTTTTTGTTTACTTAATTGTTTTGTATTTAACGCATAGAGTATTTTTAAGTCATTATTTTTACAATGAAGTATTTTATCTTCATGATCTATTTTTGTTGATTGATTGAAATTGTATTTATTAATATTTATTCCACATCCTGCAGTATGTAATAGTCAGGTGTGAGGTTTAGCAATGACTCTGGTTTGTCCCCTCGGAGCTTACCTCCTTCTCTGCCTCTGGGACACTTGGCCAGACGAGGATTAACTGCAAACCTGTTAAAGTCTTCTCAGCTGTGTGTGATGGTGGGTAGGGAGTTTGAAAAGCGAAGAGCATGTGAGTACTCTGCTGAATATCGACACTTTGGCTCCAGGGAACCCCTGCTGGGATTGAGCAAAGGAACACTTCACAAGCTGGAGTCAAAGTGGTGTTTAACCAGGAAGAGAGCGAGCTAACCTGAGCTGTAATCTAAGTGATGAAGTGGACAGAGTGTGGACTCGTATAATTGGACAGTGTGGAGTGCATGAAACATCAGCGGCTGACAGACTCCCTGCAGACTGATGAGAAGCTGCTTCCTCTCAGCCCAGACACATTATTAAAATCACATCTTACACTCTATATACTGTATTCATTACATCACATTTCATTTTAAAATGAGACATCCAGCACTGGGAGGAAATGAACAAAAATTACTACCTGACAAAATGATGGCCGCAGGAAAAGTAGAACTCACCATTAAGTAAAATTGCTGGTGCAGTACTTCACTGTAACAAGACTGGAAATCTAAGTTTTCTACGGTTGAACACAAATAATATTTCAAATATGTTCTATATTTAGAAATTCCAAGCCAGGTTTATGAGGGCAGGGAGCACTCTAAATCTACATCTGCACCATGGTGGGATGAGACCAGATGAATGAAACTATTTCATGTTCAGTAGGTCTTTAAGGCAGGCAGATGTATTGATATATTCATTGGAAGTATGTGGACATTAAATGAACATGTGTGCTACCCAATGGATCAATAAACCAAGCAGCTGTGTATTTGCAGTACATCAGTGTTCGATCAGTTACCTGGGAGCACTCGGAGTTCAGCATCCGTCCCCGTCCTGGTGCTGCCGGGGTTGTCGGCCAGACAGCGGTATGTGGCCGAGTCGGGAGGCTGGACGCGGCTGACCTGCAATGAGCCCGATGGCAGTGTCGCCAGGCGGGAGTCGGGGTCAAAGGTCAGTGGCAGGTCCTCCCTGTTCTTCTGCCAGCGAATGACAGGCGTGGGGTCGCCCGAAACCTCACAGCGCAGCAGAGCCGTGTCTCCAAGGTACGAGGAGACGGATTCAGTAGGGACAACCACCTTCAGCGGACCTGGAGGGAGACAAGGGCGGTATGATCAGAAAAAGTATTGATAGTATTCACTGAGCATAAATAGACACATTTTATTGATTGGTTCTTTGCCTAAAGCTTCCTCTTTTCCTTACATGGAGTCATTTTTCATTTTCACTCTGTTGGTTGTAACAGGAGCAAACAAGCTGAAAACACCACCAATGGGAAATGGCAGCTCACACCCACAATAACAACAGCAACAACAGGAAAACATGGAGATATCATGGTTTGGAGTTTTTAGTTTAGTTATTTCCTGTTTTATTTTAAAAGGTGTGCTTTGTTACTTTACTTCCTGTCTTGTGTCTTTTCTGCCTTTTGAGCTGTTGGTTTCACCTGCTGTCCTCGACACTCCCAGTGTATTCAGCCTCTGTGTTCCCCTGTCTCTTTGCCAGTTCATCCTTGTACCCTGAGCCAAGTGTTCCAGCCTTACCTCATGTTCATCCCTTGTATTTTGGATATTTACATTTAATTTTCCTCAACCTCATCTGTTTTTCGGACTTTTGATTCCTTCCACTTTGTTCGCCAATCTGGATTGCCTACTCTGGTTTTGAGTTTAGTAATAAATATTACACAGTGTTAATTTTGACAAGATTTTTTCATTTCATTTTAGTCTTAGTAACCCACCAAAGACTTGATTTAGTTAAAGTCACATGATTTTAGTCTTTTAGTTTTGTTTTGTTTTAGTTAAAATTTAGTCAATTTTAGTTTTAGTCTCATTTTAGTCTTTCTGACGAAATTTGGCAGCTTTGTTGTACTGTAATAGATTTTTCAAAAGGATGTTTGTCATGGTTGTAAAAACTATTGTAAACATAGCTTTAATTATGTGTTTAGTTATTTAACTTAATGTACCATATTACTCTTGTATAATAAATATGAATGTCTAAGGCTTGTGAGAAAAAGTGCAATCGGTGACATAATACTTGTGGGATCTGCAGTGCATTGTGGGTCAAATCGTCATTTTGGAGGGTCACGCGATGTAAACAGCTCACGTGCAGCATATCTTTATCTTTGATATCTTTGACACTCGTGTTGCGTGAAAGGCTGCCATACTAAGTGACACGAACAAATGGCAGAGAAGTTGACCACAACGTAAATTTTCTTTTCAGTTTCCCACTTGGAAAAGAGGTTATGGACAGCAGATTGAGGAAATAACGACGTGGCGTCGGATCGCCTGGGTCCAGCGGTGAGATGGAAGGGCATCTCTTAGTGTTGTCGCAGTCCTACGGATCTACGCTATGTTCTGTGTTGCTTACATCCGCGGTCTGACTGACAAAGACCGATTGGTTAAAAGGGAAAACAATCAAGGCTCTGAGGATGGTTGGAACCCAGATTGTCCAGCCGGCCAGTGTCAGCTTTTTCCTCATGTTTTTACTCGTCAGTTCATAATGAACAGTGATTTCGTTTTAGTTTTTGTTGTCAGTACTTATTGAATTTACGTTCTCGTCACAAATTAGTCACGGAATAAAGGGTCGTCAACGAAAAGTTTTCGTTTAAGTTTTCGTTGACAAAATTAACACTCATATTAAACAACACTAATTAAGCCTTTGGTATGTGCATTTTGGGTGTACTGATTTTACTATACTGCACTAAGCTGTACCCAATTTATATCAGCTGAACCGTTGTCAGAACAAAGACTGGGAGAACACACAGCAGCTGAAACTACAAATAAGTTAATTTTACATGACTAAAAATTTAAGAGAGCGCCTGACTGACTGCCACCAGCTTATATACATGACAGCCAGGTGAGCTGTATCTCTTCAATGACCTGACTCCACCCACCAGGTATGTGGAGGGAGAGGTCTGCTCAGAGGGTCGTCACAACCATGTAGTGACCTTTACCGTATGGAACTGGACAAAGTGCACTCCGCATTAGAACTGTACTGTATTATAATGTGCTGAACTGAAATATACCGAATTATACTGTTAAATCCGTCAACCACTGGATTAACTGTTACTACATGAAAAGTAGTATCCCTAAATGAAAAATCCTACATCATGCTACAGCTAATGATAAAGCTACTGTGATCACTTTTACCACTGCTTATATCAGTCATGGTTTTGCTCTCTTGTGTTTTACTAGTTTATTTTCAGTGTATTTTGAGTCTTATACTCCACTGTTTTTGGTTCAGTGTTTAGTCTTTTTGGTCAGGCATTGCTTCAGTGGCTGGAGGTGTGGTCTCAGGTGCTGGGGCCCTCTCTATTCTCTCAGCTGTCTACAATATCACCTAACGACTGGCGGCTTAAATACCCATCTGTTTCTCTTTCAAGTTGCCAGGTCCTCCCTCTGTTTTCTTGTGCTCTGTGTTTCCTGTCTTTCTCCCATTTTCCAGTGTTCGCTTTTTCTCCAGTGTCTCTTGTGTTCTGTCCTCATCTTCAGCTCTATGTTTCCCGCCGTCCAGCCTCAGCACCCACCTACCAGCCTCTATCCACTGAAGCAACTCCGCACCTCCTGTTTTTGGTCACCTTTTTGTTTTGTTTTTTGTAAGTCCTGGAGTTTCATCGTTGAATAAATCCCTTTTACCTTCACCCTCGCCTGTGTCTTGCTCCTGGGTCCAATTAAGAACTTACTGAAATTGTGACAATATCACTAGGGATGCACCGAAAATTCGGCCACCGAAAATTTTCGGCCGAAACTGGCTCAAAAGTGCTGCTCGAAAGACTTTTGTCACCGAAACAACACGGCCGAAACAAGACGTTGTGATGACGAAGAAAAAACACGCCCACCACGGGCGGTTGCCGCCTCTAGCCATTTTTAAAATGCGCGTGTAGCGGCGCCAGTGTTTGTAACTAGGCAACCGTGACAGCGCTTTTTGATTGGCAGAGAGCGCAGCGGCTCCTCTCGGGGCCCCCGGCATACAGATTTAGCTGGCCTTAATCTGTCCTGTGTTTTATTTAGTTCATTATTGTCACATTTAGTGTTGAAATGTGTTTGTGACAGACATGTGTACGGGACATTTATGAAATACGGGACAAATTGCGTCCCGTATTAGTTCAAAAGAAGACGCAACATTTCATTTTCAAATGGACAATTCCGTATTTTTCGGGATGTTTGGCAACCCTACCGGCACGCGCACGTCTGGATAGTTGCCAGCATGTCTGAGGTGTGGATGCATTTCATTATATCCGAGAAAGACCCACGGATAGCTAATAGCTAGTTTTAATGTCAGTGTTAATAAATATTTTCATAATTTTGTAATTGATTTATTCTTTGAAGCATTAATATTAATTTATGCAATTGCAATGCCTTGATTTTAGTGAGGTTAGTACACAGTCATAGCCACAAATGCAATGGTAATAATTGGCATAATACTTTATTTCGGTGTTTCGGTTTTCGGTTTTCGGCCTTGGTTTCTTCATTTTCGGTTTTCGGTTTCGGCCCAGAATTTTCATTTCGGTGCATCCCTAAATATCACTACTATAGTACCACTGCTACAAGTACAATCTCTGCTAAATGAGTTACTTGTACACGTATAGCTACTGAAACTACTGCTGTCAGTACTAATGGTGCTTCTGTGTCAGAAACAAAAGACCCTCAGTAGCATTAGGGGTGAAAAAGAAGACGTGAGCAAACAGTAAAGGTTCTTGGGGTTGACAAGGAGAAGAGAATGACAAAGAGAACAGATGAGAAATGAGACCCAGCAGGTGTAGATGTGTGAGGGGAGAAAGAGTTCGACTCTCAACAGCAGGAGGACAGATGAAAGTCAGACAGATAGGACGGAGAAATAGGCAGAGTGTGGACAGGCAGTGTCCAGCCCGCTGTGTTTATGACCCACGCCGTTTCCTGTCCGATCAGATTCACTTTAACCCTTTGATGCACAACATGGGTCTAAAGTGACCCGACTGAGTTTTTATTTGCTGTATCTTTGCAATTAATTAATTTCATTACTCAGCATTCCAGGTATTCCTCAATTAACTTGTTTTACATCATAATTCATCCTTCTTGTATATTTTTCTTTTTTACATTTTGAATAAAAACACTTTTTATATCACTACCCCTCTAATGCGCAACATGGGTCTAAAATGACCCGTATCCATTTCCCATGTTATTCCATGTATTGCTGAGTGTTTCTATGCTGAATGTTTATAATCTATGTATTTCATCATTTATTAATCCAACTATTCAGTACATTTTAATTGTTTTATTTAGCACAAATCCTCATATTAAGTTTTCTGTTCTTCCTTTATGAATAAGCATAGCTTTTGTCAGTCTTCATGAAGTTTTCACACATGGGTCAGAAATGACCCACATTTGTCTAACATATTTACTGTAGCCCAGTGTGGAGAACTATTTGAAGATCTGAAACATATAAGTCTTATTTTACAATAATTATAATCTTACCTGATAAGAAATTTGATGTGATAATTCTGCATAATTATTGATTATGTTTAAGGTCATTTGAAGACTAAGTAGCTCCATATCTTGTCAGAAAGGGAAACATTTTCAATAGGCTACTTCCTAGACAACTGCAGAAGACGGTTCATCCCTAGTGACTGTGTCACCATCGACGAGCAGCTGGTGCCGTTCTGGGGCAGGTGCAGGTTTCTGCAATATATGCCCAGCAAGCCGGCGAAATATGGGCTAAAAATCTCAGCAACATCACGATGGACAACTTTTTCACCAGTGTCCCTCTGGCTGAGAAGCTCCTTGAGAAGGACCTAATTGTAGGCCCTCTCCAACAGAACAAGGCTGATGTCCCACCTGTGATGAAGCCATCCAAACTGCGTGAGATCTACAGCTCAGAGTTTGGATTCAGAGGCAACATGACCATGGTGAGCTACGTCCAGAAAAAAGGAAAGCCTGTTATCCTTTTGAGTACAATGCACGATGACAAAGCAGTGGATGAGAGCAACCAAAAGAAGAAGCCAGATGTGATCCAGTTCTACAACAAAACAAAAGGAGGTGTAGACACAATGGATCAAATGGTTAGCACCTACACATGGTAGTCATGATAGTCATGCCACACATGAAGAGGCGCATGGAGAGCACACCCATACTCCAAAAGTCCATCCTTGTGGCTGTGGGAAGATGCGGGATCAAAAAAACAAAACCCAGACACCACACAGCCACAGGAGGACATCAGGCAGGCCGGCCAAGGGAAGAGGAAGAGGTGTGCAATCTGCACAACTTCCAAGGACAGAAAAGCCAGCAGCTGGTGTTCCCAGTGCACCAGGCCTGTGTGTAAGGAGCACAGATATGTCGTGGTCATTTGTGAGGGATGTAAGAATTGAAATGGCCGTTAGCAGTCTACTGTGATCAGACGTGTTATGTTAGTTGATTACATTGTTAAATTATCAGTTCAATGTTATCTACTGCACTGTGATCAGTTGTGTTTTATTGTATTTGGTCACAAATAAAATTACAATTGTTAAACTATCTATTCAATATGTACTGTGATCAGTTGTTATATTTTATTTGGTCACAAATCAGATGGTAAAATGGTTAAAATATCAACCGTTCAACTGTTATCAGAGGTATGTGTCTACAGAATGTCCAGGTCTGTGTATGACAAATAAACACATTTCAAATATAAAATATATAATTATTTGGCCCAAAGCATTGCTAAAGTGATTATTTGAAGCAAATTATTGTTATAGTATGAAGTAATTTAATTCAAAATCACACTTGGGTAAATGGGTCATTTTTGACCCATGTGGTGTAGTAATCCAAAATCTATTTTTATTCCTAAAATAATAAACAGACAATGGAAGCATTGACCTTGTACTAATCAAAAACAAGATATTAAAATTATAATTGGGACATTTAATAATAAAATAAATTGATTTAAAAAAAAATACAGCAAAGAAACACTCACCCAGCCTGAAAACACATGGAAAATGAATGCGGGTCATTTTTGACCCATGTTGCGCATTAGAAGGGGTGTTCATATGTTGTGCATCAAAGGGTTAACAACAAACAGCCTGTAGCCACATAAACACATGACCCTGCTGACTGCCAGCCTCAATCTGCTCTCTCACTGAAAAGCCTGCTTATATTATCAACTGAGGCTCATGCGTGGTTATGTTTTAATTTTCAACATGGCTGCCGGGGCCTCTGGTCAGATAAACTGGAATCTGCAGGAATGTCAGGAATTCAATAATACTGAATGAGGTTTATTTTCTTCTCTGTGTTGATGTTGATGAGATTTTAAGGTTTTAATAATACTATGTGAATATTTGCATGTCAGAATGTTGGAAATACTCTATTCCTCTCGGCACCCGCAGTCATGAGAAAATAAAAGTGTCCACTGATAACGATGTGTGAATGTCTGAGATGGGTTCACATTATTTCTTTTTTAAGGGGAGCAAAAAAAAATACTGCAAAAACTGTATTCATTATAAACAACAGTTTCTATGTCTCTCTAGCACTTCTGTGCAGTTTCACCAGTTGTCTGTCAACCTCATGGTGACAACAAGCCTCTGGGAAGTCACTTCACCTGGCAGGTAACAGGTAGCAGGAACTATCTCCAGCATGATTTTTGTAACTACTATCCAACATTTATCCTACAATTACACACATTCTCCTGTCCATACACAGTTCATTGTTCTGTGCAATAATGATGTGCAACGTTTTCTTCTACACTGTTCAATACCATTGTGGTCTCACAAAGAAAAATGTGCACATAGTTTTCTAATTACTATTATTTTTCTTCTTGGTGTTATTTATATGGTCATACCTGTATTTTGCCTATTTTTATTGCTTGAGTATTTAAATCAATTTGCCTGTTTTGCAAGCAGCTGTAACCATCTGTGGGGGATCAATACAGTTTATCCTACCTTAAATTATGATTATGATTAGATTAAATAACACCAATATACAATCACTGAATTAAAAAAAGAGACTATGTCCGAGGCAGACCACATCAGACCACATATGAACGATGTGCTCCAACAGTAGTTATATTAATACACAAACTAGCACATTCCAAAAGGACTAAAACAAAATACTAAATTATAAACTAAACCAAAAATGTATTATTTTTATTTTAGTTACAATCGAATTAAAAAAAAAAGAAGTTAAAGTTAGTCACTTAACACATTCAAAACTCCAGTTTGTTTTGTGTAAAAAAAAAAAAAAAAAAAGAAAAGTTTTGACAGACAAACTGTTTCTTTTCACATTGGTGCTGACATGTTTTAAAATTTAAAGTGTTTTTTTAAACTAGTTTCCAGATCTCAAGAATCCTAGTTCTATGAAGACCTTTCATCCAGGGAAGAGACAGAAAAATAAATGCCGTTTGGTGTCTGATTTCCCTCGCAGTTTGTGTCCCTGTTTTGTTTTCATGCTGATTTGAATCACTTTCTGATTCCTCCAGCCGAGAAACTTTAACCCTGATTCTAACACTAACTTTCTCTTTCTCTCTCTGTTCTGTAACAATATAAAAGTTCAGTTGGACTCTTGACTCAAGCTGCTGCTGGATGCAGGTTTTTGCGCCTTCGCAAGGACTTGAGCCGCTGTGACATCACCCAGATCGGAGGTGACGGGAACGCTGATGTGAATTTGGATCGTGTGTCCTATATAAGTTCTGCTGCTGTCTGTTCCTGTGTGGATCACACTGCTGCCTGCAGCTGCACACACACACACACACACACACATACACACACACACACACACACACACACACACACACACACACACATATAAAACAAACACACACTGGTTTTTGTCACTTGTGAGGACACTGTGTTGACTTAGCTTGAATCCCCGGAGGCCTACCCTAAAGCTACACTATCACTGCTGCATGTCTAATTCATAAATCTTAAAACAAATATTTTAAGCTCATTATCAACCCTCAGTCTTAACCCTTATATTACTGGTTTAGGTGGTGTGGTGCTGTGGTGTCCTAGTCATAATGCTGCCGTGTGAACACATTTGTGTCCCTACAATTCTACAATTACATCTGAGAGTAAATACAACACAAGCAAGGATCTAGTCGGCAGAAATCAACCTGGATAAATGCCATAAAACAAAGTTCAAGTTAGATAGGTTAGATTTTTTGTTTGTTTGTTTTATAGGAGTTTATCCAGTGCCAAGGTGTTTAGTCTTTAGTCTTAGACTGAGAGCGACTCTGCAGGTTGATCGTGTCCCTGTGGGATTTATACACAAAACAGTACTAAACATACATGAATGTACATGAAGGAGGAGCACGCTGTGTAACAACAACCTCCAATAATAGCACAGTTTCTTTGTAGAAATTTTCAGAAACATAACTGAGCTGGGAGCAGGTGGAAGTATCTCACCTCATTGGCTGATATTTTTGTACAAGCTGAAGGCTGAAGATTAGACTGTAATTGCATGAGTGGCATCATGTTTCTTTTTCATTGGAACTGATCTGAGGACATGTTGCCTGAATGTGGTAAAACAGAATCAACTGCCTCATGAATTCAAAGTTACAAGTGTGAAGCAGAGACTTTCTGATCACACAGAATGAAAAAAAAAAAAGATGAAGCGAAAGCAGCATATCATGAAGAGAAAGTCAGACAGGAAGAGATGTGGGTCAAACCAACAGGATGGGAGGATGAGAAGGAGCAAAGGAGAGGAGGAAAGGAAAGGAGTCAGAAGAACAAAGAGAATAAACTTCAATCCTGAATTCAACATGTCTTCACTTCAACTTCCTGTCTTAGGATTCAAACCAGCTTTCTCCACATCCAACCCCTTCCCCAAACAACACAACAGCTGCCTGCTGTTCTCATCGATATTAGACAAATGCTCCAAAACAACTGTGATGGAAAATAACATGCAAACAGGCAAGGGCAGCAGAGGGACACTCCTGCTCCCAATCTTCCTCTTGGGAACAATTATTATCTGCTTCTGTGGGTCGAACCTCGCTCCTCCTCAAGTGCCGTTAATTGGGATTCGTCCAAATCCTCCGAGAGCCAGTGGCTAATTGGGGATGGACAGACTGATGGCCGTTCTGTCTCTTCCTCTGGAAACTCAGGAGTTTAAAGATGGCAATTTGTGTTTGGAGTAGCAGGTCAATGTACCTTAGCTTGAGATGAGCAGCTAAAACTCTGGATAACATTAACACACTAATATCCCTCATGTGAGCATCTACATGAACGTTAACTAATCCCACACTTGATAGCCTTCAAACACCAAAGATAGTAAGAACGTAATGTTTAAGTTATGTTACATTAGGTTACATGTCTGTAATGAAAAGCTTCTTGCTTCTTGTTTCATTTTCAGTTGGATTGATGAATTCCAAAAGACGAATTTAGTCCATAAATCCGGCACTTTTATCTCTCCAAGAGCCATTAACCTCAGCTAACATTGCTGGCAGAGACATGCCATTACTGAAATAGAAAACGCTGCTTGTTAGTGCAACAGATTAAGCAGCTGAATCGACCTCTTTTTTCACAGCAGGCACTTGGACTTGCAGGAAAAGCACAGGTGCTTCTGATAACATTAAAAATGGCTGTCCTGTGTCGACTGTCTCAGTAAGCCGTGACAGTGTGACAGTGAGTCAGCACGAACAAAACAAAGTCTGTCTCTAACTCTGAACCCAAGGCTGGGCCTGGTCTCGTAGGTTCACCGAGTCCAGGAGAGAATAAGTGATGTAAAGGAATGGTACAAAACAAGCTTGTGTTAGCTCTCCTCGGCAGAAGTGAGAGCGACTTATTCATCGCTTATGGCTGTTTTCAATTCAGCTACATCTGTAGCTCAGCAGGTAGGGGCCGTCCATTCATCCCTGGGTCACCCCCTTTTGTCTACAAGTGAAAGCATTCCGAGGTCAGATAAGGTTCTGTGGCCACAACTGGGGGGTTAATAAAGAAACATACCTTCAAAGTCTAAGCTGTTTCATCCGTTTGCAGAGGAGTCACAATTCTACTGAGATGCAAACAAGCTACTGTTGAGCAGAAAATGCATGAGCTTTTATTAACCTATATTCCACACATGAAAAAAACCTATATTATTATATATATTATATATTCACTATATAGTCACTTTGGATCTGCCATTTGAACTCCAGTTGTACATACCTCTTCTTATATAGATAGATAGATAGATTCATTATGCAGTTTATCTTATCTCTCATTTTGCAATATTTACATTTGCTGCTTTACTGACGTAACTATGCTGTATTATCTACCTCATATTCTCATATTGCACCATCTATATTTGCTGCTGTTTTGTAATTTGATGTTGTCACTTTATCTCCACTAAGTCACTTTAGGTTCCACTTGTACTTTGTTGTTACTTATTACTTATATTACTTACTTATATACTAAGTTGTATATACCTTTTTTTATATGTAGTTTTCTTACTACATATAACTTCTACCTGATTGTATGCTTGTGCTGCTGCAACACCCAAATTTCCCCTATGAGGGATCAATAAAGATTTATCTTATCTTATCTTATACATATCATGCGCACAGCGTATTGCATTGGCCACAGTTTTTAATTTCATAGGTTACTTTCTATTTAATATCGTTGTGGAAACAGTCAGTAATCAACATGTAATATTCGTCACACATTAAGTAACATTAACAATGTACTCAATTGCTGTCAGTGAATGAACAGTAGTGTCAGAGAAAGTGTTGAATTCTAGAAAAAATAAAATAAATAAATTCAAATGTCTGTCTCTATAGTACTCTCCATTCTGCTGTGCTCTCTCTCTCTCTCTTCTTTATTCTCTCAATCTTTGTATTTCTTTGTACTCTTCGTCTTCAGTCTGTGTATTATTTGTTTTTTTCTCCCATCCTTAAGCTGTGGTCTCTTTCTAGTCCTCTTTATTCTCTCTCTCTCTCTCTGCTCATTCTTCAATAGTCCCTCTCTCTCTTTTTATTCTGTCTTTGCTCACTTGGCTCGCCTTCTGTCTCTTTTATTCTCCTCTTTCTTCTCCCCACAGTCTTACATTCTTTCTCTCTATCTCTCTATCTGAGTCTTCAGTGTTTCTAATTAATTCCCAGTTTACAGTCATCTTTGAACACACACACGGACACACACACACACACACGCAGTCAGACTAATTGAATTTTAAGCCTCTGCCGTTCATGAGCATTTTGCCTTGTAATGTGCTGTATGCCAACTGTGTGTGTGTGTGTGTGAATGACATTCAGGCAGAACTGATTCATATTTTAATGTAATACTGGGATCTGGTTGTGTTATTTCCATGGGTGTGTTTGTGTGTGTGTGGCCTGACATAGGCTAATTTCAGGGAAACATTTCAGACTGAGGAGCAGTTAATTGGGGACAGCTTGTTTTGTTGAATTGGGAACAAAAGCATTGGGAAAAGGCTGACTATCAGGTCAGTGGTTCGGGTGAAACTCCAAGAAATGGAGTTTATGTTTGCCTGTGTGTATTGTGCATGTGACTCAGCTCAGGTGTGGACATGGGTTCAACTTTTACACTGACCTCACTGACGAAGTACTTGAACTGCACATGAAGGCGTTTCAATGTTAAAGTACAGGTTCTGGGTGCTTTCAAGGATTGTCAGCAGTGCTGTCAGTCATGATGGTCATATCAAGCAGAGGTGACAGGACGATTACAACAAACACAATGATAACCAGCATCTCATGACCACGTCTGTATCGACCAGGACAACCAATACTGAAAAAGGAACAATAAAGAACCTGTGTTGGGCAAACTGATATTTCAAAGTGGTTCCACATGCTGAATGTCATTCTGGGGATTAACCAGCCCCAACAATATACTGGAATCTTTGTTAGCATATCAACTTACAGGTAACAACATCAGCACCCCTTCCACTGACTTCACTCAGCTACCAAAGAGACCAGAGAAATGGAAGAAGATGTCCAGCGATCACCTCTTTATTACATATAGCCAAAATCACCGAGTTGAAACACAGTGAAAAAAAATTAGCTATCTTTTTTATTTCTTGACATATGGGTTTGTTGACTCAAATTTGTCTCGATCTTGTGTGTGTTTTGGCTCAGACTCATCTCAGCCTTGTGGGTGTTCTCACTCTGGCTCATCTTGATCTTGTGGGTGATTTGATTTGAACTTTCAATTTGCTTTGGTCTTTGTGGGTGTTTTTTCCTCAGACTCTGACTAAATCTTCTGGGTGCTTGACTTGCTAAATATCATGGGTGTTCTGACTGGGACTTAGTCTTGTAGGTGTTTGGACTCATCTTGGTTTTGTGGGTGTTTCGTTTTCATAGTATTTTGACTTAGGTTCAGTCAAGTTTTTCCTTATTTGTTTCTTTATTATTATCAATATTTATTGATGCATTTCCTGCCTGGCCTTGCATGGCACTGAAGCCCAGTGGCTCTCATGGTTGGACTTAGTGTCTAAGATTGTGCTATTCTGCTTATGATCCAATTTTAAAAACGCAACATACAGCAAATATGCATAGAAATCTCCTCTATGTGTATTTGTTAACCCCTTCCCACATAGCAGACAGGTCTGGGCCAGATCTGGTGTCAAGCTGGCGCTGCGGGCTGACTGCTGGCATGGAAAGTGGTATGTCAATCGGATGTGGGCCAGGTCTGGCAATGATGGCACTGTTTATAGGATGGCATGCCACATGTGGCCCCGATCTGTCACTGGGCCACCAGTGTGTCTGCAGCTGGCCCAGTGCTGGTCCAGTGTTGGCCCATGTGTGGGCCACCTCTGGCAAGCCAGATCTGGGCCACCAAAGGGCCGTCATTGTGTGGGCCAGAGTCAGGCCAGACCAATTTTGCTATGTGGGTTATTGGGCAAGTGACTATCTTTGGTAATTTCAGCACAATTTACATAAGTGAAAAATGGCAAAAAAAAAATAAAAATTTACAACAGCAATAAAGTTTTGTTATATCCTCCAATAACAATCTAAGGTTGAATTTCTGAATTATTTCAATGAGTGCCTTATAAAGGGAAACATAAAGCTTTCTCCATCTCAGAATAAAGAATATTGAATGTGCACACGTTTGTTTTTCATTTAGTCCTGGTCTTCACCTCTCAAAACTTGCTAGGATGGACTTATCTCTGACTCAAAAAGCCCAAGTTATGAGAAGTGTCAGGTTATGAGTTGTGAAGTTCCTGCAGTGGAAAAGGGTTAGAAGATGGTAGGAGCGGTAAACCCCGAAACCACAGATGCCACAGACAGGTCAATCTCTCTTGCTCACTCACACACACACATACACTCTCTCATGCCCTTGTGAGCTTGCCTCTGCTAAGTGAGTAGGAGGATGAGAGTCACTCCAGAGACCAAAACACTCAAACACAAAGACAGAGCTAAAGAGACGATCAGTGGATTCACATACTGTGTGTGTGTGTGTAATCATCATTTTAGGTCTACAACTTTTCTTTCCATCAACCACCTAAATAGACATCACCTGAGTGAGTCTGAACTTTCTGACCTCACATTTAAAGTCCGATCCTGCAGCTTGTCTGTCTGCATGAAGCCAACATTAGTTAGGATGAATATTCCTGATGCTTGACATTTTCAACATAAAACATTCTCTCTTTTCTGTCTATAACTGTGCTTCAGATGTCTACAGATTCATTTTTAACAGTCTGAATCATTTCAAATGATCAAAAACAGTCTGACTTATTGCCCCTGTGAGGGATCAATGCAGGATTATCTTTTCTTATCTGATTCATAGAGAGATTATATCACACAAATATACCTTTTCCAAGCTGAAACAATAAACTAATTAGTTGTTAGTTGTCATATATTTTGATAATGTATTAGTCATATATATGCTGTACTTTTCTCCACTGTGGGGAATTCCTGCTTTCTTCTGTTTCATCTCATTGGTCAAACTGAATAAACAATCACAAGAAGCACTTGGGATTATAGCAATTACAGACGGACATTTGGCTTTTCTAAGTAATATATCAATGAACAGAAAAATATTTAGCAGATTAATCGATAATGACAAAAATCATGAGGACAGAAATATCACAATTTGATATGTGAAATATAGTGAATGATTCATAGAGGTATGTTTGATTTGATTTGAGTGACTGAATATAACAAACATATCCTGTATGATCTGACTGGTGGAGGCTGTTCCTATGGACACTCTGTAGACCACATGTGATCAGTTAAATGACAGCAGTGCATGTTCTCACATCAGCATGATTTGAACTGGATAGCATCAGAAAAGCTGTGTTGATGGAGGCTGAAGATCAAAACATTTTCTGTAAATGTGCTGCTAGATATGAGGAGCTAACACAAATTCTGAAATGTGAGGCCACCTTCCAGCAGAATCTCAGGATGACTGTGTAACAGCCTGCTGTTCATCATCACTTCCTAAACCACTGCACTACAGTTTCTGTGTTCATGCTGCTTCAAAGAATGGGGAAAAAGCTTTTTTGGACTCGCACAAGGAAGCTGCTTAGTGTTCATGTGGAGCTTCATGCCTACTACATTACTAAAGGGGTGAAAATGAAAAACACATATCCAAAATTAAAACTGCTGTTTGGTAATTGTGATGTTCTTGATATGATAGGGGACATAAGCGCAAACTTCATTTGTCACAATGTGTAGCAAATTGATGATGTAGATGTAACTATCCCATGTGTCTTATATTTGTCTCTCACTCCATATACATTTTCATCTCCAATATACAAAGGAAATATATACATTTGAAGCCTCTCAAATTTGCTAGGAGCTGTCATACAGTATGTTGTAGACAGTGCATAGTTGTGGTGATGGTGAGGCACTTAAGCCTCTCTGTCTATTAACGTCTTCCATAAACAGTATTGATCTTAAGCTACAGCCCACTTACTAAATGACATTACACATGAATTACTTTGGTTCTATTAAATAAATATGAAAAATATAATAAATGGAGGAAGCTGAGCAATATTAAGCCTGTGTGTGTGTGTGTGTGTGTGTGTGTGTGTGTGTGTGTAAGTCGCCACAGTAACGGTCAAGGACGGGTCAAGGTGCCATGGAAATATTAATCTGAGTGGGAGAATCTCCTCTCTTATTCTTTCCTTCCCTTCTTTCCTTCTCTCCTCTCTTCCTCTTTGAAGACCATGTTGGTAAAATTAAGTGGCATGATTTTATCTAACAAGTCCTATTTTTGCATTATAGAGTCAAGTGGAGGCCAACTCTTCACAACCAGAACAGATGAAGACTGAATCATGAGCCCTGTGGAACACTGCACTGGCTTATAGGTTCTTTAGTGAATGGTTTCCTGTATTGCATGTGCTTTTAGCAAAACATCATTTGTGTGTTGAATAGAATAGAATAGAGTAATCCCTTACCGGCCACAGTGACCCTGGCAGCCCGGCTTACAATGCTCCCCAGTCCATCCAGTGTGGCGAGGCACTGATATTCACCCTCATCAGGCCGGTGGTGCCGTGAGTGCACAACGTTCTGCACCAGCAGTGAGCCATTAGCCAGCTGCCGTCGCCGCTCGTCCACCACCGCACTCAGCAGCACTCCGTCCTTACGCCACGTGATGGTGGGAGGTCCTGCCACCGCGTCGGACTGCGCCTGACAGTCGAGCTGCAGCACGCCACCTCGCACCGTCACCATGTCCTGAGGCTCCTGGGTGAATGTGAAGTCCACGAAACCTCCGAGAGCAGACGAGGAGGAGGAGGAGGAGGAAGATGAGGAGGCGTCTGAGGCTATAGACGGAGAAGAGAAGAGGAGGAGTTAAATGCACAGTCACATGAGATCACCAGCAAAACTCTTATTCATTCATGAAAATGGTCTCCACCACAGAAACTGACAGTGGAGTCACAACCACTCAGTCAGTCAGTGAGGTAAAGTTATTTGTGCCCAAGACCCATAGGGGCCCCAGAGGCCCCATATTCATTCTGTGTCAGCAATATGGTTCATTTGTTTGTGAACATACACCACTACTTTCAATTCAATTCAGTTTTATTTGTATAGTGCCAAACCACAACAGAAGTCATCTTCAACTACTACATGAGGCGATAAGGACAGTAATGTTTGTACAGCGTTGGCTGCAAATGACCACAAATGAGAGGGAAATGAGATGCCAGTCCCAACAGTTAGTTCAGTTCAGCCAGTGTGTGACACAGGTAAAATCAATCAGCATTACTACTCTCTGTGTATATACTCAATGTTGCCATAAAAGACCATGGCTGAGTTGTTTTTCTCCTGAATCAGCTGGTAAATGAAGCCAGTTTCCACCCTCCGCCCACCTGTGTCACACACAGTGGAACAATAAAGGAAATACATATAGATATCTATAATGTCCCTGCTCAGGCTTTCACATGCCTAAAAATAGAATGTATCCAGATGCTACATTAGCTAAAATGAATAAAACGGAAAGCTGGTAAACATTTGCCTCGTAGTATCCTGAACAGCTGGCATGTCCACCTCTTACTGATATGAATTCAGGTTCATCATATTCTTTATTAGTTAATATGGCTAGTGCTACATCAGACACCGCATCCTGCTGCAGACATCATATAGATACAGTGTGACTTTAAACAGCTGTGATTCAAATGTTTACAGTAACATTGGATGTCTATGTGTTGCTTGTAGTGAGAAACCCACAGAGATTTAACACATATTCCCCAGTCCACAACTCTATAAACCACCTAACAGAACTTAGAAATATAGCTATATCGTATATTTTGCAGCACATGTACATCCACAGAATATCAATGAATCAAAGCTGGATTGGGTCCTGCATATTTACCTTCATGACTTCAATATATTTGTGACCAGATTCTGTTTGTCTGTGCTCATCTTTTCCATGAACGGTTACTAAGATATCAAACTGTTTCACAGGGGGTCAAAGCCACAGACATTACTACCTGCTCCTGAGGTGATGAAGCACAGGTGGATTTAAAGCCATAACCCATAATGCCTTTCTTTGCACGGTTTCAGAATGAGCATTTTGGGGTTTTCTTGGCAACAGCTGAAAAGTGGTTGTAATTGGTGTTTATTGCCATGTGCATTTATTTATTCATTCATTGATTCATGTTTTGGTTGATGTGTTTATTCATAGTTGTCATTAGTTTTGGCAGATGTGTCTGTTCACTGCAGAGGACATGGCTGAGTTTAACCTCTGACCTCGAGAGCTTTGCTCTGCAGATAACTCATCATCTCTATCAAAGCCACATGTTGTATTTTTTGTTTTTATGTTTTCATATTTTCTTTAATCTTGGAAATGGCTCAGACAGCGGCGAGCAGCGGCAGCGTCTCTCCTTACATCTTTGATGTCGACGCTGCTAAAAAGTCTTTCATCCTGATCAGAGAGCCAGTTTGTTCGGTCAAAGCAGCCGTTCAGAGTCTGTGTGTTTCCTGGGAAGTCTGAGCGGAGAACAACCCGGAGTCACGTCATTACGTGCAGAAAGTCGACTTTGAAGCATAGCAGATGTTCTTTTTTGTTTTTGATTTTACTGACGTTCCTTTTAAACCCTCACAGCTTCAGCTCCTGCAGGAAAACTCTGATCAGACAAACGTCAGGTATGAAAACCAAATACTCCCTGGCTGTGTTCCCAACTGGGACAAGAAAACAAATGGAGAAAACTCAACATAAAAGCCAATTTTCACTAATGACTGGGTTTTCCTTTCAGGATTGCTTTGCTTCTTTTTTATTCAAATAATAGGACAAAGTACAGAACTACTTGTAGGTAAGAGTTCAGAAATACTATTTCAAGTTTCCTCTGGAAATCAAGTGAGTGCTGTTCAACTCTAATAAAATAAGTCAGTCATAACTTAAACATTAAATAGTACCAGATTAAACAATTACTAGGAAATTACAGACCAATCATGTTTGAAATAGGACCTAAATAAACAAGCATGGAAGCTCAAAAAGATCAAATAAAACTGAAATAAAACAGGGAAACTCTCTGTGAACGAATGGAATATTCCAATTATTGTGATTTTGTAAACAGCCCATCTTGTACCTGCTGCTGGAAATATTTTAAAAAGCCGGGCTCAATGCACCACCTGAAGGTTTAAACGGTCTGAAGCTGTTCATTTTGAAGAGCTCGTGTGTTTTTAAAAATTGAACTGACGTGAGAAGAATCTCTTGATCAGCTTGACACTGCCTCTCTCACCGTGTTTCACACTTTATTAAACTGATGGTGTGCATTAAGATAACACATTTTTTACATTGATCTTAGAGTCTCTCTCTCTCTGCATGGTTCATCTTTTGCTGCTGCAGCTTTTACGTCAATGTGACTGAATTCACTTCAGACTTGTGTCGTGTTAAAAGTGTTACAGACACCCTGCAGGTTTCTGCCATTGTGACTTTTACGTAAAAGTGACCAGAGGCTTATTCAGACCAGAGACTGATGTGTTCAATTGTCAGATTAACATGAAGCCTGCATGTCTTGATCAAGCGGCAACCTCCGGCACTGAAAAATGAAGCCAATGCGGAAGTGCAAAAAAGCTGCAGTTCCTCGAATAACCACTAGAGCAGGCTGCAGAAGGGAGTCAATTACATTTGAGCCCCATGTTAAAATGTCCGATTTTA
>JBBMOC010000071.1:542622-560903 GCA_037975185.1 Centropyge bicolor
TCATTCGACCCGCCTCAGCTCCGCCCTCGCTCCACCTCTTTGTCCATATTTGGAGTAACCGGAGGTAGGCTACCAAGATGGCTACGCACTACGATTTGCTTCATTTTTGCTCTTCAGAAACCTATGGGTGACGTCACGGACACTACGTCCATATTTTATACAGTCTATGGTCTTGATCAAGGGGCATAACTCCTCTGTTTCATTTTTCAATATAATCAAGGCAGAGACCAAAAATAGCCAAGTAATAAAAGAGTAAGTATTTCTTCAAGAAGACGCAGGACAGGACATGACCTCAGTGTCCTCAGCTGTGGCTAAAGCAGTGAAGCAGAGTGACAATGAGTATCAGGATCTGTAAACTGAGGATGCCTTCCAATCCTTTCTTGTGTTTACTTCTTCAATTCAATATTCCCTTTCTTCTATTTTTCTTTTTTTCTCATCCCTCACCTTCCTCCTTTCCCTGTCTATCCTTCCTTCCATGTTTCCCTCTGTCCATCTTGCTCCCCTTGCTCCTGTCCTTGCCCCTCATTTCTTCTTCCTCTCTCTTTCTTTTCCTTCACGGTTTCCTTCTTATTGATTCCTCTTCAGCAGTCCTCCCCCTCCCTCCCTATCAGTAAATCACTATCTTGACAGCTCTATCTGTACTCACTCCCACCAGCCACACACACACACACACACACACACACACACACACACACACACACACACACATGTACGCACGCACGCACGCACAAAGTCAGTTCATCAATGTGTCCTTGTCCTCAGTGTCCTGCAGTTTGATGCTATCACTCCCTGTCTGCTCTCCCTCCGTCTCTACTCTCCTCTTCTCTCTTTTCACTGCCTGTTACTCGCTTTTTTTCATATTTCATTTGTTCCTCATGAAGTTAGTCTTCACTTCCATATTTCTGAACACAAACTCTTTATTTTACTGGTCCATAATTGCAGAATTACAGAGCACTATAATTGTCCTTATTGCCAGAGCACAAACATGATTAATTGATACAATACCAAAGAATAATCGATAATCAAAATAAGCCTGAGTTTCAACTGTAGAACATTGAGCCAACCTTCCATTTCCAAGCTTGAAAGCGACTTACAGCACTGATTTCAGCTCATGACTTTAATTTAAAAAAAAAAAAAAACAGATCAGAGAGAGACTCAGCGCAGGCAGACCTGGTCTTTTAGAGTCCTGGGGATAATTAGAATGGACTCAAATCGAGAGAGAACAACAACAGTGGCAGCAACATGATGCTCCGAGTCACAAAGAGAGCAGCCATGCATGCTCTAAGAATCAATGTAAAGTTGACATGATCCTACAAGACCAGGTCAGGCTTCTATTACTGGGAGCAGAGCGGCCTTGTGAAAACTATACACCAGGCACACTGCTACCTCGAGGGAGTCGAGCCCACACAGTTAACGTCACAGACTCTGACACCAAGCTTTGTAATAGAGGTAGAGAGGTAGAAGGATATAGAGCCATCCAGGAGTTTAACTGATAAGAAGAGAGTCAGTAACAGCAAGGTGGACAACAGCCAACCATCTCAACGCACACACACGCACACACACATACACACACACACACACACACACACACATACACGCACACACACACACACGCACACACACGCACACACACATACATACACACACACACACACACACACACACACACACACACGTACACGCACACACACATACACACACACACACACACACACACACACACACATACACACACACACACATACACACACACACACACATACACACACACACACACACACACACACACATACATACACACACACACACACACACACACACACACACACACACACATACACGCACACACACATACACGCACGCACACACACACACACACACACACACACACACATACACACACACAGTTGTCCAGCTGGTGTCAGACCTCATTGCAGATGGGACCTTACAAATTCTATGTGTGTGTGTGCTTGTGTGTGGGGGGGGTATAATTGGCCTGCTGCTGTCTACTTGGTAAATGTGTCTGTCAGCAGGGATGAAGTTTTGGTTTTCATGCTAAACTCAGAGGGGATTGGACACAATAACAGAAACCTACTCTGTGTTTTTTTTTTGTCCAGTGTAGCTGTGGAGTCTTCCAGGCAGAAACTGGAAATGTTGAATTGTTTTAGAATTTCAGATCCAAAATCTGTGGCGAAATCTAACTGGGGGGAGCTGAAGAGGGTGGAAAAAAGTGCGGGGGGTGAGATGGGTAAAATCCTCTATTGCAGTGTATATACTTTTATATCGGTATATATTATGATATAGTGAATTCTCTGGAAAATCAATTGAGACACTGTTATTATCCACACAGGAACGTCTGTTTGTTGGACTCATGCGGATTATCATCTGGGATGTAAAAGGTTCAGTTTGCAGTTGGGTAATTTTTTAACAAAATGTATAGCTTGATGCACTTCTAGTCTGTGTTCTTGGTGTACAATGAAGCAGTAGGAAAATAAAGTGTAATGCTTCAACTGATGATCTGAATCACTGGCGCCAGTTAACTTCCATTGAACTTGCAGGCTTTTTCCTTTGCTGCTTCTTTTTGTTTCCTGCTCACTTAGCACTTCTTTTCTCTTTACTTTCTTTTCCAGCTGTTCATTGCTCCAACTTTTTAAGCTGATCAAGCAAAAACGTCCAGCTCTCAGCAATCACACACATTTACTCAGAAACGACAGTACACTCTCCTTCTTTTACATCATCTTCTCCTTTTTCTTTTCTGTTTTCTTCTTCAGTATCATCTGCATCTCTGTCTTCATCATCATCATCATCATCGACTGCTTCATCATCATCTTCTTCCCCTTTCTCATCCTCTTAACTTCCTCTTCTTTTTATTTTCTTCCTTATCTTGTTCTTCTTCTTTTCCACCATCTTCCTCTTCCATTTCATCTTTTTCCATTTCTTCATAATCATTACCCATCTTCTTTTCTTTTTCTTCTTCATCATTACCATTTTTTCCTTCTTAATCCTCTTCTGAACACTGAATATTGCTTGGATTTTTTTTGTAACAATTCCAGACATGTTGGTGGTTGAAAGTTTTCATGGTGTCGCTGTGACAGAAATGTTAATAATAATTTCACTCCAACCTATTTTTCTGTTCCTCCCTGCTTCCTCCTTTCAGTCAAGGCAATTCTCAGCTAGCAGGCAACAGCCAGCCAAGTTTTAACACACACACAGACACAGAGTTTTTGGATGCTGCCCAGAGTCTTAACGCAGTCTGCTTTTCAGACACTAACGCATGGTGTCAGCTACTGTGAGTGTGTGTGTGTGTTCGCTGGTTTTAAGGGTTATAGAATTAGTTATTGTTAATTTGAATGAGGTTTAGGTTAGGGTAAGAGCTGGCATTAGGCATTTGCTTGTGATGGGTGATGGTTAAGGCTACGGTCAGGGGCTAGGGAATGAATTATGCTAATAAGGGTCCTCACGACAAAGAAAGATGAGCATGTGTGCCGTGTGTGTGTGTGTGTGTGTTAAGCATTAAGCCTTCATTAACAAGTCTCACCTGTCGTCCACCCTCTGTGTCTCACTGAACTATAACTCCCATAATCCCTTTGACAATCTCACAGCTGAGCTCAACACACACACACACACACACACACACACACACACACACACACACACGCTAACCAATCAACAGTGACTAACAGTAGAGACACAATTTTTGTGTCGATTTTTTCTGTCTCTGGAATAGAAAAAGGTGTCCTGTTCTTAATGTGCCCCACAGTTCTGATTGGTTGACAACAATGGGCACAGCTATCAGAAACTCTGAACAAATCAGAGATGTGAGCAGCCATTAAGAGGTCAGGAACCAGGACCGAGCTATATCAGAATAGACCTTAGTCTTTACAAATGTTGTCTGACAATCCCAAATTATATTTCTGACTATTAGGCTGCATAAATTCAGGAAGAACAAGAAGCAGAGAAAAAATATAAATATGTAATACTCTCTTGCTCTTATTGGTTGATGATGGTGATATCAAGCCAATGTGATATTTAAAAAAAAGTGCCTTCCCACCTCCATTACACAACTACCTGTCACATACTCTGAGTAAAAATCACTTTGTTAATCTCAATGTACTGTTCAGAGAACCACTAACACACACACACACACACACACACACACACACACACACACACACACACACATGCACTTCACCCACTCTGATATTAACACCAATTGTTCTTAATTAGCCAAGTCTCATTCAGCCTGCTGTATTTCCTGCTAATTACCCTGCATGTGCGTGTGTCAACACCATCAGTCGCAGCCCTGTTTGTTTTTTAGTGTGTAAATTAAATTAATGACAGCAGATGTTGAAATGCTTGGGAACAATAATAAAGATCTTTTACATTTCTTATTTATACACATTCACATCTGCTTCACTTGACAACACTTGTGAGTCTAAACCATGCTGAAGCAAAATAAATTCCGAAATCAAAGAAAAGAAAAAAATAAGTTCACATTTATGGATCTATCGATAACTCTTACCTTTTAAGACATTTTGATCTGTGCCTTTGTACATGTAGATTAATCGATTTGATTGTTTTAAAAATTCTTGCAGTTATTAAATTATGTAACAATATGTCATGTTTGGTACTCCCCAACGCAATATTGCCAAAACAGAAAAAGAAAGCAAAAGGAGAGAGAGGAAAATGTTAGAGAGCAAAATGAACAAAGAAAGAAAACCAGCTAAGGATAAAGGCTGAATGAAAGGAAAAGAAGGGATTAGTGCGTGTTAAGGTGTGTGTGTGTGTGTGTGTGGTTTCCTTTTGGTCCTTGTCAAAATGCTTCAAGAGTGAACAGTGACACTCCATCCCCTGAGACAGATATGATCAAATCCACTGTGTGTGTGTGTGTGTGTGTGTGTGTGTGTGTGTGTGTGTGTGTGCATGTGTTTGCAGGTTAAAACCCCAATAAGCGTTCGGTCTGCACGTTTGAACGGAGACCTTTACAGCTGTCAGACACAATTACCTACCGGTCAACAGCGGGCCAATTATACACTCACACACACTCACACAATCAGTGAATGACAATAACAAGGTAGCTTACTGTCAAAGAGGCGAGGTGGGAGTAGCTGTCATAACACACACACATACACACAGAAATTTCTCAATGGCAATTTTAAAGTAGCTTTGTGTCAAAGCGAAAAGGGAATAGCTGTCATGCATGTCACTGTAACACACACACACACACACACACACACACACACACACAGTGTAGCGATGCCTCAGGTCCACAATACGTCCACACCCACTGGATCTGCCACTAAGGATCAGATCAATTATTAATGACCTTATAAATTCATGATCCTCAAAGTACTTATAGTAAGGTTGTGAAAAATGGGGTCATTGGTTTTTTTTTTTCTTTTAATACAAATGTAATGTTCCTTCATTCTGTTCCAATTATATGTATTTCAATGGCCATTACACTGATCAGATTTAAACTGATCATTTAAGGAACGGCGGTCATCCTCAGACCCACACCGCTTACTGGTTAGCTAGTATGATATTGTTAAAGCTAACCAGGCAGCTTCTGTTAACAGTCTGTGTCCAGTTAAAGTCAACCACGGCAAGGTTAACCTTGCATCAACATCTGCTAAAACTCTATACAGTTACAGCTAAACAGCTCCTATTAACAGCTGATATCCATGAAAACAGTTAAAGATTAGCCTTATACTCTGCTAACAGTCTAAATAGAGCTAATCAACCTCTGCTAGCACCCTGTACACAGCTAAAGCTATCCAGTTAGCATCAGCAAACTCCCGCAGTGAGAAGAGTTTTCTGAGCTAACAATGAGCAGTTTGTGACTATGTATACTCTTGAGAGGAAGAAAATAATTTGGCATTCTTCATTGATACTAATTTATAGCACCTGTTAACAAGTAAACCCAAATACAGACAAGCCGCCTTGACAACCTAATACACATAGGCCTGTCCTAAAGTTAACCGGCTAGCCTCCGTTAGCCTCAGCTAGTTGTCTACTGTAGGTGTTACTCTCCTGTTTCAATGCTGTTAGAGTGGACCTTCCACCAAAAGTCCTCCCATGTGTTTCTTCTGTGAAAAACCATGACTGGAGAATAATTTAAGAGACAATATCTGTGTAAAGTTGTGTTACCTGCTGAGAGACTGTGACAAGGCTGATAATCATCCATAATCAATACGAGCTGGCCGATTAGGCGCAGACAGAGCAGTGGTATCAGAGGCGGATTTCGTGCTCCCACAGAGGGATAATATCAGGGATGAAATCTGCAGCGTGAAGTGAAAATGGTGTTGGAGCAATTCTATTGGTCTTTGATCATAGATTCACTTCCTGAAAAACCCTGAGAGTCGAGAAATAAAACACAGTGGCTAAAAGCTGCAGGATGAAAGGAAAGATGAGGATGAAAAGAAATATCAGTGAGGGTGGGAGGAGGAGTGATGATGTTCTGGGTTTTTATTTTAAAGCCACTAATTCCCTCTTTCTCCCTTAGTCTTCAGTTTTCCTTTAATCTTCTCTGCTCTTCTGTCATCTTTGCCTTACTGTTTTTGTTTACTGAATTGGTTTTGTTTGCTTAGTTGAGCTTAAATAATAATCATAAGATATAAAAAATAATGCTTTAAATGCAAGAAATTAAATCTCTCTTTTGAAAAAAATGAGTCCTCATCATCAGTAATCTTAAGCATACATAAATTATATCGTTCTGTACTATGTTGTGTAGTCCTTTAAAAAGAATTTCAGTCACAGTTCAGGTTGAGTTTCTGTGGCAGATGTTTGGCTGAGCAAACTGGGCAGGAAGAAACACAAATTGGTTCCATGTTGTTGAGAAAATGTCTTTCAGCTGGAAACCATTTCCAGAGGTGGAAGGTCAGTGGTGTGCAGCTCGGGCTGACGGTCCACCAATCTGCCTCCGAGGAAAGGCTGCCACAAACCTCCAGAGTGCGCTGGAAAAGGTCAGTGTAGCATGACTGCAAGGCCTCCAGCTTGAATGAGTACAAGGCCAGGAGCCACGATAACTACAAAGTCTGAAGCTGGGGCTGGAACAATAAAAAGGATAGATCTAGAATGACTACAAGATGTAGAGTCAGGCTGATTAGAAGCTAAAGGGCTTGAACTACACAGCTAAGAGTGAGAACAGCTATAAGATCCAGACTTAAAAATGGTAAGAAGAGCTTGAGAATTAATAGAATCTAAAAGGTTTATAGTGAAAATTACAACAAGGACTTGTGCTAGTGACTTAACAGTCTAGACTTAGACAGAGGGCCTAGAACAAGAACTGCTGGAAGATCCAGAGCTACAAGTAAAAGGATAGAGCCAGGTCAACTTAAAAACGTATAGGCTTAGAACTACAACAACTTCAAAACCTAGAGATAGAACCACCAGATGGCTCACAGCCTGAACTACAAAGATACAAACTGAGGACAACTACAACAAGACAAGTTCAGAACAAGACAAGGCCTACAGCAGGACCAACTAAAAAGAGTACAGTTAGAACAGCTAGAAGGCCTCAAGGGAGCGCAAGGCAGGGGATGGGGTGCAAGGTGTACAGCTAAAAATAGGTACAAATGAATATGGGCCCAGAGCTAAAACCAAGGAAAACATTCATGTATCTCATGCTGTCCTTGTGTCTTTTTGTGTCATCTAAAGCACTATGAATTCCTTGCGGTTAGCCATACCTTACAGGGCCTTCAGAGTCAGAACTAAAAGGCCTAGAGCTGGAACAATTGCACACCCTATGGGTAGAACAACTAAACAGTCAAGAAGACTAGAAAGCCCAAACCTAGATGACTAGGCCACGAGCTAGAAGAAGACTTGGTGCTAGAATGGTTACATGGCCTAGGTCTGCAGTCCTCAGTCTGCAAACAACAAAAAAGGGAAGAGGCTTGGACCTAGTACGATCCAGAGCTAGAACAACCAACAGCAAAACCAGAACAAATACAGCACATAGAGCTAGAAGTAGCTAAAGCAACAGTAAACACGGATTGGACAAATTAATAGGACTAGACCTAGGGCACTTTTTGTGTTTATTCTGTGTGTTGGTTACACAATCTGAGTCTGTGTAACTAACTTAATTCGCATATTTGAAAACACAGTATTTTCTTGCTGTGAGTTTTTCTTAAACTTAAATTATTAAATCTTTTAATCTTGTAATTTTTAATCTTTTAAATCAATTTTCCTGTTAATGCTCTATTGATGTGGATGTCAGTACGTCAGGTGACTGGTTCAGCATTTTAGTCAACAGTGAGGAATTTGAAGAGGTGTAATATTTCTCTGGTTTGTTACACCTTCATTTCTCTAAACCACTTCTTTCTTTGTGTCCTCCCTCGCTTTCCCTCCAGCTTTTGTTCCCTCATTTCCTTCCTCTCCTCCCTGACTTCCATCCTTCCCTCCTTCATTTCGCGCTGTGATCAGTTCTTCCTTCCGTCTCTCTCTCCTCTCTCTCCCCTTGTTTCTTTCTTCTCGTCCCCTCTCAACCAACGTGCAGCTATAACCCTGATTACCTCACAGTGTCGGCCTTCAGCATCGCAAGGCCAACTGGGATCAATAATATTGATCAGGAATCCAAGTCTCCTTCTAACCAGCACTGTGTGTGTGTGTGTGTGCATATGTGTGTGTCTGAATTTACATATGTGTAAGTGCTGTAAGTGCTGTGTTTGTTTGCATATTGATTTCACCTACTTCACTGTTTGCATGCATTGACCTGTTTGTATTTAATGAGAATAAATGCAAAATGCTGAGATTTGACCTCATTTACACAAACACACACACATGCACACATGAACACATACACACACACACACACACGCACACATAANGCTCAGCTGTAGAAATAAACTCTGCAGGTTTGCGCCCTTCACTAACATCTGTGTTGGATTTAAACGGCGCAGCTCGTCAGTAGGTCTTGTGTCTGAGCGACTGCTGAGAAACAGTCAGTAAATCATATCGCTGTGTGGGAGACTGCTGCTGGGGAAAAAAAAGAAAACCTGCCTGTGCTGAAGATGTTTTCTGCTCTTTGTGTTAGAATGAAGACAGGGGTGAAAGCTCGACTCAGTCTGAACGATGAAATGTGTGTTTTTCTTTGGAGGCTTCAGATGAAGAAGAAAAGCTGCCTCTGGGTTTTTCAGCTACATTTAAATACACTGACTGTGAACTCTGTGATTACAGCACAGTTTATGAAGAAATACCTGTCATTCTGATTAAACATTGTTCTTGGTGGGATGTTTGACTGCACTGAACTAGTTGTCCAGTTGTCCGCCTTTCTTTACCTGTAAAAGGAACCATTCCCATATATTCCATGTTTTAAAGATATACTTCAATCATCAGTATCTTAGCAACAAGCCTCCTGTTTTCTGAACTAGCCCTGTTTTAATTAATGTGACAAACTCTTCCTCCATGCTTGACTGTTACGTTGATAAATTCAGATGACTGTACATTTCAGCACTAACAGTCATGTACTGACCACTCGGTTGCTCTCACTTTGTCTTCTCTAAAATATGTGTTTTCATTCAGTAATTAATTTTACACACTTTCAGTGTGCCATATTTGATGATCCCTGTCTTAGTTGGAACTCTATTAATGTGACTCGTAACTGTACAAAACACACACACATCTCCAGGTGCTGATCACAAATAAAGTGTAACTGTAATTTGGCCTGTGTCAATTTCTAATTTAGAAGATTAGACAGACATAGTCTCTCCCACGGGTGTGACCACAGCGACAGAATCAGAATGCACCTTCAAGCCAGACTTGTGATTTTTTTCAACATATTCATTCATGAGAACATATATCAGGGACTCTAAGTCAAAAGATAGATACTGTACTTACAAAATATCTGAAAAAACAATCAACTATATAAAGTAATACATAAGTACACTAACACCAAGATAACAAACAACTGTAGAGAGGGGGATTCAAATCTAAAAACAAGATCCAATCTACGATCTGAATAGGCTACATTTTGAAAGTTAATGCTTTTGACCTCACCAAAAAAAAATGGAGGTGAAAGAAACTTGCTCACAAAAAACACTACAATAATTACAATAGCAACATATACACTGAAATATTCAAGTGACAATGACGATTTGAACACACGTTCTTAGAGGAAACAGTCATTTGTAGCAAAAAAAAAAAAAAAAAACAGCTGATAAACTTTAAAATTGCACAAAAGACTTTTATTCTGAAACAGTCTGCAGGAAGCCATCCTTTCATTGATGGCTATGTAGAAGTGAAGAATAGTGGATAAAAATAGTGTTTGTGTTAAGAGAGGAGCTAAAAGCAGCACAGTGGTGAGCATGACATGACTGTACTGATGGAACTAGTGCTGAGGGAGTCTACATTATACTGAAGTGACCATGGGGGCCTGTATAGTACCGGTAATTCCCAAGTGTAAAAATTCACCGTACTGAATGACCCCACATTTTCCCCGTCTCCTCCTCGCCTCCAATCCTACTCCTTCTCCCTTTTTGTGCTACTTCACCGCATCAATTCTTCTTTCCACCCTCTTTCAGTCTCTCTCTCAGGGGAGACCTCTCCTGTCATCCTCCTGATCTGAAAGTATAAATGTTGAGACCCCTCTGATACTGTCTGTGCGAGTGTGTGTGTGTGACAGGATGGGGGTTGTGCAGACAGATGAGGATTTCTATCGACTGACACCTTATCGCATTTTCTGTCAAATCTTGACAAATGCTGCCAGTCTGTCTGTCTGTCTCTCTCTCTGTCTGTGTGTGTGTGTGTGTGTGTGTGTGTGTGTGTGTGTGTGCCTCAGAGCATAAATATTTTACATTTAGCAAGCTGTTTAACTGCACACACTTGTCACAATACCAAACCTAAAATGATCATCAGTATGAGCTGTGACAAGTCTGAGACATTGGCTCAAGTGGCATCATCTGGGACCAAGGACTAAAGCTCAGGATATCTTGGTCTCTCGTCCTTATCTACTTTGGGTGTATTATGTCTCAGTAGGTTGTTACTATTTTAATGAATCAACATTTTTTTAAATGTGTCAATTATTCTGATTCTTAGTGTTTCCTCGCATTTTGTAATCCTTGGCAAAATGTGATGCAACAGAAGTGCGATGTCTTTGTGTATTTCGACAAAACAGCCTCCAGACTGAGTGTCTGCCTGATACTGACACAAGCCACTGATGTGCTTTTAATGTTTATTCTTTTATTCTTTATTTATCAGAATGTTTATTTGACTGTAAACAAGGGCTTTGTTGCTTCTCACAGACGCTAAAGGCTCATCAACACTCAGACACATCTGCTGCTGCGAGGACGCCACAACGCCTTCGCAACACACAGCACGCCTCTGTGTGTGTGTGTGTGTGTGTGTGTGTGTGTGTGTGTGTGTGTGTGTGTGTGTGTGTGACATCCGTGACCAATCAAGACAGAAGCCACAGGCTTTCCAACTGCTGTCCCCCGAGACGGAGCTGCGGCCAGCCAATATGTCACACACACACACACACACACACACACACACACACACACACACACACACACAAACTGTGTAAGCCTGACAGATTGGTAGTTTATGGGTGTTAACAGACAGAGGGAGCCTCTTTCTTCACCATCATCAGTCATCGACTTCAGACCCTCCTCCTCCTCACACACACACAATAGCCCTGCGTGTGTGTGTGTGTTGCGTGTGTGTGTGTGCGTGGTTCTTGTTTATTAAAGCAGGAAACAAACAAGGAGCGACTGGCGGCTGCAGGTCAACAGTGTGACCCCCCCAAACAAAGCCCGAGTGTGTATGTGTGTGTGTAAAAAGGAAATTAAGGGGGTGCAATTCTAGGTCAAAGGTCAACAGCGTGTTGACCTGGGGTGGAGAAGGAGGTCGACATCCAGAAAAAAGCAGACAAGGGGTAATGCAGTGTCTGGAGGCTACAGACATTGCTAATGAGGAATCGAACATGTTAATGACACAAACTCTGATCCACCATGTTCTCTAATGTTCAAAGACTGATACAACATAAACATGGACATGATCTCACTCAACTGTATGCTGTGTGCTTTACTCCATATGAAGGGTAAGGAAGATAGATAAAACAAATCAATCTAATATTGTTACACTAAGAAAGAGCATTTCCCTCCGACTGCTGCAGGTAAAAGGCAGCTGTGATAGTGGATGGGGTCGTTGGAGAGGTTTTTAGACGGCAACAGCTACAGAGAAGAAGACTTCAGAAGGGAGCACTGGTGGATAGTAAGGACTCTATTTTGGTCATGCACACAATTAGTGCACGCAAGACTCCAACAGCTTCCTGACCTCAAAATGTTCTTTGCTGGTCAGTGTGATATTCTGGATTTTGAACAGACCCTGGACCCCTTCGACCCAGAGCCTGAGCTTTTAAGCCATCTATTGTGGCTACATCTTTTTTTTTGTTTAATAAACAAACGGGGCTCCTCCAGTATTTTTTTCATATTCTGTTGCTAAAATTGACTTTGAAAATAAGTTTCAGATTATAATAATGATTCATTTTAAGGGTCACAGCAATTTGTCCGTTAAGATTCAAGACTTTGCTTCAAGGATCTGAGATTCAATTTGAAACTAAAAAGCAACTGTAGTAGATACTAATTTAGGCGAAATGGAATATGGAATGTAAATCTATGTTTCATATGTCAGGACTTTACAATGAATCTTGGCTGTTGTAGGAAATTTAAAAAAAATGTCTGAACTTGATTGTAAGCAGAAACATCTTATTTACTGAGCTACCGCTGGCTGTATTCGAAGAATTCCTGGAAATATCAAGACATGACAAGACACAAAACAAAAAAACAATTTAAAATGTTCTCATTAAAATGTGTCTGACCATCTAATGTCTGCAAAGAGCTGATGCTTCACAGAACAAAACTCAGCAAGGTTTGAACTTTCTCAGGACACACACACACACACACACACACACACACACACACACACACAAACACACAAACAAACACACACATGCACACAAATAATCAAAAGACCCCCTCAACAAACACCCAGAGGCCTGTGTGGTTTATATTTAGTGTACATGTTAGTCACCAGTATGTGTGTGTGTGTGTGTGTGTTGGGGGTTGGTGGCTGTCAATCAGAGTCAGTGGAGCGTGAAGATGGAGGAGGGGCATTGCCGTGGGGAATGATGGAGATATTCCCTCCTTCCTTCTCTTCTTCTGCATCCTACTTTCTGCCTTTCCTTCCCTCTTTTCCTGCCATTCTCTCATTCCTCCAGAATTCCTGTCTCCATAATATTCTTTCCATCCTTCCCTTTTCATTTTTCTTTCCTTCCCTTTACTTTCATTGCCAATTTAATTTTCACTCTTAATATTTTTTTGGCGATGATTTTAATTGTTCATTTAATCATTTTAAATTTCATTGACCTGTGTTGTGAGTTTAACATATACAAAATAAACTAATAATACAGTTGAAGTATGGAGATGTCAAAGAAAGAAATGTAACCTGCAGCTGGAGGACCAATAAAACTGGTTTGGGTTGTTTCAATCAATTTAATCCAGTTTAACTCAGAGCAGTTTACTTTGGTCCATCTGTACTTCTGCTTCTTCCTCTCCCCCCCAGCAGACTGAATATTAATGCACACACGCTCACACTCACACCCTACAGCATACGTTCAGGGGTCAACACGCCAACGCCGGCCACAGTCCTGCAGGGGATTATGGGTAGGCTGAGCACTGAGCAGTAGCTGTCAGCAATGTGAGGCCCTTACTATCTCGCAATCTCACACACACACACACACACACACTGTAGCTGAATCTCTCTGGAGTTTTATAAAAGTAGGATCGTCCTTCAAGCTTTATCCTATCTCTGGAGTGTGTACGTGTGTGTACAGAGAGTGAACTCACACACACACACACACACACACACACACACACACACACACACACACACACACACTAACACAGCAGACCAGTGTTCTCTGCTCACTGATAATCCAATTCTATTTCCTAAACATTACATTTATATTCTACTAATTTGCAACAGCACATAACAAAAGAAGCATAATTAAATTTTTAGGAAAAAGGAAATGATTTTTTTAAATTATTTTTAATGAATGCATCTGCAAAATACAGTATCTATTTATTGTTATGTTTAGGCACTCACAGCTTTGGTTAAGGTTTGGGTCTTAATTAAATATTGACTGAACGCTGTCTTTCCTGAGCAGTAATTAAGTGTGAACAGTAACTAAGAGTTCTGTGTCTAAACATCTGGCTCATCCTGCTCCCTCTGACCACTCAGCAGCCAAATGCACAGTTCTTGGAAAAACATGCCCATGAACATAATACAGGCTCTTTCAGAACCATTTACTAGTACTTTGTACTTTATTCCTAAAAGACAATTAAAAGCTCAATTTTAAATGACATAAAAACAGAATAGAATCGCTAATGAAGTGTTCCTGAGCCCATGTAGTAATCTCTTTTACACAACCATGTGTTCACACTTTGTGAACCTTTCACATGTTGCTTCAAAAAGAGAATGATTGTATTCTGCTTTCTTTTACACAGTGTCTCTACTTTTAGAATCCAGGTTGTGATAATTCTTTATTGATCCCCAAGAGGGCTAAACAGATGTCCTAATGAGGAACTTGGTGCGACTGATTCTGTAGTTCTTCTTTGGAGCACAATGTCAATTTATCAATCGTATCATAAATTTTAATAATCGCAAAACCTGCTTTAAACAACTTCACCCAACCCAGCCAGCCTGGTATATAAAATACAACTGTAATGACAGCAGTTAACATACTCACAAATGAGCTTTGGGAATGTCTGCTGCCACTGAAGAAAGACGATTGAAAACAATTTGAAAGCATCAACTGTAGAAGGACTAATTCATCAACAAGCTGCCAAGACTGACTAGACTCACATCTTAACATCATGATTAGAAGCACTAAAAGACTGACTGATACGATTATATGATATAATGCATCTAAGACATTTCTGGACAAGTGAGACAAATGTGGGATTTACATTGTTGAAAAGGTTGACCATCATATATTGGGGCCAATACAATATACTGTGTAAAGATCAGGATGAAGCTGCAGTGTGGAGCCTTAACATGGTTATAAATGACGGCAAAGTGGAAAAGAGGAAACTGTAAATTCACAGTTCTGTAACAAAAGAGCCCTGGAGGAGGCAGTTAACAATCTGCAGTCCATATATCTGCTTTGTCATTTCATCTCCTACTCTCCTCAACACCGCAGTGTCTGAAAGAAAAGATCTGCAAGATCCTCATTCATTCTGCTGAACACAGAGATAACAGGACAGAAACCAGATTTGATATGAGTCTGAGTGAAGAGTGAGATTGTTCCTTGGGGGTGGGCCCTAACTGTTAGTATCAAACAAATGACCATTTTCAGTTTAACATGACTCAAATCCATGGTCAGTGATTGAAATCTGAGAGCCAACAGTGGTGGAATGTAAATAAGTACAACTGGTCAAGGACTGTACTTAATTACAGTTTTTTCTTCATCTTCATCTTCTTCATCTTTTCTTTCATGCCACTTCCTGCTTCTACTCCACTACATCTCAAAGGTAAATATTGTACTTTTTACTTGACTACATTTAACTTTAGTTACTAGCTACTTTACAAAACACACACAAAACAAATAAAATGTTAAAAAGATATGATGATTGGTTTATTAAACTAAATTAAACCACCCAACTATTCAAAGTACAACATGAAACCATCAGTTGATTAGTCATTTGGCAAAAAATAACAAGCAACTATTTTGATACACTGATACATGTTTCAGACATTTCATGGTTCAGCTTCACAACTGTGAAGATGTTTAATTATTTTAATTTATTTTATTATTTTTTTAATAGTTTTGAATCACTATTTTCAGAATTTTTACAAACCAAACAGCCAGTTAATGAATGGAGAAAATAATCTGCAGATAAACCCATGATAAAAAATAAGCATTAGTTACAGCCCTATACAAAATAATTCAAAATGAACAGACTGACAGTATATGTACTACACAGGTGTAGTAAGTTGCACGGTGCGAACAGAGCTGACACTGCACTTTCTCCAGCCTTGTTCCACTCATTGTAAGTGGGATAGATGCCTGACCATGACGTCAGTGTGTTTGGCTGCTTCACATTGTTGTTGCATGCTTTGGATTAAAACAGATGATGACAATCACGGACAAATCCATGAAACAATCCATGAAAAGTGTTGGTTTAACCTTGTTTGCTCTTTGCACCAGTCCGTCAGAACTTGAAAAAACAAACGACCCCAGCGGAAGCAACAAATGAAGTGTTAGCATGAGAAAAGCATGAGATGTGTGTCAACTGTGGGAGGCTCACAGTCAATGCGTGAGAGTTGGCAGCCCTGTGAATGAGGTCAAGCAGAATGTGAAATCAGTTGATTTAAATGTCTGCAGTGAGAGTGCAGGATGTTAAAGACCTCCCGAGACTCCTGTGATAATAATGTACTAATGATGTCTCAGTGTAACTACTGCTGATAACACTCCTGATGATAATAATGATGAAGGGATGTGACCTCTTTCTGTTAAAATGGAAATAATGTGGATTAAATGACAGTGAATTAGTGAGGGAATGTGTTAAGAGGAGGAGGAGGGGGAAAAAAGCAGCAGTCCAACCAGGTGTGTTTGTCCAGCCAATCAGATTCAGAGGAAGAAAATGGCCTGAGTGTGACTGACATGTTCAATCTTGGAATATGCAAAATGAAAGTTCCTATGTTTCACCCCAACATTGTGAATGCACTTTCTTAGGGGGTAAAAAATAAAAAAATAAAACATATTAATTAGTGGGAAGGTGTATTTCTGTAGCAATCTGAACAACTGTAGGATGGATTGCCATGATATTTACCTCCGCCAAGGAGGTTATGTTTTTGCCGGCGTTGGTTTGTTTGTTTATTTGTTTGTTTGTTTGTTTGCAACATAACTCAAAAAGGTATGGACAGATTTGGATGAAAATTTCAGGTAATGTTCTTTTACTGGGGCAAGGAACAAATGATTAAATGTTCGAATTGAGCCGTAACACCGCCATTATGGAAATGTGGATTTTCAGGTATAACTATTAAACTAAAAATGATATCAATGCGATTCCAATTGCTAAGGGTCTGTTTTTATGGTCCAGGAATCCATTGAAATAGATAAGTCAAAAGTAGGACTAATATCTGGGGGGGGTAAGTCACAATAAGCTGGGGGAACTGTGCTGCTTGGCGGAGGTCTGTGCTCTCATGGTCATGGTCCCAAGATGAGGAACCTTACTGACTTCAGTGAACTGTTTTTGGATTGACATTGATCTTCTCATCTCACTCACAGAGACAGGAAAAAAGGATATTTCCCAATATTTTTGAAATATTAAGGAGAACTGGATAAGGTGGAGCAAAATGGTTGCCCGTTCATTCAAACATAATGTGACCCAAATAACTGACCCACAAGCTTTTGGGGCATCTATAGAAGATGTGTATATCTGGATTTGCTGCCATTTTTTCCTATTAGAAAAGCTCAATGGTGTTTAGCCATATCTGAAAATCCGTTCTATCAAACAGTGTGTGAGGTTCTTACGTGCACAGTAGTTTCTGGTGTGCACCAGGAAAAAGAGAATTTTTTTGAACATGTCACGTTAGGGGCCCCCCACTGAAGAAGCTGGGTGATATTTTAAATCCTACATGGCCTCCCGCTGAGAACTCCTGACACGATGGTTTTTTCCAGGTGAAGTGCATAGATAAGATGCTTTTTCTTCACTTCCTTTAATAGTTGCTCCACATGTACACCACTCAGAGTGACCAGTCAGGACTGATGTCCTGCCCTGAGACGCTGCAGTAAGACCTCGTTATTTCTGTTTGTGTGAATTTAGACGTGAGTGTGTGTGATGGATTATATTAACTACAGCATTCATTTGACATAAAAGTCAGTGTGTCATCACATTTGTTCCGTTTGTCAGTGTGTGTTCATGCTGTCTTACACTGTAAATAAAGCAGTGTGTGTGTGTGTGTGTGTGTGTGTGTGTGTGTGAGTGTGTTTCAGCTGTATGTAGGTCAGAAGCTGCCAGGAAATCTGTGTTTTCTGTTCCTGCGAAGTGAAGCCGTCTGGTTCCTGCATGTTCAGGTCGCACTCGTTTGTCGGCCCACCAAGAAACAGGCTCATTAGGCTAATTAGTCAGATTAATGCAGAGGTGACCTGCACAGCAGAGGGGCCCCGGGGCCAAACAGATGGGACGGTAACACCACCAACCTGTCAGTGCTGAGCTCACCGTCACTGAGTCAACAGTTCAACATTGAACACAAGGCAGCAGCACAGACATGGAGGGCTC
>JBBMOC010000071.1:571470-596996 GCA_037975185.1 Centropyge bicolor
CTCCACCTCTTTGTCCATATTTGGAGTAACTGGAGGTAGGCTACCAAGATGGCTACGCACTACGATTTGCTTCATTTTTGCTCTTCAGAAACCTATGGGTGACGTCACGGACACTACGTCCATATTTTATACTGTCTATGGAGATAACCCACGCCAGTGAATGTATCCTACTAATAACTGTTGTGTGTGTATATAAGTCTGATGCATCTGATACCTCTTTGCCATTGAGCTTCATTGCTATCAAAAACTAATTAATCACATCAACGAGCCACACTGTTTCACTGGTTGACACGTTCCTTCATTACCCTGAACACACACACATGCTGTAGTGTATCTTGACTGAATTCAAATACACCATCCTGCTGCCCCAAATACTCACTCGAGCTACAAATGTGGATTAATCCGCTGCTGAAAAATAGTCCCCAACTAATGCACTACTTCCTCCTGTCTGAGTAATGTTAGGGAACTCCTGAGCCTTTTCTTTTAATGAAACTATATGTTTGTGTCCTGTTCAGTAGGAACTAGTGGGCGTGGAGCTGAGTATTAAGAGAGACAGACTAACACATTATTGGTCTCGGTCTGTTCAAGTGACAATGACAAAAATATAGAATCTCCACACTAAAACTCCAAAAGGCCAAAATTCATTCACATCTGGTTAACACAGCAATGACACACTACTGGGCTAACTTCACCCAGTACCAGTGGCTGCTTTTGACATAGTGTTTTTATTATTATTATTAGGTTATTTGCCCAAACTAACATATGGTTATGGACACAAACGGCTCAAGTTGGAGGATAAAACCCATGAAAAAATTACTGCATGATGTGCAAATGACAATAAATACTTTAAAGTATGCAATTATCATGAACACTGTGTAACAAATAATGGCATGTAGGCTAAGTGCAAAATGATCTAGATTAGATGATAACAGTATGCCACCATGCCAGATTTTACCCAACAGTAACTCTGGGCTAAAACAACCCTTTGTGATTTACTGGGTGATTTTCAATGTGGTGTCTCACACATTTTGTGAGTTTTGGGAAAGTTACATACTTGAACTATTTCTTGAAAAATAACACTGTGTCCATCCTCCCAGCACTTCTATGCTTCATCTCCAGATACAGCACAGGTGTCCAGATACAGCTGGTGAGCACAGCTTTTAGTTTTGGCCTCTGTAGAGAGACCACACTGTAATGACAAGACTTCAGGAAGCTGCCCCCCCCCCCCCCAAGAAACTAAATCCACCTCTGTACTTTGTCTCTTCCTCCTGTTTAGGACTGCAGCTAATCACATGACAAACTGATGAAGTCTGTCTCCGCTCTGCTGCCGTATGATCAATTAACTACAGAAAACAATCAATAAATCACATTATTATTGAGTTTCTACAGCTCCGTTTTATTTTTCACTTTGGATTCTTTCAGCGCAAACACACACTGAGTCTGATCCATGGTCAGTGTAGCAGCCATTAATTTCACACAGACTGGTTCAGAGAGCGAGAGAGAGAGAGAGAGAGAGAGGGGGGGGGGAGAGAGAGAGGGAGAGAACAAAGCAGAGAGGGGAGAGAAAAACAGAAAAAGGAAAAAACATAGAGAGAGAGAGGCTCTTGGCTCATCCTCGGCTTCACTCTGTTTCATTCTCGATCCACCCACCTCTCTCTCTCTCTCCTTCTTACTGTCTACGTCTCTCGCCCCTTCTCTCTCTCTCTGGTGCAGTCTCAGTGATGTATGGCTGCTATCACTGAAAATAATGACTTGTCTGCCCGTAATCTTTTATTTCACTGCAAGGCCGAGGAAAAGGAGAGAGAGGAGGAAAGAGGAGGAGGAGAGAGGGGAATAGAGAAAAATAGAAGAGAGGAAGAGGAGAAAGTGGAGGGAAATGAGTAAGTGGAGGAGGAGGAATACGCTGTCTTTTACTGTCTCTGGATGATGATGAGGAGAAAGAGGGATGGGGAAGAAGAAGGAGGAGAAGGAGAGGCAGAGGAGAAGGGGTGACAAGGAGGGAGAAGGGTGGGGAGGATTTGGTAATGAGAAGAAACAGGGAGAGGAGGAGGTGAAGGAGGAGGCGGAGGAGAGAGGAGGAAGAAGAGTCTACTACTGTGTGTGGATGATGAGGTGGAAGATAAAGTGTCATCTGTGTGGAGGAGAGGCAGCAGGGAGAGAGGGGAAAAGAAGCAGGAACTGAAGCGAGAGAAGATACAGAAGCAGATTGAGTATAAGTTAAGTGTGTCTGTGTGGGAAATGTCTGACTATGAAAACCACATCCAGTTAGCTCCTGACCAACAAACTACAACGATAAGACCAAACCCATTCTGTCATGTGACATTAGGAAAATCACAGGTGTAAATATTGAAATGGCTGAAATCCATGTATCTGCTTCAGTTTCAGGGTCCTGTTATTGTTCGTGCTGACTGTCACTCCGCCATGACTCACTGCAACAGAACCGAGTCACTGTTAACGTTCTAACTGACACATTTGCATTTCCTGCTATGACCGGTCAAAACTTGTGCTATGAAAAAAGGTTTGTAGAGGAGAGACACCCGTATACACCGACAGTACAGGGACCACTTTGAGTGTCACCATGTAAATGCAAGTTTAGAAAATAGTGCTGCCAAAATGCATCATCATTTTTGTGATTAATTTGAAAGATTTAACAAGAGAAAATCTACAACCTGCGACCTAACAAAGTCAGGCTAAACTGCCATCCAATTTAGATAGTAGAAGATGATGGACTGAGAAATTATTCAAATTGTATTGGGAGACACATCTTATTATCTGTTCTCGAGAGGAATCATCACGCCAAGAATACACTCTTTGTATAAAGGTGGTTGGCGGTGGATGAGGATGCTCGAACATGCAGAGGACACTGCTCCAACAGGGAACCACTGGACTTCTGTGAGCAGAAAGGAATCTTCTCCTTTTACACTAATTATAAGTAAACATAGTAAAAGCATTTTCCTAATGTTGCAAAAAAAAAAAAAAGGAAAATGGCGGAAAAGTTAACCACACATGATTTTACAATTAAACATCCACTATTACAACCTTTGAAGAAAAAAAGCAATTCATCAGGAGCAATCAGCGAAAATTCAGCAAATGTTTTTTTGCTTGCTTGTTTGGTTTTTTCAATCAACCAACAGTCCTCTTGTTTGCCAAATCAAAACCTCTGAAGAAAGATATTCTGGTGCCAGAAATGATTCAGATCTGATCTCAGCCCGAGTGAAATCTGTCCTCCCAAGACAAAAAACCAGCTGTCCAGTAATCAGGACTCTCGTGTGTGATTTTTGTTGTAACACTACAACAAAGGTCGCCTGACCTTCGGCATTTTCACCCAAATCCTGAAACCAAACCAACCATTAACAATAAGTAACTGCTGCTGATAGCTGCATATCCTTAGCCTTAGAAACCATATTGTATAATAACTGCAATTTCAACAATCTGAGCAGCTAATCAGCCGTTTAAAATGGATGGATTGATTCATTTTACTTTGTAATATTTTACGTTTTATTTCATATTTTATGGAGGAATACAGTATAATTATGTGGAAACATTATTTGTTACATTTTATCAATAGAATAATAGACAAATTTGTGATTCAGAGGCGATTGTTAAAATTCACATTACTTGAAAGACTAATATATGTGTAATAGGTAATATATGAATATTTTACATTTATGTTCATTTCAAGTGAGAATGAGTCTCACACTACTTCATTTCTCATTGTTAGTGGTGTCTCTATCTAAATCTAATCTAATCTAAAATTCAGTACAAGCAAATCTCAATCTCAATGTTGTTCTGTCAATCATTCAGTTTCACTCATTGCTAGTTTCTTATGCAGTAACTATGGTATGTTTTAATGATGTGGAAAAGCATTATAGGCTTTGTTTATCTATTATAAATGATGGTGGACGTGACCTTTGAGCTATGTGTAATTAGTGAGAAAGTGAACAATCAGTCATTGTCATCTTTTTGTTGTCTCTTTCCAAAACAATCTCAGCAGAGTTTAAAGCTGCCGCTCGTTGGACTCGTTAACATCCTCTCCTTCGTTAAGGATCTCTCTGCTCGTTAAGCCTCTCCCTCCTAACGAGCCATCTCCTGACCTTGGAGTTTTGATTTTTGGCACGGCAGCTGAACAGGCATGCTCAGAGCGGCCTGTCAGCATATGGAGGGGCCGGCCGGGCGTCCTGGACGAGGAACGAGGCTCCACAGGAAGAGCTGGAGCCACTCCAGAAGGAGACATCCCGCCAAAATAAAGAAGGGGAACAGTTTTTTGGAATGGTCTGTCTGCTACTTTTTTCACAATTGTGTTGCCTTATTTTTTTTCTCATTATATTCTCTTCCCTTCTTTTTACCTTAATTTAGTTTTTTTGTCATTTTTGTCTTCCACTTTCTTGTGTCCTTATCTTATTTTCTCACCCACCTATTATACTTCATGTCAACATCATTTCATCTAACTCCTTCAAGTTGAACAAACTTACTTTTTATTCATACTTATTCCACGATCTCTAATTTTACAAAGAGACAGAAACACATTCACATCCTACTGAGATGAAACATGGGCAACAATAAAGTTCTTCAGTAGAAACACAGAGTTCAAACCTGCCCCAACACAAACTGCCTTTTTTTTGTATAATTTTCCAGGCTGAGTGGAGTCTGTCCACAACCACACCGTATGGTGAGCAAGGACACACACACACACACACACACACACACACACACACACACACACACACACACACACACAGAGACACACACACACTCGGGGCTGTATGTGTTGGCAGTAGCTGTGGTGTTGTGGGTAATTTGGTCAAATCTGGCAGAAGTCGTGCCAACAAGGCTCAGAGCCTGCAGAGAGCGGACAGGAACTAATGACCTTCACACACACATTCCACACCAACCATATGTTTCAGTGTGTGTGTGTGTGTGTGTGTGTGTGTGCGTGCGTGCGTGCGTGCGTGCGTGCGTGTGTGTGTGTGTGATTAGTGAGAATGTGTATACTTGCATTTGTCCTGCATTTACTTTGCTTTGGGTTTGTTGTGTTTGTCGCTTTATATACCACCACGATAATGTTTTGATACTGTATCAGAATGAATACACCTCTTCAATGAAATGAAATAAACAAGCATCTATTCTTCATGTAGATTTTTTCTACTACAAGAAGAGGAAGAAAAATTGACAAAAAAACAGGGAAAACAGTTCAATCTTCAGTGTTTGTGGTTTAGTTGAGATGTCAAATTCTCATGCATCGATAAAAAGAATTAATAAGCTCGGAGGCATGCAATTCAGATGATAACTTTGAACCAGTTCTCAACTGGAAGTGGTTCTTGATTCCCATCCCTACTTACCAGCATGCTAATAGTGAATACTATCAGGTTTTCAGATGAGATCGGATCAGATGTGCTTTAGTGATTGAGTGCTCTTTGCATCAGAAGAGAGGTTCTCACTCAGGTTTAAGCCGCCATCACAGAATACATGAGTTTTTATCTGCAGCCGAACACATTCAAACTACTGTAACAGCCCAAAACTGTTTTAAATAAAACAAATCCTTAAGAACAGAAATGAATTCAAAAAGATGCATCGGTGATAAACATTAACAGTAAAGATATTCCTTGAGTCGCAGACGGTGACAAGTCAACTTACTAACTCACTTTGAAACAGAAACTGCTGTCTGACTATTCAACACTCTTTGCTGTGTGTGTTCATTTTTTGTATTTATGTGCTCTCTCTCACCCTCCCCCCCTCCCTCCCTCTCTCTCTGTCTCTCTCTCTCTCTCTCTGATCAATACATCTTGTCAGGCAGTGGTTGATAGATTATTGATTGTAATCAGCCTGTCCTCTGTGTGTGCAGACAGCCTCTAATTCCTCTGTCAATCTGCCTGACCACTCATCACACACACACACAAACACACACACACACACACACACACACACACACACACACACACACACACAGTATTTACTCCTATAGACATATGATATCCATTTCAAATAAATATAAATTAGCCTGTGTTCTCTGAATAGAATCAGTTAGTCGACTTGATTTATTTCTCTCATTTATCACCTCAAATCTCAGCAACAATGTGTGAAATTGTATCTTCCTGTACAAGGGTAGAAATCTCCCAGAACATTTTTCATTTCTTCATGAAACATCAGCCTGAAATCATCCTAAAATATGACTTTCAACTACTGGAAATACCCTGTAAATCACCCCCGGATATAAAGCTTAGAAGTCCTGAAATATCTTGAAATTTCTCTGAAACATCATCTTTATTAAAACATCCTGAAATATCCCTGAAATACCTTGAATTCTCACTCAAATGACCTAAACTTTCACTGAAACATCCTTTAAAAATCCTGGAAATATGCATTAAATGCAACAGACACATCTTGAAATCTCCATAAAAAATGCTGAATTCTCACTGATATGGCCCCAGTTTTACTGAATAACCCCGGAAACATGCACTCAATCTAAAAAACTTCATAGATTATTGATTGCAATCAGCCTGACCTCTGTGTGCAGATAGCATCTAATTCATCTGCCAATGCGTTCGACCACTCATCACTCAAGATCAGATCTCCCTGAACATTCTGCAACATTCTGATATCTTCCTGAAATGTCTCCCAAATCTTTCTGAAGCTATTTCATCTCAATAAAATATCCCTTAAAATTCCAGGAAATATCCCTTAACTCCACACCCTGACACATCTTTCTAGTTATTACTCTGAAGGATTTTCAAATATTCCTGAAATATCATTTGAATTCCTCTCCCTTGAATCAGCCTCTGCTGTGCACGCATCTGTGAGGCGAATTGGTAATGAAATATTTAAAAACACTGATCAGCCATGATTGGCGACACAAACGCCAGCAGCCTTTTTCAGAGCCTCCAACATGGCCGCCCTAGGAGGAGGGGGTGTGGGTGGGGTTGCTGGTAGGGGTTCCTTCACCTCCGAGCCCTTTAATAGACAGGCTGGTTTAATTCTCAGTCTCTCTAGAATCCATTAAAGTCAATCTGTGATATCCATTACCATCTCATCAACACTCTGCATTTACATAAACACGCATAATTAAGCAGAGCAGCAGAGAGGAATCAGAAGCTCTGATTACAGACGCGCTGTTGTTTATTTATTTATTTAGAACTTTATCCAATCAGACGGCACTTTACAGTCAGAGGTTTGACAACTGGAGCGGCCAAGAGATATCTCACACAACTACACACAGATATACAAAGACACACACACACACCTATCTTTATTTCATCACTCTCTCTCTCTGCCACTTACTCTCTCTCTCTCTGGGTATTCAATCTTCATTCGTTGTTGCCGTGATGTGTGGAGAGAGAGAATGAGCTGCAGAACCTGTGTGTGTGTGTGTGTGTGTGTGTGTGTGTGTGTCTGTATGCGTGTGTGTGTTCTGAATATCAATGCTCCCTGTGGTTGACTGGTCTTTTCCATTTAACCGCTTTCACACTCCGCTCTTCTGTTTCCCACATACACGACTCCAGACTGAAATATGTTTTCATCTGGAACAAAATCCAGAAGAAAATTTCAATCTGACTCCTAACATGTGTGCGTGATACACCACTATCGTGTCACCTCATCTTTTATCCTTCAGCTGCTATTAGCTGCAGTAAGCACGCCTATTGTTGTAAGTAAGAAATCAGGTTCAAAGAGCAGGCGAGAATTCAAGGAATCAATTTCATTGTGGGCAAACATGCACATTCTGAACAAAACTGCCCCCTGAGCTTAGAGATAAGACCCATAACAGCGGCTGAAATTATCATATTAAGCCTCCATTCTAAAATCAATGACACATCAATGACACATGATCAAGCCTCTTGGAGCTATTTTCATCATTTCCATCACTAATACTAAATAATGTTCTCTATAGGTAGGATATAGAGGGAGAATAAAAGATGCTCTAGGATTGAGCCTTGGGGAACTCCACAGTTCAGAGGAACACTATCAGCACTATCATCTATCATTTTTAGAATTTAAATATAGCTCACTGCATTCACCCTTTTTTTGACCTGGGGGAGGGGAATAAAGCACTGATGGCTAATGGTCAATGTTCATCATCTGAGTGGATGGACACACCTGCTTTGCTACATCAGGGCTGTTTTTCTGTCTGCTTGCTTTTGTCCCTTAGTGGCCAAAAAATGACTAACAGAGCTTTAAAAAGGTGTCTGAAAAACAACTAGATAGATTTTTCTGCTTGCCCTTGAGTGCAATGGACAAAAAGTCACACAGCAAAAATAAAAAAGACTCTCCTCCTCCCCCTCCTTCTTTTTCTTCCGTGCTGAATTAATTTACATTCCAAGACGTTCCTCCTTGTCACATCCAGTCTGATGGATACGCTAAATCGCATTGTGTCTGTGTGCTATGTACCTGTGTGTGTATGCATGTGTGTAGCTGCGTGTGTGTCGTACAGGGAGACGTTCTGACTTTCATGTCATACATTAGCATTAGTGTTGACAGCAGAATCACTATTAGCATCTGCACAAATATTAGCATCTCCGCTGTGACTTCGGCTCCGTGTCCTTCAGAGGAGCTGACAGTCCTTCATGTCTGCATCTCTTTAAACACTCTGTGAAGGTGGAGGATCGACTTTAACACAATGATGAATATGAAGATGTACAATTATAAGGTCTAAAACTCTATTTTCACCATGCGGCTCCATCAGAAAGGAGACGTCAGTAAAACTGTTGACAGGACATCGAGGTCAATTATTACTCTTTGTATGGATGGTGATGGCGTCCAGCACTTCAACCCAGGCTGAAATATCTCTACACTAACACTAGCATGTTAGCATTGTCATTGATTGTTAGTATTTAACTTATTGTGCCTTTGTATTGAAGCATGGCTACCAGGCCGAGGGAAAATCAAAGTAAAAGCCTGCAAACAGCCTCTCTCTGTAGTTCTCTAGCTTTACGACCCTCTGCACCTTTTTTCCTCTGATTGTTCTCACAGTTGTTGTATTAGAATTATTTGTAAGGACTGTACAAGACACTGTGATTGATTATTCATGGCTGGTTTGTCCTTGCTGAAGCTTTTAGTGTTTTATTGAGTGGAAACAGTGAAAACATTGTTTCTACTGTTCCTTGGGAGAGAAATAAAACCCTTCAGCTGGTGGAGGAGAAGCTTTATGTTTTCTGTTCTGCTGCTTTTCACTTTTACACTTCTGGGGCTTTTTTCCAGCAGCTTTACCGATTTAAGTACACTGATTCGCTGTCTCTCTGCAGCCCCGTTCAAGGTAAATCAGGATAAATGAGCGCCAGCTTGCGTACCTTTGAATCTGCAGGCCGTCCCAGGTGATAAATTAAACACACCTGTGTGTTTGAATTCTAATCAGAGCTGTTGGACGCAGAGTCTCAGAGGTTAAATGAAGTCTGTTCGTGGTCAGATGTGATTATAACATTTTGAATATTTCAGCTCGGCCTGCTACACAGCTGAATGAAGAGGAGGATAAACAACTTCTCAATAAAGTGAGGAACACAAAAATGCGGCAAATCTCAGAGCACAAGCTAACAGAGCTTCACAATAATAGATGTAGGACAAAATGCACTGTCCCCATTCTGTGTAAATATGCATCCTAAAGTTCAGCCGAAGCCGGTGTGAGGCTCAGGTAGACAAATCTTTGTGCTAAACACGCCCTGTTCCTCCTGACGGTGCTTGTCAGGGTCTAACCTGCTTCATTAACTGTCGCCCTTGTACGACACGGAGCTCCTTGCTGGGTTTCAAACACAGGCCATAAAACACATATCAGGAGACACACATCATCTTCCTCATAAAACACAGTGCTGTGTGCCGCTCTGACCCACTCTGTGTCCGTGCTCTCGAACTGTAACACACACATAACTAACTGAGTGTGTGTGCTTCAGCACAGCTTGTAAAGAGTGTGACCGATTGATTGGTCGGTCGATGTAAGCCAATCACAGATATATCGTTATCCTCGCTCTGACTGAAAAAAAAATAAATTTGTAGCTCATAATGCAAAAAGCATACCATGGGCAATTTGGAAATAGTGTCCAGCAGAGGGTGCTACAACTGGAAGAAGAAGCTCTCAACGATTGCAACCATTAAACATCTTTCAACATGGGACAAGCATTCAGAAACACAGACTAAATACTGGTGATACGCAAAATACTAGAGATGTGCCAGTCATGAATGAATAGTTTCAAACAAACAACTCTGTTCACTGACTCAGGGAGGCCAGTCCTCATCTCCACTAACTCCTTCACTGACTCACAGATCCTCCTCGCTATTAGCTAGTGTGAACTGTGAAGACGAGGTGATACTATTGTGCCACTCTTGGCACATATTATATCAACTCTGTGTAAAAGCATCAAGATAACTTCTGTATTAACCTGGCACTGTGAGAAAACCTACCAGCTTGGCGCGTGTTCCAACCATAGACTGTATAAAATATGGACGTAGTGTCCGTGACGTCACCCATAGGTTTCTGAAGAGCAAAAATGAAGCAAATCGTAGTGCGCAGCCATCTTGGTAGCCTACCTCCGGTTACTCCAAATATGGACAAAGAGGTGGAGCGAGGGTGGAGCTGAGCTGTGGCTAGCTGTCAATCAAAGTGGCGCCACTTAGATTGACAGCTATGAATTGTGCATAATGATGTATGCTGTATATTTTAAACGAATCGCCCCCCCAGAGTTGTCATGGAGTAGAAAAACAGCTTATGAGACTAGAGCCATGTTTTGAACCAGGCTGTAAATATGTTTTTTTCTGTCGTAAAATCTGACATTTTAACATGGGAGTCAAATGTAATTGACTCCCTTCTGCGGCCTGCTCTAGTGGTTATTCGAGGGACTGCAGCTTTTTTGCACTTCCGCATTGGCTTCATTTTTCAGCGCCGGAGGTTGCCGCTTGGTTCCAACTCAGTGCTCGCTCTCCCAGCCTGGAGCTGCGTCCTGAGCTGGAGGTCTGACTCTGGACCTGAGTTGAACAATTTGAGTGAAAAGTTGAATCTACTAGTTTGTGCAAACTTATATATAAACAACAGCAATAACGCTTCTTTGAGCCCGAGAGCCTCCCAATTGGGGGGCTCTCCTGCATAAGAGAAAGAAATAGTGTGAAACAATGCCCTAATTATAAGCGAATATAGTAATGCTGCACATCAAATTAAACAGCAGAACCTGGGCTACAAGAATATATAAGCCATTTTTACATGCACCAAACACAGCTCAAACGCCAGTTAAATGAATGATCAAATATAGAAATTAATATAGCGCCACCAAGTCAACCGACTCGCCATATTTCTGGCTGTAGCGCTGTGGTACTTCATGCAAAACGGACAAACAACCCCTCAAACGAAAGCAGACAGTCCACAGATTCAAACCATATCCATCAAAGCTCTCTAAAACCAAAGCAACAGCCAGAAACAACACAAACAACAGCAAAAAACGAAATCGCTTCGTCAAACTATAACCGGAAATTTTCTCTTACCTTAGCTGTTTTGCCATGAAAAGTTTATCGGTAAATCCCATAATAAATCCACACTGGAAACATGTAGTACTACTTCCTGGGCCACAATGTAAACAACCACAAGGCAAGCTGGTGCACGTGTTGCGTCTTAGGGTTAACGGTGCTGTCAATCTCACTTTGGTGGCTATCCCTGTATTCTATTGGCTTCAAAGGAGGTGTCAATCACTGGAATCAACCAATCCATTATGGAGCTACAGCCTCGTGTATCCACATACAGCTCCATACTAGTTTTATCGGCTTTACGCACAAGGCGCATGAGCAGAGTACTCACAGCGGGGCCTTTGTTTTGAAGCTTTATTGTGAGCCACTTTGTTGCTAGAACAACGGGAAATAAGTAAATTCACGTAGCACAGTGAATTTGACACATGGCACTAGGTGAACCATCATGTAACAAACTGTGCCAAGATGTGACCTGGCCTGAACTGTCTGTACTAAAACATTCCTAGTTTTGTTCTGCTTCACTTTATCAGAGTCAAACTTTGCAAAGACAATGCTCACATATTGTGCTATGATTTGGTAGAGGTTTAGAGCTGCAGCTGGATCATTTTAAAGACATTATTATCCTAAAAGTGCTTTTTTTTTCAGGCTGAAAATTTTCCTTTGTGCTGTGTGCCATCTCCATTTATTGTTAACCAGTAACATATAATATTTACACATATGAACAAAATTTACAAGTGTTCCCTTTATTATGACACAAGAATTATTCAAATAGACTTTGGTTGCAGAGATACACTCTTTTTATTATGGGTATGTAATTTTCGAGCAGAGGCCTGAAAAATAGCTTAGGGCCTAAAGGGTTAAAGTGAGTAAAAGATGATTTAGGGAAATAAATAAGAGATGTCTGGCTTTGCGAAAGAACCCTTCTTATAGACATCAGCCCCAAAGACCCAGTATCAGTCCAGTTCTAGTTTGTATGATGCATCTGAGTTCACGATTCTGTAAAAGAATAACAATATTTTTTTATATACTGTGAACCACTGTCGTGTGAAGCAGATTACCCTCAGACTGGTGCACCATGGGTAAGCACTATGATTCTTCACTACACATTATATAAAGCCAAATACCAAGTTCTGTTTCTCTCCCCACTCGATTGTCATGTCTGCACTTCTGACCATTTCATCTCCGAACTGAAGCTTACTCACAAAGCCACTCAGGCTCAGATGACTCGTTTGAAGATTTGCTTATCATCCCACTTCTTCAAGTAGACAGTAATAATCCTTCCTTTTACACAGCTGGAAGGGATCTCGCAAAAGCAAAATCTTTCAGTAGAAAAAACAACAAATATAATCCGAAACTTGAGAATGCAAAGAGGCTGTATTTGAGCTAAACTAACAACGAGGCAGCCTCCTGCTACACACTAAGCTTTTCACATCTGAGTTCTACATTAGAATGGAAGGAGGCCCTGGTTTTAACTACTGCTTCACAAACAAGAGCTGCAATTATTCACAATTATGTTACAAGTATTCTCAAATATATACAAATACAGACAGATATGCAGTACATTCCAATATAACAACACAGGCTCTTACATATCATGTACTGCTCTTTTGATGGATATCTGTCAGGAGCACGTCAGTCCATCAAAACTTCACCAACTAGTGGAGAGTCACAAAATGTCCTGAGCCCATTCCTGTCACCCAGAGGATGACCCTTTCAAATTTGGATGACCCCATGACCTTTGTAGGGACCAACTGTAGGACAAATTTAAAGATGTTGGCTCCATTACTCATAAGACTCTAAATCCTAAGTATGTTGTTTGCCCACTTCATTAGACTGTGGCTATAATGAACCCCGCAGCTTGTAAGGACAATGGTGGGACGGCACATTGTTCAGCTGGTCACTGGAGTTAGTAGTTACAGAATTTCTCTTCTCATCACTCTTTTTTCCTGTGGTTCAGGCCATGGTTCATTAAAAGCCTTTGTTGGAGAGAGAGTGAAAGGATTAAGAGAACAAAAGAGAGGCTGAACACCTGACACACACACACACACACACACACACACACACTGAGTACTCAGTACTGTGTGTGTGTGTGTGTGTGTGTGTGTGTGTGTGTGTGTGTGTGTGTGTGTGTGTGTGTGCGTGCGTGTGTGCGTGTTGCTCTTCCGCCTGTATTAAATGTTTGATCTGATCTGAACACTGGATAAAATGAAAATGAAATGAAAATCATTGCTTTTTTTAATCAGTGACTTTTCGCTGTGGGAAAGAACTAAAATACCCACAGAAACTACAAGCTGCTTTGTGATGGTTCTTAGTTTGAGGCACTTTCTTTAAGTTTCTTTTCCCCCCTAATGGGAGAGATGCAAGTGGAACGTACAGTAAACTGCAGAAAGTGCAACAATCAAATAATACAATTATTTATAAATATATAAATAATTCAAGTCTACTTTTCTGCCTTGCCCCATCGTGCTCCGTCTCTCTACAGGACCAAATATTAAACCAACAGAATGAATGAGACAAACAAGCTGCTGCAGCCTGGGGCTTATGTCACACACACACATGCATGTACGCACGCACACACACACGCACACACACACACATACTGACTGTTTCACTTTCACCACTTCTCTTTTCTCTTGGGGGGGGTTCTGTCCTAAAGAAAAATACTTACAAAGCAGCATTCTCAGTGATTTTGTTTTATTTTATCATTAGTCAAAAGAAAAGAGAAAATGCAAACTGTAATTTTCTTCAAAGACTGAATTTCACAGCAAAGTGGATGAAAACCAACAGATTGTAGATTACATTTTGAACCATTACAGTAAAAGTAAATCTGTGTTAACTGTAAGATGTGTTCGGTAAAGAAAGTACAGGATTACACTAACTGATTCAATCAATCAATGTTTGATCAACTTAGTTTTAGATTATAAAAACAATTACAGGTAGTTGCAGCTCAGTGCTATTTTTTCACATCATGTAGCCTTTGCACTGAGACAATTTAATATAATAAGTGCTGTCTGTCAATGTGGTTGGTGCAGATGGTCTGAGAACCTCCAGGGGGTTCAGAGGGTCAGTGCTCAGGAACCTGCTGCCCTGCTGGGCTTTGTGAGTCCAGTGGGCCCCCTGCTGACCCTGGAGCTCCACTGATAGAAACCAAAACACACACAAACAAACCCTCCTCTTGGTTACATTGTCTTATCTTTCAATTATGTTGCTTTCCTCTGGAATAGTATAGTGTGCAAAGTTTGGAGACAGTTCAAGGGCCCTGCCTCCTCAGCTTGCCCAGGAACCTGCTGCCCTGCGAGGCTTTGTCAGTCTAGAGGCCCCCCTTGCTATCCCTGGAGCTCTACCAATACAAACACACACACACCAACACACACACTAACTAGCCTTTCTCTTCGTTACTCTTTTGCATCTCATTGTGTCCTAGAGATCCTGACACAGTTATCTGATGTTCTGATACACTGGACAGAAGAGCAGACTGTATAAAACAGGAGAGGATAATATGTATTATAGTAGGTATAACAAAGTGGTCAGAGACCCTCCAGAGAGTTCTGGGGATTGGCCTGTTCAGTGTGCCCAGGAACCTGCTGCCCTGTTGGGTTTTCCAGGACCCTCCCCCCGGTCCCTGGAGCTGCTAAGACACACACACACACACACACACACACACACACACACACACTGGCTGTGACTCATAATAATGCTGCTCATGCACAGAGTGAGAAATTAATCCCACACACACAGTAAAGTCAGCAGTTTACAGCCACACACACACACACACGTGCAGAAACACACGTGCACACACACACACACACACACACACACACACACCTGCACACACGTGCACACACATGCACGCTGTATTTCAGAAGATTCCTTATTTAAATTCTCTAATTAAATTATAATTTACATGAGATTAAAGTCTTATGGAGGTTCAACACGGTTTAAGGACATTTTTAGAGAGCTGCCACCCCGCCCCTATTGTTGTAACACACACTCACACACACACACGTGCATGCATCCACATGAGTGTAGTAAGCAACTAATCTCCCTATACACACACACACACACACACACACACACACAGTCAAACAAAGTCAACAGTTAATCCTTCACACACACACACACACACACACACACACACACACACACACACACACACACACACAGTGACATCAGTGGTGTTGGAGGGAGTGTCAGCCTTTGTAAAAGACTGAACAGATGTCGATTGTCCAGCTGCCTCCTTCTGCTGTGTGTGTGTGTGTGTGTGTGTGTGGTGTTGTACTTCTAGATTTGCGATCAGGGGATCAGTTTGAGCTTAAGGACAATATGTATAGTCTTCACCTCTTGAAACATGTTTGTAGGTTAAAATCTGGTTTGAGGTAAAGGGTCAAAATGAGGCTGAGATTATCAGGCCCAGAGGATGAGCCTGTTTCATTTGATAGAGGATAGTATAGATGTGTATGAACAACCCAGTCCAAACCATGTTCATATGTATACTGCTGACAGACCTGAGAAAAAAAGAGATAAGTAACATCTGTTGCATTCACGAATCTCTGTGTGTGTGTGAAGTAATAGAGAGTCCCGTGTTCAGCTGCTTTCACATATAATGAAGCAGAACTAAAACTTATTAAAAGTTCAATTAAAGCAGGGAACAGAGAGCTGCTGCAGGCTGATGCTCCTCAGCCTGTCCTGGTTTTAAGAGGGAAAAAAAGACTTTTTGACCAATAGACTAATGAGCCTTTTAAGTGAAAGCAACTTTATAATAGCTTTTGATATTGCATAAATGTACAAATTGTGCTACTTCTGAAGCCAACACAGGTTATTAAATCAGAACGGGGCTTGAGTTTGCTGTGATTTGGAGCTACGGAGCTTTTTTAGTAACCTGACACACACGATGGTTTGTGGCACAGAACCATGTGAGAAGCCGTCCTTGGAAACTGTTTGGAAAAGGGCAGGCACTTTCAAAAAATGCTTGGCAGGTGATCGGTTGAACCATCTGTCTATCAGAGGCCAGCTTCAAGCCATCAGATCAGTGAAACATATGACATCTGGAACACATCTTGTTTAAATGGAGAAAAGCTGTAAGTGCTGTTCTTTGCTCTTCTTCTGATGAACAAGGCCTCTCCAGTTCTGATAAAACTGATGTCACAGCAGCATCATACACTGACCTCTTTAGGAGCTGCCATTGTTGTTTTAGAACGTACAATCATCCTAACTGTCGTCACACCAAAACCCCGCCTCCCCATAGCTGGATCCTTATAGGGTGCTGACTGATCTGAACCACCCTGGTTGGCGTGATTCCATCAACTGGAAAATCCAGCTGCCTCGCAAGCTTCCCTTGTTAGTGTCCTTTGAAGATGTAAATCTTCTTTAGTGTGGGTTTAAAGGCCCTGCACACTGACATGAGTGCACAGGTATCACCGTGGTGAACTCTAATTTCATCTTTTCACAGCTGGACTTACTTCGTTTTGGATGTCATGAGCTATTTTATACAGTCTATGCTCATGAGTTATGCCATGTATAATGTAATGTAATGTAATGTTTCTTAATTTTAGTAGCCGGTAAGATCCTCAACAACTGCATCTATCTGACTCTTGCTTTCTTCCTCATCCCACACATCCCCAATGTTAAAATTGGTCATTGTGGATTATGATACACCACCGTCCTGTTTACCTCATTCTGACATCATTAAAATCTCATAAACAACTTCAACTTAAAAGGAGTTGCATTATTAATTAATATTTGTAATATACAGTTTTGATTTGCCCTTTAAAATCCCTCTGTTAGCAGAAAATGTCTTTAATGTCTGGTCTATTTGTGTGTGTGTGTGTGTGTGTGTGGCAAAATTTCACACATACACAGACACACACAAACCTGCAAATGAAAGGATGAAATGAAAGGATGAAATGAAAGGATGAAATGAAAGTCATCAAACAAGTCATCATATCATTATGGCTGTTGGATTAACATTTGGACAACATCTGAAGAAAAATATCATTAATCATTAAGAATTTTAGTTTAAATGTGCAGATTTGATCCTCTCATGTTTGTGTGGAATCAGTGTCTTTTCTACAATCAGCGCTTTTAAGCAAAAACTAAAGTTTCCCTTGAGGCAACTGCCGGTTAAAATATGAAACAGAGAGAAAACAAACTGACAGAAGAGAAGGAATCAAACACTTTTCTATGAGTTATTAAAGCTAACTGCAGAGCGGTAATGGCTTTAATCTCACTGTGTTCATACGAGCAGAACATTGAGACTGTGACATGATTTCTTGACGTCACAGAAAAGTTATATGACAGTCACATGGGATACATCTGATCCTATTATTCTCTGATCTCAAAAGAAAAACAAGTTGCCAAAACCCAGAAGTTCAAACTTTAATTAGAACATCTAAAGGGTTTTTTTTGTGATCAGGAGGAAGTTGTTTCCTGTTCTGTACATAATTGATATCACAGAATGTTTCGTAGTGATGAAACTAGCTACAGGATGAAATCAGAATGAACTGATGTGAAAAAAATATCTTCATAATATGTTTTGACATATCGCAGCAAAATAAAAGCAGTGTTACAAAGAAGAGGGAAAACTAGCATTGAGACAAACTTTTCACATACAGAACTGCTGATAATGGATTAGTCACGCACCAGTAATTGAATCTGCAACCTTTGTGATGATTGATTAACAATTAAAGTCATTTTTCAAGCAGAAATACTCAAATGTGAGACTTTAACTTTTCTTTACCTTCCATGATTGGAAACTGAATTTTGGGATTCACAGACCAAATAAGCCATATGAAGACATCATCTTGGACTGAAGAAAACTGGGTTGAGCATTTTTACAATTCAAATACAAATCTCTCCTTACTTTAATTCTAAAACAATCAGAAGTTGCAGCAATAAAATTAAAAGGTAAAAAACACAGAGGAGGCATCAAATCAACAGTAAATATATTTTAATACAAAGATCAATTCAATGTAACTGTTGCAAGAACAGGCGCACTGTGGTTAGCCAATTATAAAAGAAAAAAAGAAAAGTTTTAAATCCTGCTGCGACTCATTTCATCAGAATGGAACTGAACATTTTAGGTCTTGGGAAGCTCCGTTTCCAATTTGGGAGCCTCTAAAAGAGAAAAATCCTGACATGTAATTTATGCGAGCAGTGAGTTCTCCTCACTCTGTAATCAAAGAGAGCAGGTTTCTCTGACTGACAGAGAGGGCCAGCCTTCACTTCTGTATCAACATGATTTAACTCCATGAAAGTCAAGCTGCAAGACCTTTATTACATTTCAATTCCAATATTTGCATTCAGATATGTGGAAATAAACTCACTACCTTCTCTGTGAGGAACAGTCAGTTATTAGTCGATGCAGCAGCACTCTTTGTTTTAAGGAGACCCCATCTGCTGTGTGTGTGTGTGTGTGTGTGTGTGTGTGTGTGTGTGTGTGTGTGTGTCAAAAAGCCAACAATGACCTCCTCTTCTTCTTCTATCCCACTACATCTGCCACTGCCCCTGACTGTGTGTGACTAACAACGCAGTATGAAGTCAGAAGTGTGTGTGTGTGTGTGTGTGTGTGTGGGACAGATGGGGCGATGAGTGTTGATTGTCATGGAGATGAGGGCAAGCCCTTTCAGCACACACACACACATGGGTCTTTATTTCAGCCTGTCTGTATTCCCCTCTGATTTTTTCTCTGCTCTCCAAACACAGTAAACTACAAATTGTGTTTTGTGCTCAAAACTATCTCGTTGGTCTCTCCTTAGAGGTAAAAGGTCGTTGAAGCACCGTGTCCACTTTAGGTGCCCATTTTATTTTTCTGAGCACTGCTTTGTCTTCAAGAGAGCTGACCTGAGTGATCTCCTGACTCATTATCGTGGGAGGTGACAGCTGGCAACTTTTGCTACTCACTTAATTTTACTTAATTTTTTATATGAAAATACCTCATTTCAACAAACAATTGATGTTGCTGAAAGCCTCATTCTGTCTGAAAAATATCACTGAATGCAACTGTTTCCACTTAGATGCTAAATATAAAACCGATTCTTTCTCCTGACTATAATGCACTGCTGTGTTACAGAGTCATTAATGTCTGCTGCAGTTAAACATATTAAAGCTACAGCGTGTGTGTGTGTGTGTGTGTGTGTGTGTGTGTGATCTACAGTGTTAAATAAAACATTAGAGTCAAAGTATTCCTTTTACAATAAAGTACATATAATTCACATGCAGGGATTCACATATGCACGCATCTGTGAGAATGAGGCTGAAACACGGGCTCTTCTTTTTCTTCTTCTATCATTGATGGTATGTTTTAAATAAATGAGGCTGGTTTTTGATCTGCAGCACGTTCACATCATACACCGAAGCATCAGGGAGAAGGTAATGGTAGACGTTATGGATAAAATGAATATCATCAGAGGTTAATCGTCATATCAGTACGTGGCAGTATTTCAAGACTGACACTGCCAATTATTTTTTCTGATTAAATGGGCAACATCCATTAAGCACATTGTGGAGCATCTGGTCATTTGATGTGCGCCGACTGACGCTATGGACTCATCATACAGACAGAAGAAGTAGTCACAGCTCACTAGCCAGGATGTGCCAATCCAATTGATGTGGGTCACCTTGCCATGATGCAACATCTGAATTGGGGGATGTGTCCAACTTCTCTTTCTCTTCTCTTTTTTCTTTAATGTTCACACAGCTATTTGTGTACAAACGAACAACAAACACCATGAACGCCTTGAAGAAGAGACTGTCCAAAAGTGTGTGTCATTATGTGCATTTGTGCGATTCATTGCGCCAAGACTACAAAAACGCTGAGTTCTTGGCAAGACATCGGGGAGGTGGTGCAATGCACGGAGGAGGCCATAGTCATGTTTCCATCCAAACCTGCAAAACTGAACTGAATCACCAAAAAGAAAGTGCAAATGAATGTGCATGTCAACCCAGTACTGTTATGCAAATATGAGAGTGCACATTGAGATGATGTGATTATATGTGGGCCAGGCAAACTTCAAACGGTGGAACTTGTGTAATCTCATTTAAAAATGTGCATAAACATAGATATGGATGGAAACACGCCTATTGAAACACACTCATTCCTCATTTTCCTCTAAAGACAGCAACTTGCCTTGCTTATGTGGCTACTTGGGGATGATGCCACGACGCCAATGATCAAATCTCACAAACACACACCTACTCATGAAAAGCTGGCATTCATCAGGTTCAATTCAATTCAATTTATTTGTATGGTGCCAAATCACAACAGAAGTCATCTCAAGGCACTTCACATACAGAGCAGATCTAGGCCAAGCTCTTTGTGATATTACTGTAGTGGCCTCTTGGATTTAGTAATGAAGATGCAGAGAGTTACAAACGAGTGTTGATCTATTTCTTTACTCTGGATGAGCATCATGCACCATAACGTTGAACACCCGTGAAAACTACAGAATAAACAGAAGAAATGCAAAATGCTTCTTTTAAATGAAATACAATATGTGTCACTCACATGATAACAATAGACACTTTTCATTTCCATACCTCATTCTGCTCTCCAAGGGTGCTAGCTAAGTTTCAGCTAACGATTAGCATGCTCTCTAGCTCGATGTACACCTCACAGCTCAAAACTCAAACAATACAAAAATAATGAGGTAAATCACTTTAACTTTTACAATTTAAACTCCTTTCTCTTAGGATACAAGCAAATTAATATGATAAATAATTAATGTGTTGAACAGGTTTTTACCGTTTCTCTGCAGTACATGAACATGTTGCGAAGAAAGGAAGCAGGAAATTCCGCATCGCAAAAAAAACGTCAGAAGACGAAAACGCGTCTTTCAAAATAAAAGCAGAATAGACCGCTAGGTGGCACTGCAAACAACCCTGAGCAGCAGAACATTATCAGACATTTACGATTACATATAGAGACCCAACTGTTCTCATCATGTGCAAGCAACAGTAGCGAGGAAAAACGTCCTTTTAACAGGCAGAAACCTCGAACAGAACCAGACTCAGCGCTGGACAGTCATCTGCCGCGACTGGTTGGGCTGAAAACAACAAGCTTGTGCAGCTCAGATGGTTTGAAGAATCCAACTTGGAGCACTCACTTAGGCAACGATCACAAAAAAAAGTTAATCTTACGCGAGGCTCGGTGGTATTTCCCAGCTACCTGGGACACGCTGCCCTGACATAAACCGACACTTCATTTTGTCACGTGCAATTAATAGTTGAAAGCAGAAATCAGCTCTGGCAGCCTCTCTGTCGCCTGCTGTGAACGTCTCTCAAACAGGAACATGAAAGGAGCTGCCGGGTAAAACGGGGCCTGGACCGCGGCCAATCAGCTGTCAGATGATGCCTCAGAGTCTAAACAGAAAACCTCGTTAGTCCGTCCAATCTGTCAGAGGGAAAACTGCAGACTGCGAGATGACAGCGTGTGCCAGTCAGAGCAGACAGGGATGCTCACTCTGCCGTGTTAATGTAAATACTGAAAGAATTTTAATTTGAATATAAGCTAATGTCAATACAGGTTAGAATCCTTCTCATATTAATGTAAACAGTGAAGCATTTCTTGAATTTCCTGGCAGTCACTTGCACATATTTAAATAAGACAGTGCACTTAGTGAAATCTTTGTGTTACTTAGTATAATTGGATTTGACTGCGTGATGAATAGATTTTCATTGAAAACGCGAGGAGTCTCCTCACTTCACTCGCAGCTTCCTGTGTCTCACCTGAGGGAAAAAGAACAACGTAATAAATGTCACTCGAAGTCTGGCTGGAAAATTAAATGCGCTGTAAAGATAAAGGTAGTTTGCTGAGTATGAATAAGGGTCGCAGAGGGAGGCGTGAAGCTCGGCTATAGGAGCCGCAATCGAAACCGATCCAGACGTTTAAGATGTCTGATTCGGAGCCAAAAGGAGCTGGAGGAGGAGACGGGCTGCCAGCTGCTGTCAGAGCACAACAACCACACGAGAACGTTTAAAACACGCAGCTACAACTGAATCTCCAAACTAACAGTCCGTGGTCTTACAGAGGCTGCAGTGCTCGTTACACTGACATTCCACAGAGCGCCACTGACGCTGAGGATGGGTCATTCGTTCTGCAGGCGTTTGTCATAAAGCATGGAACAAATCAAAATGTTTTGATCTGATGAAGGTAGTAGATGTTAAGGGATCACCAAAGGGTTAATATAGTTCATCCTGTGAATGGGTGAAGACTCTGTAAACACTGTTTGTCCTGACCAGAAGACAGTCTGAGTGTTGACGGTTAAACATGGTGTAAAGAACATTTCAGAAGCTGTTTAGTGCCCACAGATGTGAAATGTTTGAATGATATGTGTATTTAAATGTATTTCTGAGCAAATTTTTAAGGTCAAATTTTACATTTAATGCATATTTTGTTGGTTTTGTATTTAACTAAAGCCATCACAACAGAGGCTTTTCATCTTTTTGTACTCTCTCTGATGAAGTAGTGTGCCTTAAATACCTCCAACAAGGAGGTTATGTTTTTGCCGGCAATGGTTTGTTTGTTTGCCTGTTTGTTTGTTTGCAACATAACTCAAAAAGTTATGGACAGATTTTGATCAAATTTTCAGGAAATTAAATTTTCGAGGTGATCCGGAAAACCGCCATTACGGAAATGTCGATTTTTGGCTATTAAACCATTAAACTAAAAATGATATCAATGTGATTCCAGTTGCTAAGGGAATGTTTTTATGGTCCAGGAATCCATTGAAATAGATCAATCAAAGGTAGGACTAATATTTTGGGGTGTAAATCACAATAAGCTGGGGGAACTGTGCTGCTTGGTGGGGGTCTGCGCTCTCCGACTGCTTTTCTAGTTTGATTAATTTTATCTTCTTTTTCTTTAAAAAAAAAAAAAAATTATTAATGAGATGCAGTTGAAGGCACTAAAAAAAGTTAGTACATGGGCACTGACTTTTGTGTTTTTCATTTGTTTGTTTGTTTATTTGCTGATTTATTGCAGATGAAGTTCCACGACAACAGAGTTTTTACTTTCTGTTGATTGTTTGATTAAAACTCTAATATGAAAGAACAACTTTTTCTAGTCCACAGTTGCCAGAGTGATAATATAATCAGTGAAAAGAATTAATCATCCTGAGCTGTCAGCGGCGTCTCGTCCTGCAGCCATGCTGCTGCCTCCCGCTGCTGATGCAGTTTGACGTCGATGCTGCGGGGGCCGAATTAACATCATGACCGAACGTTACACGCGGGAAACCTACTGATGTGGCTGCAGGCGTCGCACCTCTCTCACTTTGTGTGACTGTAGCCGGTTAAGTCAATGTGACATTTCTCTGAAGTTCAGTTGTGCTGAAGCAAAGTGAGATGGGAGAGCATTCCAGGTCAGTGAAGATGTTCCCGCTCTGAACACAGCGACCAGTTCTCTGAAGGTCATGATCTCTCTGACACTTCCTGGGTGATGAAGACTGACAGGGTCGAGTTGATGACGCAGTGATGTCACCTAACCTTTATTTCTCTGGGCATGGACGGCAGAAGAAGACAAGTGCTGGGCTCAGAGCTTCAGTAAAGGGCTGTTGCACTGTTTTATGTTTCAATACAATGATCGGTTCTTTGAAATCAATCGATGCCTTTGTTGATGAAGTGACTTCTGGTACACAAGGAAAATACAGTTTATCCTCCTGCCAAAGCGGTGAAGACTTGTCAGAGCACAACGCTGACTAAGAAATGGAAGCAGCATCTGACAGAGTTTGAGTTTGTTGTGTAATGACTCTAATATTCTGGTTTACAGATGATGAAAAACGGGATTCAGACTTTAACTTTTGGGTGCTATTGCAGTGGCTTTGAAAGTAATACTTAATAATAGCTTTGTTCCTCTTATCCACCTCTCTCTCTCTCTCTCTCTCTCTCTCTCTCTCTGTGCACACACACACACATCAAATATGTTCAGCCATTTCTCAGCGTCCAATCAGCACGCAGCATCATTTATGTTAACTATTTAACAACGACACATGTTCTCCATTAGAACCGCAGGAGAAGAACTCGACCCGACTCAGTGAGGCCTGCAGCAGAGGGGGAGGGACCTGTGTATGTGTGTGGGCAGCTGTGTGTGTGTGTGTGTGTGTGTGTGTGTGTGTGTGTTTATATAAATCACTGCTGTCAGGTGGAAACCTTGTATCTCCCTGCTTAGAGGTAAAAATCTCCATCTTCGGAAAATAAATGGTCAAAACAAAGACTTTACATCATGGAGATAGGGGGTTTTCATCAGACAACAGTTCTGTGTGTAAGACTGCATTTTGTCTGAGTGTGTGTCTGTGTGTGTGTGTGTGTGAGTGAGTGTGTGCTGCACGCAAGACGCATCACTAATCTTTATAAGTGGCTATAAATCCAGCTGGCTGTGCTGCGGTGCCGGGCGGCGTGCTGCTGCTGCTGCTGGGGGAGGGGGGGGGTGTTCGCCGAGCATTCAGGGTTCACTAGTTTCTGGAGTCCTCCCCGCTCGCTCACATGACACCATGCCTCACTGTATGAATATTTATGAGAGGAAACTGCTGCAGTTGAGGCGATTCATCTCATCTGGCAAGATCTGTGGCGCTGCACAAGAAGTCATCGTGCCTCACGCTGTCCTGGATGTCTCTGGATTCCAGCCAAACACGACCAGTTCTGTTTGTCGTCTCCCAGCCTCGGCGGCTTGATCGTCCTGTCTGGTTAGAGCAGGACTCCAGGAGAATGGAAATTGTACAACTTCTACTTGAAAGCCAGCTGAAACAGGCCAGGACCGTGATCCTGCAGCACATGTGCACCTGTGTGGCCACGCCCTCTCCTCTCTCACCTCTGGGAGGGATTCAGACCAGGCTGCTTCTGTATATATAAATATGACACCTGACCTCAGTGGCCATAGTTACTGCAAGGTAGGGCTGCACGATTATGGCCAAAATGATAATCACGATTATTTTTATCAATATTGTAATCACGATTATTAATCACGATTATTCATTATGTTAGGTAAAACGTACCTTTTTATTGCACTCTCTTATTTAAACAAACAAGTTTTCAAATTGAAACTTAAAATAATCATAAATCATAAACAATAAACTAAAATTTACCCAAAGACAAAGGGGAAAAATAAA
>JBBMOC010000071.1:606996-651705 GCA_037975185.1 Centropyge bicolor
CCGGCACTAACGATAACCCCGCCCCCAGCCCCTGACGTAGTCTGTGCTTAGCTCTGGACCAGCGAAGAGTTGGTGCCTGCTAAGCACAGGTTTTTAGCACCTGGAGCTGGTGCTTACGTGGTGGAAACACGAAGAACTGGTGCTAAGTCAGACACTGGCTCCGAACTAGCACCAGCACCAGCGCAGTGGAAAAGAGTCAACAGTAGATGTTGCTCCTTTACGAGGCACTAGCGGCTCCTCACTGTCACTGCCTGCTGCTCCCGACATTGCACTCTCTCACAGTTTAATCATTTGAAGCTGCCGCTGCTGCAGGGTTCGCTCGCTTGCTGCTTAGGCAGCGTAATGATGAGGCCCTAACCTATGGGTCGCCCCCTGGTGGTTGGCTGATTATTGGGTTGAGAAAGTGCTTGATTTGACATGCAACAGAGCTCGCTTTTTAAATGTTAAAATCGCCGACGATCATCTTAATTTAATCGTGGCAGCCAAAATCGTGATCGTGATTAAAATTTGATTAATTGTGCAGCCCTATCACAACACAAACTTTGTGGAGGACAATCATGTCCAACACTCATGTTAATATTTAATCAGCCCTGGTTCATCACCAATCATGCTCTGGACTACACGTGACTCCATCAAGTCAAAGACAGGGGCAAAGAGGTTGCTGGTTCTAAATGTGAAGACAATGCTGCTGAAGAACTCTCAGCTCCTGCAGGTTCACCGGCCTCGTGTCGGGTTTAATGATGAATCATGGAGGTTAGAGCTCATTGGGAATAATCTAATAACAGGGCTAAAACAAAAACAAAGATGATGTATTCACCTCTGTTATGCTTCCTCAAACACTTCATCCATCTTCATTTGGTCAGAGGATGAAATGTTCTGGTGCCAGGGAAAGAAACTACAGAGGGTTTGAAACAGTTCCTCACAATCAGCTGTGTTGACTTTCTGAACGTCTCTCAGCTCACTGAAGTCGCTTTCTTCTCAAGTGGCAGCAAAGAAATTCAGCCATTCATTTCAATGACAAGGGGCATGAGGCCGGTTCACTTCCTGCTGAAGTGTCCCCGCCTCGTTTGATTCACACATGAGTTCAATATGATTTAACTTTAACATGCAAGAATCCCAGCAATCAGCTCAACATGCATCATTACTAAACCCAAACAGAGCGAGAACGCCAACAACTGCAGCAGCATGATGCTCAGCTAATTAACAGCCACAAACAGCAGCATAGATTCAATGTCGTCAAAGAAACTCATTCCACAAATACATTGTTTTTCACATTTAAAAGCCTAATTGAGGAAAAACAAATGGCATCTATGTTTTCACCTCCTTCACCAACAATACATACAGCAAACTATATCATAGTAAGACAATCATTTTCTAAATAATTTAATCAGCCTGTTTCAGTTGAAATATTTTTCTGCTGTGATGGCGATGATGACTCACACGATCAAAGCTGACAGAGTCCAGACATGAGTGTATGCATAGTGTGTATGTGCTCATTACGCTTATATATGACACATGTTAATATCTCTAATTGCACTAAAACACACCTGAGACCCACGGCAGTAGGATCCTAGGACAAGATTCAACTGAATATAATCTGGACCTGGCCCTGTTTTATACAGTCTATGCCCTGGCCACACTCAAGTCTCAAGACCATTTTGCTTCCTGCTTGGACATAAACAGGGCATAAAGTTCACATAGCTTATTCACATGACATATATTTAACATTGACTCTTGTCTAATAACTATCTGTCAACCATGTCTTTCTGTGGAGCAGTTTAAACTATGACAGAAGTGGCTTAAACAAAATGGGATAGTGCAACACAACAAGCCACACAAGCCTCCAGTCTTCATTCCCTCAATGATCAGCACTGTCAGGATGGATTCATCTTGGTCAGTGGTGTGAATTTGCATGTCAACGTTCCAAAAAGTTAAATCGTTGACTTCTTGAAGTGATTCAGTTGGAATCAACTGATTTCTTGCTAAACTCCACTTTCAATTTCATTTTTAATGCTGCTGCGTCCAGGCCCTGTGGTGTCCACGCGATCATGCGCTGTGGCGAACCAACAGCCTGCAGGTTTGAATTCCAAGCACAGTCTCACTGATTACCTCTCTCATTCAGGTAAAGAAGAGGAAGTCATCAGTGAAATAGCCTGCAGACTGTTGGCTCTCCAGTTTAAACAGACACAAACTAGACAGAACACCTGAACGCACCCCAAAGCGTCAAAATGAGCACGACTTCCTCCTGTAATAAACAGGCTATTTATTTTATAGCTTTCTGCTGCTCTGCTTTTCTGAATCCCTATGAAGGCTTCATGAATGAGGCGGAAAGACGTATGTGTGTGTGTGTGTGTGTGTGTGTTCCTGTGGGCGTGGGTGTGTGTTGGTGTCTGCCTGTGGGTGTGTGTGTGTGTGTATGTGTGTTTGTGAGTGTGTGTGTGCCCTGCATCCACACAGAGGATTTTACAGCTGAGCTGCTGAAGAAATATAAACCACACACATACACACTGAGTTAGTACTGCTCAGCTGATCCAGCAGTTACAGTAGAGTGTGTGTGTGGGTGTGTATGTGTGTGTGTGTGCTCTCCTACCACCAATTAGCTTAATTAAAGTGTTTGGACATAATTTATTGACAGCGGGAGACTCAGAGAGAGAGAGAGAGAGAGAGAGAGAGAGAGAGAGAGAGTCAGCCCAGTCAGCTCTCAGATCTGTTCAGTAACAAAAATCATAAAGCAAAACAACAAACATTAAGTGATTCTTAAATGATGCTTTGGGATATTTGGAGTGGACTGAACAAACGATATATTTAATAATCCACTCAGATCAGCTGGCTCCTCAGTGGAAAAGATATTATACACTGCACTATATGTGATGGATGCAATTCCTATTCATAACATGCTGTATATCTATAATATGTTACAGGTGTTATATACAGCACTGTAAAACGAGTACAGATGAGGGGGTCAAATTGACGACTAGCACATTTTGCAATATTTGACAGCATTTATTTCTAAATAACGCATGTTCTAACACAGACAGATCACTAACAGACTGAATATTCATAAGAGGAAGAAATGGCACAATTTTACAAAAACAGCAGCTGCATCACAGTCAAACCCAGTGAAACCCTGTTAAATCAAGCACGACCCCAAAAAACCCGTAAATGTTTTCAATCTAATAAAAAATTGGTCAAATGAATGGATGAATGGTAGAAATTCAGTCTAAGATATTGAAGGACAATTGTGCACTGTCATGGACAGCAAACAACATTACCCACTAATTTGTACTAATAATACACAGTGTAATACTGGGCATGGTTTTATGGTGTAGAGTTAAAGATAATGAAACGGCTTTTATGTTTCCTTTTATTCGACTTTTATTTGATTTGGCTATTTATAGTATTATCGTTTTTGTGTTTGTGTGCTTTGGCTTGAAGGGAACACTGCAATCGCCTTTTGGGAATAATAAAGTACTGTTTTATATCGGCCTGATCAGTCACAGGAAACCAGTTGTTTTAAGAAAAGCTGAAGGTAAACAGCAGCAAAACCCAGTAAGATTCACAATCTGCTCAAACCAGGAGCCTAACATTTGACCAAAGCAGGTCTAATATGTCAAACCCCATCAAATGCAGTAAAAACCTGATCAAACCAGGTAAAAGCCGGTCAGATCCACCAAACCTCATCAAGGTGGGAGTGACCTGAGGCAGCTGAAGACCCTGCTGAGACCTGCTGAAGCCCGCTCAAATCCATTCAAACCCAGGCAGATGTGTTTAAAAGAAATAATCGGTCATACCCAGCAGCCTGAACTCGATCTGTCCCTGTGAATCCTTTCATTCTGGCAGAAGGGTGAAATAGCAGCAAGATTCATTGAAAGCTGCTCAAAGCAGCAGCGGAGACTCACAGATATCAGACGAGACCTGGCACAGCCTCCTGAAACACACCAAAACCTGATCTCTGTCCACACAAGCAAGCAGTTTACACCTGAATAGCACCAATAAAATGAAACATTTTTCGCAAGTGCGAAGGTGCAACAGCAGCAGAAATCAGTCAGATTCAATCAGCCCAAACCAGCTGACTGTTATAGCCCAGTGAAATCCATTTAAACACAGTAAAACCCTCATGATCAGACAAGCAGAGATCAGGTGCAGCCTGGTAAAGCCCCATGAAACACACACAAAAACCACATCAAACCCTGCAAAATCTGCTAAAACCCAGTCAAACCAGCAGCCTTAACCTGATCGCTCCCAGGGAATTCATTATTTGGATGGATAGTGAAGGTAAAACACAATCCAGTCAAATGGACTGAAACCTGCTCAGAGCAGCTGAACAGAGCCGGGGAGACCTGCTGAAGCCCACTGAAATCCATTTAAAACCAGTCAGACCCCGCAGCCTGCAGCCTGATCACACACAGCAAAGCCTGGTAACACCCAGTCCAACCCGGTCAGACCCGGGTCCACCCGGGTTAGAGGCTGGATTTAAGACAGCAGCAGCAACAAGGAGACGCAACAAATGTGTCAGGTCTGGTTTGGTCTGCGGCAACCAGCGCGCGCGCGCGCACACACACACACACACACACACACTGCGGGATGGATCCACACATACCCCTTCTTCCACAGACACACACACACACACACACACACACTCACCGTGAGCCGCGGGGCGAGCAGCAGCCAGCAGCCAGCAGAGCAGCAGCAGGTAGAGTCCTCCTGTCCTCCTCCTCCTCAGCACCAGCACCTCCTCACCATCACCTGTACATCCAACCACAACCGGCTCCATGCTGCCCTGCTCAAGTCCACAGGAGCCCGAGCCACGAATCACAAGAATCCCACTGTCAGTCCAAAAAATGTGAATGAGAAAAAAAAAACCCACAGGACGGTGAGTCAGGAGGAAGAGGATGAGGAGGAGAGAGGAAGGCTACAACGACCTCTCCTCTCCCCAAAGATAACCCTCCCCGCTCGGGCTTGGATCCCAGAAAGAAAAAAAGAAAATCCCACACATGCACACAGGCGGATAGTTTCCTCGCTGATGGACGGATGAGGAATAAGTTCCAGTAACTATGAAGGCAGAGTCTCCATCACTGCTGCCCGCTGCTCCCGGTCACACAGAGGCGAGGGGGTCCGCGCTGCCTGCCCGGAGGTCTGCTCCGTCTGCCGGGGAGGACGACAGGAGAGGGTCGGAACAGGAGGAGGAGGGGGAGGAGTGTGGAGGGAGAGGGTCGACCACTCTCTCTCTCTCTCTCTCTCTCTCTCTCTCTCTCTCTCTCTCTTTCTCTCCTTTTTTCTCTGTACAGCTGGAGAGAGAGAGAGGAGGTAGAGAGACCTAGGCAGACCGTGAGACCATTGATCTAAAGAGGCTGCAGGTAAAGCCCGGAGCCGGAGCCCGAGCGGAGGTGGAGCGGGGTCTGTCAGCAGCTGGAGACCGACGCAGGAGGCAGAGCAGCGTGGAGAGATTAGCTGAACTCTCCTGCCCTCTCTGGTCACACCGGGAACTTTGACACTACAATGACTCTCATAAGGATGTGCAGATTGTCGAGGTTGTTTTAAAAAATATGATGGTTTTGTTGTATCATTTGTTTTGTATGGAAGCCAATTTCTGCCGAGGAAAGAAATCAGATGATGTCACTGACGATGATGTAATATATATATTTATAATATAATAATATAATAATAATATAATATAAATATATGTATATTTTTATGTAATCTGTAACAATTATTACTTCTCTATATATATGTTTTAATCTAGTGTCATTAAATCCTGACTAAAAATTAAAATGTTTGATGCAGTATAATACGTTTCACTGAGACTGACAAATTTAACTTTAACTTTAATTCTGAAATACAATTGTATTTCAGAATTTGGCCTTGAAGTAACATCAATGTGCCATGAGAACAGGTAATCAAAGACCAACTTGGGTATTTATTTATTTTATTTTTTTTTGATAGGATGTTATTGCAGTAGTTTCTGGAAAAGGAAAGGATTCTCAGTGAAAAAGAATTAATTTTTTTTTTTAAATATAATGACATTTGACATCAGTTTGAGTTATGCTTCATATTTTTGAGCCTCAAAGTAATTTTAAAATCTGTTTAAATAGATAACAGCAATGAAGCAGATGTGACCAAAGATGTCAACAAGCCCTGGGTTATACAGGGGACCAAAAATAAGAATGAAAAACTAAAACAAAACAAGTGAAATTGTAAAATAAAAATATGAACAAAACAAAGGACAAGATATTCCTTTATTTGTCCCACAGTGAGGAAATTTCTGGTGTACAGCAACAAAGAGGATGGAGTAGATAAATAGTGAATAAGCAATACAAAGAAAAGAAGTATGAAAATTATTAAGAATTTAACTGGAAGAAATATGAAAGTATTAACAATTTAAACAAGGCTAAAAAGTATTAGCGAATTAACATTAACATGTAAACTCAATTAACCACATCAACAGAGAATCCTGGTCTATGATTGCCTTGCAATTGTCTGTTAAGGTCATTTGTAGGCACCTCAAACATTGGTCATGCTGTTCTAAATAAGAGCTCAAGGTAGACTAAAGTTGTGACTGGCAAAACTAACCTAACCATGAGTTAAACTGACTACAATCACAGGAAAGTTTGAAACTGGCATCACTAGACAACTTCTATTTGTGGCTGCACACGCTGTCACACAAACACACATGGAAGCACAAACCACATACACACAACTTTAGACAGACATGTTTCACAAAGACTCTCTTGTGGGAACACAACAGATAATAAGTGTGTGTTTCTGCTCTCAGCGTGAGTCTGATCAGCTGATAAGAAGCCCCTCTCACACATACACACATGCACACACTCACACACACAATTACCTAATTACTGATTATCAGACTGTGAACTCACAGCAGACTAAACACTGCGGCTCTGTCTTTGTGTGCGTGCATGGATGTGTGTGTATTTGTGTATATTGTATCTGTGTGTGTGTGTGTGTGGCTGAGAGAGAGGGAGACAGAGAGAGGACCTGTCTAACAAAGCCTTTATTCCACATTGAAAACCCTCCAATAGGAGGCAATTAGAACACATTACAGCTGATAGCATGTATTTATCAGGCTGCTGCTCCGCTCCCCTTCCTCTTCTGGTGGCCATGATGGAGGTCTGCGTCTTCACTGAGCGGCTGGCTGTGTTTGGCATGACATACTCAGGAAAATGGAGATTTCCCTCATCCAGGTAATACAGCGTTCAAAGGGATCAATTGAAGGTGTATCACTTTTCATTCTTCAGGTCAAAACTATTGTGGCTAATACCAACTATCTATCCATGAGTGAGTGGATCACACTACAGAAGGTCCATCCACTGTAAACTGTGGATGTATACAAATTTTCATAGGTGCACAAGACATAGAGGACATTTCCATTTTACTGGAATGGGATCTTCAATCAAATCTCTCCTTTCAGTTTCACCTTTTCTCTTTGTGTTTTTGTCATGAAGATCAGCAGCTCAGAACTACCAACAGAACAGGGCAAGACAATGAAATGTGTGTGTGTTCATCTATGAACGGATATGAATGTCAGACGGGAAATTAAAAGCCAGGTTTGTGCGTGTCTTTATCTGTGTGTGTGCTAACAGAGGGTGCAGGGGTCTGTGGTGGCAACCTGACAGATATAAACACACACACACACACACACACACACACACACACACACACACGCACACACTCACACACACACACTGTCTTAGATTTGTAGATTTGTGGTCAGTGGTGCAGCTCAGTGCTGCTGGACTGGACAAGAAAAGATAAACACTCGAGATATGCACAGTTCCACAGACTTGTTCAGTAAATACTTGTCCATGGAAAAACACACAGTGTTCAACAGTCAACAGTTCTTTCTCTGCTGTTTGGCCTCTTCAGGTTCTTTACTTTTATTTTCCAATCATTTGTGTGATGTCAGCAGTTGAAAGGTTGTCACGTTGCTTTGAGGTCCACTTGTGGGACGAATGAAGACGTATCTAACTTCTTCCTCCAGAACAGCTCATAGTCTGCCTCAGTGTTTGCTCAGTTTGCTTCTCCTCAGAGAACAGAGAGTCAGATGGTCCAGGGAAACCAGGGAGTGGATAATGAGGATCCCTGTAACCAGTACTGTAAGGTTAGAATCAGACTTCTGAGGTGCTGCTCCATGCAACCAGGGCTAAAATTCAGACAGCTGCTGATTGTCAGTAATTACCTCCAAACCATGGGTTGACTTGTTGGTAAATCAGTCAATTTTTTTTTCTATTTTAACACATGTTAGGTACAGAAGATGCCAGTGTGGGTGTAGAGGCTAGTGTTTACAGCCACCTTTGACAGAACTGTGGTGAGTAGCAAAACAATTGTAATGACTAATGTAACAAATGACTAATTAAAGTAATGTAATGATTTTATAGGAATGTAATCATGGCTGAGCTGTCAGAACATTTAGGCAACTAGAACCCATAAGAAGCACTAAATGAGGAAGACTGGTGGAATGGTGGATGACTTCATAATGGCATCATATGTGACAGCTGTGGGGAAAACTACTGTATATCTGTGAAATATGAAGGGCCCTTAATTCCCTCATTCACGTCTACTGTGAAGAGGTCAAAGGTCACTGACCAGGAGTCAGTGGACAACCTAAAAAAATAAGATTGGAAATAATGATATTATAAATAAGATAAGAATAATTATAAACACTAATATAGCACATGTCAGTTCACATATAACATATTTGCCAATAGTGGTTTGTCTTTGATAAGAAAATCGCATCATATCAAATATTAAAATGAAAAAGGGGGCAGGGCTGCACAGTGGCTCAGTGGTTAACACTGTCGCGTGGGTTTTTTACTGGGTACGCTGACTTCCTGCCACAGTCCAAAAACATGCCGAGGCTAATTGATTTTTCCAAATTGTCCATATGTGTGAATGTGAGTTGTATGTGCCCTGTTACAGACTGGCGACCTGTCCAGGGTGTCCCCTGCCCACTCCCGAGCCACCTGGGCTAGGCTGGAAAAAAGGGGGCAAATCATTCTGGAAAAACAGACTTTCATTGTAAATTAAATTTAGTCAGACTCAGAGTAAAAATGCATCTTAAACTTGAAATTGAATTTATTTAAAATGAAAAAGAACAAATCAAAGAACCTTAAAGATACCAAACTGACTGAATGTAGATTCTTCTATGCAAAGAGAAAAGTCTTGTTAGCATTTGCTGAAAGCAAATGACACCCAAAGGTCAGAGCCTGTTTTTTCACTACACAGAGAGGGCATTTCAACCCCAGAAAAAAGCAAATAAACATTTAACATTTTAATTCCCTCAGCCAGTAACAGCACATTACTAAGTAATAACCAACTCTATTATTCTTCAGACTTCAGACCTAAAAAGAAAATCAATACACACAAAACCTCGTTAAATAAAAGGTCTAACGGACCAGTCATTATCTCAGCAATGTTTACATGTTTGTCCAATGTCACAAAACATGTTACTGCTATTTAGTTATAAAGGGACAAGGTTTTTTTTTTTAATTTCATAAAACTCAATGTATCCATATAGAAAAGGTTGAATCTGAGAAACGACCGTCTGAAAAATATGATAAATATGATATCATGTCTTTTTTTCTGCTGAATTATGCAACTTGTCAAAATTAAAGTCTTGTTTAATCCAACAAGAAAATCAAGGAGGCTTCTATTCAATAAAATATTACCATTTTAGCAGCCATCCATTCAATCCTCCATCCTCCCCAGGAATGTTTCCAGCTCCTCTGATCCCAGGCCAGGTAAGATATGTATTCTTTCAATCATGTTTTGGGTCTACCTCGGAGTCTCCTTAGAAAAACAGGAACCGCCATGCCAGTCTACAGTTTCACAGACATTGTCCTGGACCTCAGTCCCCAACATTGAAGAGGCATGTCAGTCAAGAACCTTCAGCATCTCAGGGGAATATTTTAGAGCAGCTCAGCAGTAAAGAAAAGCAGTCAGTTACCATTAAAACCCAGTGCTGTGAAAAAGATTCAAATGAATTGACTGAGAATTTGATATATGCATGCCTATTGTCTTACTCTTGGACAGAGTCAGGCCAGTTGTTCCCTTTCTTCCAGTTTTATGCAAAGCTAGGCTAATAAATTAAAAAGCTAATAAATGAGAGTGGTATTGATCTTCTCATCTAACTCATACATCTATTCTTTATTCCCTAGGGAAAAAAATAAATAAATATATATATATATATATATATATATATATATATATATATATAAGGTCCTTTAGCCTTTGCAATCAGCACTTATTGTACCTGTACCTGTACAGCCTACACCAGCAGTCAACTGGGAAGCTGTTTGATTAGAGATATTGGTTGGGTTGTGGGTCTTACATTAACATTCAGATCAGGTATGATTGATATAGACTAGACATAGATCTATGCCTTCTTTTCAGTTCAATTATCTGTCTATTCACACTGTAAAATAGAGTAATTTCTTTTAATTCTCTTCACCACCACAGTCTGAAAAAGACAGCTTCATACTCATGCAGAACATCCTGTACAAAATCAGTTCCCACAGAGAAATGATTTTAATTAGCTTATCATATCTTTATAGTGGTAGGAGAAAAGTAAAAACAAAAAACTGAAGAATTTGTTAAATTTTAATTTTAAAGCAGAAGGTGGGTTTTCTTCAGTGAAATCATCATCAGTTAACTTACGTGTCAGATGGTCCCCCCCATTATTTTAGTCAGTAGTGCTCTTACTTCTTAATTACTAACTAAATAATTAGATGTTAATTACGGGTCAGAAAACTCTCCCAGGCGATGCATTAAATAAAACATTTCATCTGAGAACTCAGATTAATCAGCTGAAAACTACTGCACTTACAAAATGTTGTATTTGAAAATAAAACCTAGCAGGTAAATATGGAGGTTGTGAAAAATCATGTGGGAAAAAAATGTGAAAACTTGAAGTACATTTGTACTCTTTAGTAATGACTTAGCGTGTAATGATTTAGAGATCCATATCTTGTAACTAGGAGGTAAAGAACTCCAAATAACGAGATGATCATTGTGTTACTATCAATATAATAATCTTTCAAAGCATCCAGCGTAGGAGGAAATGTATGTAAATAACATCAGGTAGAATCATCATGGTTTCGATTTCTTAACTGCAGATGACTGATCATAAGGTTCTCAGTCTGAATGTATCTCAGTAAGCAAGGGATGATACCCAGCGTGTTGAGTAACTACCCAGGAGTAATTTTTCATGGATGCTAGTATTATTTTAAAGTTCTTCTTCCTCCTTTGAGATGCAAACAAACATTAATATCAAAGATTTCTGGTTCTAAGGTCTAATTACCACAACTTGATGGACAACTCCCAACCTTCGGAATGGAGAATTCTTAGTAGCCACTCCACGATAAAGCGCAGAATTATGAGGTAAAGATCTTGTTAGAAACTAGTTCTTAGCCCTAGCCCTATGTGGTGGTTAGGATTTGGTGCTCTCGCCACTGAGTCCTGGGTTCGATCCCTGGTGCGTGAGCGCGTTGGCGCCTTGTAGTGGCAGCCAACACTGACTGTGATGGAATATCTTTCTGTAGTTTCAAGCTTCTGCAGGTTGATTTGATTGATCGGTTGAATCATAAAAGCGATGGATGATCTGGGAAATGATGAGCAGGAATGTGAAGTATACATGATTTACTGTTCATGTGTTCAAACATGTAAAATCCATTATAAGCTGAAATCGGTTCCTGGTACCAATTATCGATGTTGGCCAGACTGTGGGATAAAGTTGGCCGGTTTGAGGCCAGAATCAATACTCAGGGGTGTTATCAGTTTATTAGCAGCAGTGGTGTGCCAGCGACTCCCCTGATAAGATTGTAATGTAGCCACAGTCCAAACAGCAGCTAAATGGACTGAACAAGCTGCTGTTTGTGTCTGTCGGCTAGAAGTCGGATCGTATCTGCAAAACAAAGAGCAGCAGAGAGACGGCAAACAGAGAGAGAGGAGAGCACAGGGGCTTTAATCAATGCTGCTAAGCCAGGGATGGAGGGAGGAGATAGAGAGCTACAGACAGCAGGAATGTGAGAGGTACAGGAATGATGAGAGGAAAAGGAGGATCAGAGAATTTTCTACTGCTGGCCACTGAACAAAGCCCCCCAATAAAATAAACTCTGTCGGATCCTTTTATATGGCACTCAAAACCAGTGACCCAAAGTGCTGTGCACATAAAACAAAATACCTGCTAATATATGAATAAACAGGAAGGCATAAGAATTAAAAGAGGAATAAAACTTAAAATTAATGGAGGAATAAAACATAAAAACAAAGGCTGAATTAAAACTGAAAATAGAGAATTACAAAAGTACAGTGTGGCTCAGGAATGATAAACCTCAAAAATGAAAGAAAAATTTATGAGAAAGCCTTTTAATGAAAATACATCTTCAAGAGTAATTTTTGAGATTCTGATGTCGGGCAAGTTTGTCCACAGTCAAGAAGTCAAAACCTGAAGTGTTCAGACCCTTTAGTCTTTAAACGTGAGATTAGAACAGTCAGCAGATTCTTGCCTGAGGATGTAAGGCTGCACCCAACTGCACAGTTCTGATATAGTCTGGGGCCAGGCTACGAAGAGCAAGATTTAAAGTAAAATCTTAAAATCAATCCTAATTGACTAATTGGACTAATTGATTTCTGACTTACACTCACTAAAAGACCATTACTATAGTCCAACTGTGATGAAATAAAAACATGAATGATAGTTTATGTGTCATTAAAACATAGGATTGGTTGTATTCTAGCAATATTCCTCAGATAGTAGCAGCATGACTGGATGACATTCTCAGTGTGTTTGCTGACATTCAAATTTTTTCGAATATCTGCTAAACCGTTTTTAAGGCTTGGTAGGCTTCACTGGGAGACACAGCCGCGTGTCATCAGCGTAGCAGTGGAATGAAATTTAATGTTGATCTGTAATGTTGTCAAGGAGCATAGAAAGCAAGAATGAAAGTACTGACTCCCAAGGGAGTCCGCAATTTACTAAAGCGAGAGGGGAGACATGTCACCAATAGAAACAAAAATCTGATTTGTCAAATAAGAACAAATCCACTTCAGTGCCGTCCTAGATATACCGACTCAGTGCTGCAATCTCTGAATCATCCAGTCAGAATTTTGAATTTTTCAAACATTTTGCTTTGTTGTAATACTTTAAGGAGTTGTTGATGTCATATCTAGAAAAATAATTTAATTATTTTACTGTCTTGTCCTGTGTTTCATCATTTCATTGTCTTGTGATTTCCTGTCTTAGTGTGAAACTAACTTCTCCTCTCGTTTCAGGTAGCTTGCCCTTCCTCTTGTGTTTCCCGCCATTGTGATTGTCTGCCCCGCCCTGATTGTTTCCACCTGATCCCCTTCCTTGTGTATTTAAGTCTGTGTCTCCCCTTGTCTTGTGCCAGATTGTCTTGTCTTGTCATGAGTAAGTCTTTCCAGCCATTTTCCATGCCACATCTTGACCTTGTCTTTGTTAAGTTTTCTGTTGATACTTTGCCTTGCCTTTTTGCCGATTTGTTCCTCTTCAGAGTGATTTTGAGTTCTTGCATTTTTTCACGTTTTGACTCTTTTTGTTTCCTCGTTGTGAGCGACTTTAATTTGATACTTTTAATAAACACTCTTATTTTGAAGAAGCCCCTCTCTGAGTCTTGCATTTGGGTTCATTGTATTCTGTAGTCAGTTGAGAGACAGTGTTGACATTTTTGACACATTTTTGACAGTTTTGCAATAAAAGGTAATATTGAAATTAGTCTGTAAATACTGTATTCATCCAGAGCGCCAATCCTATACTATGTTTAATTCTTGTCTTAAAGAATGCATCAGAATCTAAAGTGGATGTCCAAAGGAGCTTGAAGTCATTTATCAGGTTGTCTTGGCCACAGTTATGTGTTGCAGACCAAATTTCCTCTGCTCTGGTAAGAAACTGACAAATGAATCAGAGGGGTCATCAACACTGTATTTAAATCACTAGCTAAAATAATTCCATCACAAGCAAGAACAATGGATGATAAATCTCAAAATTGAGGTAAAAATCTCATGTGGATCTAGGACAATGGATAATTGCACTGAGGGTGGGGGTTGCACACTCAATACAGAAAAGTACCTGAAGGCTACAGACATGAGTCAACTTAATAGGGTACAATTTGTACCATTTGTGAAACATTGCAGCTAAACCACCATTTCACCTCCATTTAATCTGGCCTGATGAAAACATAGTAGGTGAAAAAACATAAAACCAAGCTGATTAGAAATGACAAAAATCCACTGAAACATAAGTCTTCTAGAGAGAGCTCTGACAAAAAAGACTGAACTGAGGTAGATGGAGGTGAAAAGAAACTGAACACTTACAAATTAGCTGACACAGCAGATCTTGTAGGCCTGACATAAAACGTCCTGTTGATCTTAATCTCTCAATACCCTGGTCAGAAGGTGAACGAGATGAACCCAGATGAAAATCCAGTGTAATGCTGTAATACGCATCCTGTGAAAAGCACCCCCATACAGATAATAACCACAAGGCATAGGTCAGGAGATGTTTGCTAGGCTTAAAGTTAATAATACCATGTTTAGCCAAAAGGGGTTCGCAAGGGGTGCTTTTCAAAGCAGGGCTCTTATTATGACACTGGCATCGTGTTAAATCAATCTATTCTGAACTTTTACCCAACAGCACACGACAGACTGACAGGATGTTCTGGTAATGAATGGTGGAATTTATGCATCAATATTCTTCACAAATATTAAGTTGAATTCTATGTTAAGTTGATGAATTTTTAAATTCTAAAGCTTTCCTCTTGACTTACTGTGAAAATTCTGTTGATATAATTTGCATATTACCTTAGAAACAAAATATTAACATATCTCCGTAACACTTTAAAAAAAAAAAAAAGACATTACCTGGAGGCAACTGAAGTATCAAAGTCAATGCAAAGCAATTATTGACATTACGCAGTAAAACTATTCTGACTATCAATCAAACAGCTGCTTTTAGTCTCGACAAACAGAGCTGGAAAGGCTGAGTGTGTTGGTTGACTCTTGTACATGAGCCAATGTGGTGAGCGCCCAAATGGTGTCTTTTGTGTTCTTCACTGAACAGGCAATAGTTTGTTATGCACAGAAAGTGTCAGCAAGCATGTACAAAAGTTTGAGTTAGCAGCCAAACAAGTCAGGCAGAGTTGAGTATATGGGCTTGATCTCAGCCGCAAGCGCATACAGCTCAGATATTACTTACAGAATGTTACCAAGTTTTGAAGTATTTCCTGGAGGCAGTATGTAAAAAGGCAGACATGGTGCATACTAAAGTTTCGTATATCCATCCTTTTCCAACTATACTGTCACCATTAACCTCAAACTTCTCAGCTCCGTCAACATATTTGGCAAAAAGGAGTAGTATATAAATGTATTTTGTAGCAGGAATACTGTTATGGCTGAGTTGTGGTCTGGACCAATGAGGCAGAGACTGGAGTGGAAAGGTGCTCTTAACGAGTCTTTATTCAGGATCAAAAACAAAACAGGAGAAGAGACGCAGGTGATGGTGACAGGCGACGGGCTGGAGGATGACGGAGGAGGTGGAAAACGGCACAGGAGGATGGCTGGCAGTGAGGCACGTCTGGAGCTGGATCTGGAGATGAAGCAATGAGTGAGCACGGAGTGGAAAACAAGTGACAACAGCGTTCATTTGAAAGGTGCAGCGACGTAGATCACAGGAGGTTTGAGGGCTAGAGAATACCGGTAGTGACGGAATAATCTGGCGCCGGAGTGACGTCAGGACCAGCCTTATATGGATGGTGGACTGTGAGATAGAGAACTGGTGTGCCTCATCTGCCAGGTCACCCGGAGGGGGTGAGGGAAACCAGCCACGCCTCCTGCCACACACTGAAAGAAGTAGGAAAAACCAACCAAAAAACCACACACACAAAACCCTAAACCATAAGAAATACTCTCAATAATAATAATAACTAAAATGGGTGTCATCCGCATAGCACTGGAAATCAATGTCCTGTCTTCACATGATTTGCCTCAGAAGTAGCAACAGAGGACCCAAAATAGGTCCCTGGGGAACCCCATAAAATAGAAGAGGACAAGAGGATGAGGCATCTCCAAGTCTTATAGATACAGAGATGGACCTGTTCAACACATTGAAGATTACCCATTTCAAAGCCACATCAGTGATGTCAACATAGTTGCTGAGAAGGGTGATTCAGACATTATGGTCCACTGTGTCAAAGGCTGAGCTCAGGACACTGTATAGCCCAGTGTCATTGTTAGCCTTGATTTTCAAAGATTTGAAACAGTTCAGTTGTTTTTGCTTCTGTTCTGGCCCATCCACATAAACCATATTCCGTTAAGGAAATAACCATATACAGTATGCTGAAGGTGAAAATATCTTCGAAAAACATATTTGTGTTTGTGGTATTGCAAGAGCAGGGTGCCTCTTTTTTTCCCTTTTTTTTGGTTGAGATGATGAAACAGTTTTTTCATCTGCTGTGTGAAAAGGAAGACACTGAAACTTTGATTCCACGGGGGACAGAGCAGGAACAAAGTCCCATCAGTATAGAAACTTTGCAGGTTCCTCACTGTCATTAAAAGCAGAACAGCTTGTGCAGATGGAATGAGAGCTCAATGAGAGCCATGTACAGTACGTTCTGAAGAGATGCACACAGATGAAGACAATGGGCATGTTTAGTTAAAGGTGACACAGACTGAGATCATGTATATCAGGCTGACTCATCATGTGGAACATATAAAGTCACTAAACGACAGAACATTCCTAAACACTAACAAGCGCACTGCCACTCACACAGTGTCTGTTCAGGCAACGCCCCCTCCCCTCAGTATTCTGGCGGCAGTGGCAGGGAATGCTGCCAGGGCCAATCGATCAGACATTTAGCTGAATGTTCTCATCGAACAGCCAGCCGCTGCGGACAAGACGCACGTGGAGAGACTGGGAATCAGCCTCTCTCTCTCTCACACACACACACACACACACACACACACAGAGGAAGAGGAAGTGGAGAGAGAAAATAAATGAGACTCGTGTGTGATGGCAGAAACAGGCCACTGATATAGCTGTTAACTAATAATTCTGTTTAAATTAAATAGCAATTCGCTTATATGCTGCATGGCCAAAAATATTGGGACACTCGAACATTAGAGTGAAATGTGATAGTTGAATCCAAATCAATGGACATTAATCTGCTGCTCTAACAGCCTCCACTCTTGTGAAAAGGCTTTTGCAGCAGATGTTGGAACCTGGCTGTGGGGATTATCTCCCATTCAGACACAAGAGCATTAGTGAGGTCCAGCGCTGATGTTGGGTGATACGCAGGTGGTGTTCCAGTTCATTGCATAGGTGTTGGATGGGGATGAAGTCAGGGCTCTGTCCAGGCCAGTCAGGTTCGTCCAACTATTTCTTTTGAACCTGGCTGTATGCGCAGAGGCAATGTCATGTTAAAATAAAAAAAGGGATACAAAGTTTGAAGCACATTGTTGTATTAAAAACTTAAGATTTAAATTTAAGATTAAGGAACAAAGGGTTTGGGTCCAAACCAGGACTGTCCATGTACATCTGGCCACAAAGTGTGTCTGTTCCCAACACCTGATTTTTGATTAAACAAACACTTTCAGGCTGGTCTTGTTGGGAAAGTTCCCCCAATATACTGTTGATTGAAAGATGATAGCCTCAATAATTTAAAAAGACCAGGGGCCTCATGTATAAAGCTTGCTTGAAAGAGAGAGAGAGAGAGAGAGAGAGAGAGAGAGAGAGAGAGAGAGGCTGATTTCGGACAAAGCAGGGGAAATGTTGCTTTCATGTTACAACCTTGAGCTTGTTGAAAAAGCAGTGTGATAAATGACCTATTGGCTTTTACACATTAGTGTAGCTTCTCATCACTTTCTTGCTGACACACGGAGCTGCCGGTAGCCACTGTGCCACACACACTGGCCGTCCCAAGTATGGAGGTGATTTTACTGTCCGGTGGTGTGGGCTCGGGTGTGTCCTCACCCCCACCGGCAGCAGACACGCTGAGACGGTGCCGTGCCACTCTCCTCTTCTCCCCTCTTTCTTGTTTTCTCTGCCATGATGTAGCGTAAAATGCCATGGATCAGCAGGTGTATTTATATGCAAAAACATTCACAAGGTGCTGTGCATTGACCATTCATGGTAAAATGTGGGCGTGTAGAGGGCGGGATATGAGGTGGATCCAGCTGTGTAATCTTCCAGGAAGATTGTGATTTATAAAGGGAAAATTGCGTCCAGGTGTGCTAACCCAGCGGCAACCTCCGGCACTGAAAAATGAAGCCAATGCGGAAGTGCAAAAAAGCTGCAGTTCCTCGAATAACCACTAGAGCAGGCTGCAGAAGGGAGTCAATTACATTTGAGCCCCATGTTAAAATGTCCGATTTTACGACAGAAAAAAAACATATTTACAGCCTGGTTCAAAACATGGCTCTAGTCTCATAAGCTGTTTTTCTACTCCATGACAACTCTGGGGGGGGCGAATTTTTTTATAAGGCGTTCGTTTAAAATATACGAAATACATCATTAAGCACAATTCATAGCTGTCAATCTAAGTGGCGCCACTTTGATTGACAACTAGCCACTGACGGTCTAAAGGGCGTCACCCCGGCTAATTCTAGTCACTGAGTTTGGGAAAGAGATCGTCGTGGGGTTAGCCGGCTAGCAACGATATTTAGCATTTAACCTAGCTGGTTAGCCGTAGCTAGTTTGATTATTTAGAATAAAGCGGCTTTTTTCAGCCAATAGCGTTCATTCGACCCGCCTCAGCTCCGCCCTCGCTCCACCTCTTTGTCCATATTTGGAGTAACCGGAGGTAGGCTACCAAGATGGCTACACACTACGATTTGCTTCATTTTTGCTCTTCAGAAACCTATGGGTGACGTCACGGACACTACGTCCATATTTTATACAGTCTATGGTGTGGACGTACGGTTTTATAAATCAGGATATTTCTTTGGCGCACGCCATTTTCAGCTTTTGGGCGTGCGCACACTTTTAGTGTGAATCATACGCAATGTTTTATAAATGAGGCCCCAGGGCCTTTTAAGGTAAGGTTACTTCAGCAAAACAAAGTCAATCCCATATTTTCATGAGTGAGCTGTTAAATACTCACACCCTCTCCTGTCAGATGTTTGGAAATGGTCAGTGAAGTAGTAACATTTTTCACACTGTCTACTCTTCTGTTGAGGTCTCTGACACCTGTAATTATTGGCTGTACAACAGAGGATTCAGTACCTGGTCCATTTCTGCAGTACAGACATCAGAAGACAATTCTGTCAGGAACTCCTCTTGGTTAAAATAGACTAATTAACACTTTAACATACGCTCTATAAAAAGACTGAAATGGATGCTAGTCTAGCAACATGCCATATTCTCTGTTACTCTCTCTTTTCAAAAAGAAATGTGAGCAGTTGTGAAGACTAATATTCAAATACATATATTACAAATGCTAATTTCCAGATGCCCTTTTCATTCAGGATGTTATATTTCAGCTTTACTAACTTGCTAGGCATACTTGTATTATTGCTGCTATTTGCCACCAGTTAAGCAATACTGACATTTTCATGTTTTTGAAAGTGTGAAATATTCAGCATGTATAAATAAAGCAACACAGCTTTTTCTTTTTTCTTATTCTGTGCACTGATGTAAAGAGAAAATAACTACAGTTAAGTCTAATATATGTATAGACTCTACATCTTGTTTCTTTTATTTTTTTCCATGTCCACTTAGAAACAGAAATAACAGACTGGTGCCTACTCACAGTGAGCTCATTCAGTGTTACATCAGGACTCTTCAGAGAGGATTACCAGCTACATAAAACCAACAAAAGGCAACATCAACTTCAACAACATGATTAACATCAGCTAAGGAGAAGGTCAACAGCCAGTCGAGATAATCATAAGACTCTTACAACTCCAACACAAGACAGCATCACAGAGGAGAAAATGACGAGTTCCGCAGTAAGACAGAGCAGACAGAGACACACACAGAGGGACAGACTGACACAGACAGAGCAGACAGAGACACACACAGAGGGACAGACAGACACAGACAGAGCAGACTGAGACACGCACAGAGGGACAGACTGACACAGACAGAGCAGACTGAGACACGCACAGAGGGACAGACAGACACAGAGGGACAGACAGACAGAGACAGAGCAGACAGAGACACACACAGAGGGACAGACACACACAGAGGGACAGACAGACACAGAGGGACAGACAGACAGAGACAGAGCAGACAGAGACACACACAGAGGGACAGACAGACACAGAGGGACAGACTGACACAAACAGCAGACAGAGACACACACAGAGGGACAGGCACACACAGAGGGACAGACTGACACAGACAGAGCAGACTGAGAAAGAGCAGACAGAGACACACACAGAGGGACAGACTGACACAGACAGAGCAGACAGAGACACACACAGAGGGACAGACTGACACAAACAGAGCAGACAGAGACACACACAGAGGGACAGACTGACACAGAGGGACAGACACACACAGAGGGACAGACAGATACAGAGGGACAGACTGAGACACAGAGGGACAGACAGATACAGAGGGACAGACAGACACAGAGGGACAGACAGACACAGACAGAGCAGACAGAGACACACACAGAGGGACAGACTGACACAGACAGAGCAGACAGAGACACACACAGAGGGACAGACTGACGCAGACAGAGACACACACAGAGGGACAGACTGACACAAACAGAGCAGACAGAGACACACACAGAGGGACAGACTGACGCAGAGGGACAGACAGACACAGACAGAGCAGACAGAGACACACACAGAGGGACAGACAGACACAGACAGAGCAGACAGAGACACAAACAGAGGGACAGACTGACACAAACAGAGCAGACAGAGACACACACAGAGGGACAGACACACACAGAGGGACAGACTGACACAAACAGAGCAGACAGAGACACACACAGAGGGACAGACAGACAGAGCAGACAGATAGGCCAACGGTAAGAGGAGATAAATCAGAGTGAGACAGTTGCAGTCAGCGAGTGGAATGATGGAGAGGAAACTAATGGTCAACTTCCCTTCAGCTCACTGTCTGTGCATGTGTGTGTGTGTGTGTGTGTGTGACCCCTCAGGTCAGATCTATAATGGAAGATCCTCTCCTCCATCTCACTGCTTCACTGCTCTGCCCTTTACACTGACACACACAACCACACACACACACACACACACACACACACACACACACACACACCAAAATAAAAAAAAAACTGCATGTGTGCATTTACACAGACTGCAATCACAGTGGATCACAGAGAAACATGCAAAAATCTCTTTTACAGCAGCGTGCTGGCCAGTATCAGATGAGAGCCAGGCGGCTGTCATGGCTGACAGATCCAGCTGCAGTACCATGGACTGCCAGTGGAGGCGTGGTAAGTGTCATGTAGGACAAACAGATAATTTCTACACACTATACTATGACGTATAGTATTAGACAGACAGACAGAGTACTTTATTAATCCCTTTGGGAGGTTCCCTCTGGGAAATTGTATTTTTATTTTTATTTTTTTATTTCGACAATAAAGTCATTGATTAACAAAAAAAAGTTGTTAATTTATATGACAACGTGGTGCTATGCAAAAGGTATTCAGATATTCTTAAAATCAGTCATAACTTTAAAAGATGCTCTTCGTTTTCGTGCAGGCGGCTGGCTGCTCTTTGAATGTTCCCCTTCAAAATAACACACAGGTTAAGCAAAGACTAAATTTACAACTTTAATCTCATTAACTAACTTTACCCACAGGGGGGAAGGGCGCAAGGCAAGATGGCGCACGTGTTGCGTCATCTTGCCTTGTAAACAAAGCCTCCCAGAGACATCAGGGTTGTTTGCATTGTGGCCCAGGAAGTAGTACCAAATGTTTCCAGTGTGGATTTACTGATAAACAAAAATCAAAAAATCAATCACTGGAATCAACCAATCCATGATGGAGAAACAGCCTTGCGTGTCTACATACAGCTCTATATACTAAAGGCAGCGGGGCCTTTGTTTTGAATAATACGAAGCTTTGTTGTGAGCCACTTTGTTGCTAGAATAACGGGAAAGAAGTAAATTCACATAGCACAGCGAATTTCACACATGGCACTAGGATAACCATGATGTTACAAGCTGTGCCAAGATGTGACCTGGCCTGAACTGTCTGCACTAAAACCTCTCTAGTTTTGTTCTGCTTCACTTTTATCAGAGTCAAACTTTGCAATTACATTGCTCACATATTGTGCTATGATTTGGTAGAAGTTTAGAGGCATTATTAACCTAAAATGGCTTCTTATTTTCAGGCGAACCTGAACTTTTTCATTTGTGCTGTGTGCCATCTTCATTTACTCTTACCCAGTAACATATATACTGATATTTACACATCTGAACAAAACTTACAAGTGTTCCCTTTATTATGACACAAGAATGATTCAAATAGACCTTGTGGTTGCAGAGATATACTCTTTTTATTATGGGTATGTAATTTTCGAGGCCTGAAAAATAGCTTAGGGCTTAAGGTTGTTTTCCTGCATGTAAGTTTCATGAAGATAGTGTTTTTGTAAGCATCTTGTATAGGAGTACATTTGAGAGATCAGATTCTTCAGTTTTTCAGGTATTCTCTCCACTTTTGATCGCAATTTTATAAATCATTTTTGTTTCAGCAGACATCTTGACTATTAGCGGTTTTACGGTTTACACCCTACTACATATTTAACCTTGAGTACCAGAAGGAGGTGGTGTGTACATTGGAGTTTATTCAGAGGTAAAGGTTGAACTCTCACAACCTCTGAACCTGCCTTTTATACATGCAGGTGTTGACTCCATGAATAATATATGGTGGCATGAATGTGATTATGTGATTATATGATAAAATTGAAAGAACCTGCATTAAAAGAATCAAACCCTGAGAGAGACCAAACTGTCTAAAGGAAAAAGTGACACCTAAATCCACAGGGCAATTTATACAAGATCAAAACAAACTGGCATCAAATCAGTCTCATGAATTTGCTGCTGACACGAGGCCCTGCAGTTACAGACTGACGCTGCTGCTGTGGTCAGTTGCAGAGGCGCTGTGCATGCTGCAGCCTAGCAGCTGTGTTTTGGTACGAACGTTTATGTAATTAGTCATTCAGATTCAAAATTTGTAATTCATGCACACAAATTAGTTTTTGTTTATCTCTATGACAGCTGCTGGGCTCTGCAGCAAGTCAGAAAGTTTCAGATTCTCCCTCCAAATATAGTCATTCACTTCTTTCTGATGATCTCAATATATAAATTCATTCAACACGCTGTATGTGTTGAAGGTTGACCTTCCGAAGAAGACCAGCTGAAAGCCTCATAAGTGAACCTGTGAGTTGAGACTTTCTTTTTTTCCCCACTCATACTGTTCCTGGGAGAAGAAAAGACTTTCATTGCTCATGTTAATAATATATAATTTTTAACAGAGGATATTTTTCTCGGGTGATTGACAGGCTCTTTGGCAGTCTGCTCACCTGCGTGAAGTGCTTCCTGCTACTGGTGTCGTACTCACAGAGCAGTACTCAGAGAGCAGGACTCACAGAGCAGTACTCACAGAGCAGTACACACAGAGCAGTACACACAGAACAGTACTCACAGAGCAGTACTCACAGAGCAGTACTCACAGAGCAGTACTCACAGAGCAGTACTCAGAGAGCAGTACATACAGAGCAATACACACAGAACAGTACTCACAGACCAGTACTCACAGAGCAGTACACACAGAGCAGTACTCACAGAGCAGTACTCACAGAGCAGTATACACAGAGCAGGACTCACAGAGCAGTACTCACAGAGCAGTACTCACAGAGCAGTATACACAGAGCAGGACTCACAGAGCAGTACTCACAGAGCAGTACTCACAGAGCAGTACTCACAGAGCAGTATACACAGAGCAGTACTCACAGAGCAGGACTCACAGAGCAGTACTCACAGAGCAGTATACACAGAGCAGTACTCACAGACCAGTACTCACAGAGCAGTACTCACAGAGCAGTACTCACAGAGCAGTACACACAGAACAGTACTCACAGAGCAGTACTCAGAGAGCAGTATACACAGAGCAGTATACACAGAGCAGTACTCACAGAGCAGTACTCACAGAGCAGTATACACAGAGCAGTACACACAGAGCAGTACACACAGAGCAGTACTCACAGAGCAGTACTCAGAGAGCAGTACATACAGAGTAGTACACACAGAACAGTACTCACAGACCAGTACTCACAGAGCAGTATACACAGAGCAGTACTCACAGAGCAGTACTCAAAGAGCAGTATACACAGAGCAGTACTCAGAGAGCAGGACTCACAGAGCAGTACTCACAGAGCAGTATACACAGAGCAGTACTCAGAGAGCAGTACTCACAGAGCAGTATACACAGAGCAGTACTCAGAGAGCAGTACACACAGAACAGTACTCAGCGTGCCTGATGTGTTCACACAGAGAACATCTGACGTTTGTTTTATTATTGAAGTGAAGAGCAGGGAGTCTGTTGTTTCATTCACAAAGAGGAAATGATTCATTATTGATTAGATCGGTTTGAATATAAAAGCAGTTTGAAAAGAAAAAGTTTTCTCTGATACTTTTCTCATCTTTACACACAAGACCTGTAACAGTTTAAAAACATTAAAGCTCCCAGCAGCTGTCAATATCAGTGTCACTCCTCCTCCCTCACTGACCTCAGACCACAGGCTGCCTCTCCAATGGTACTGGAGATCATTTTATCTGTGAGCGCAACACTGGTTTCTTCCCTGTATTTTCTTACATGAGATGAAACAGTAATGGATTATTATTTTCTCCAGCACTTCCTGGCGTCGCCCGAGATAAAACTCAAGCGGCGACAGCAGACTCGTGTTCGCCTTCATCTTCAGTTTCAGAGCTGGATGTGAAGCAGAAAGCTAGGTGGAGGGCTGCGTTTGGTGAACACGCTGCCTTATCTAATCTCCTCTGATCTGGGTTCATCTGCAGATCAATGTGGATTAAGCCTTTACATGTGGCCTGATTAGCTCTCACAGTGGCAGCTTTTACAGTTCCAATGAGCTCCCGGCTGCGTCACAGATACAGTAGAGCCGCAGATAGGCGGTAATAAATCCTGGGAGGAACATATGGAGGAGAAAATGAGGGATGTAAAGTGTGGAAAATCGACCTGAAAGAAAATGAAGAGATGCGCCGCATTCCTGCAGTCATTACAGCGACGGCAGCTCGGCGGCTCGCTAATATGAAGATTTAATGGAGAGCCCGGGGCTTCATGTGGTCATGAGGCAGAGAGAGCACCGAGGAGAATCACAGAGAGAGAGAGACAGTGATGGAGTGAGGGAGAGAGACTAAATCAAAAAGACACTAAAATAAGCAACAGGAGACACTTTGAAACAAATACCTTAACAAGCGGAGTCAATCAATGTTATGATCCCTACAGTGTTTATCATATCAAATCTCATTTGATTCCACTTTAATGCTATTTATGGTCGGCACCTCTCCAGCAACAGCCATTCAGTGAGGTATCATGGTGCCTTTACTTCTCTGTATCATAGTTTTTATTGCCACTGGTGGAGTCCCAGGTATTCACATGCTCCACTCAGTATCTTTAACAACTGGTGAAATGACTACATGTCATGTGAATGGTGTTGCACATAGAGTGTTTTAGAGTCTTTGTGCTCATTGTTTTGGTTTTCCTTTACTGTTCTGGAGCCTCATTTAAAAAGCTTGCGCACAAAACGGGGCTTGAAAGTTGCGCACGCCTCTTCCTACGCAAAGGTTGTGATTTATAAAAATAAACTTGGCGTGAGAATATGCGCACCGGTACGCCAACTCTGATGCTGCCATAAGAACATTTAGGAGACGGGAAACTGGCGGTGGCAGTAAAATTTCAGAGAGTAATTCCTGGGAGGGACATGGAAAAAATTGCTTTTTCTGTCACTGCCGCTACTCTACATCATGATTTAAACAGTCTATGCTCATACTCGTTTGAGCCTGTTAGCGATCAGAAGCTAGGCCAGCGGTTTTCAAAGTGTGAGGCGCGCCTCCCCTGGGGGGCGCCAGAGGGCTTCAGGGGAGGTGCGGCGAGTGAAAAAATAAACCCTAAAAGAAAAAAAAGTGTAAACATCTGACAAGAGACAAGATGGATGGATTTTTAGTATCTCAAGTGAAAGTGAGAGAGGACACAGAGTCTGGGGCGAGCAGAAAACGGAGGAAGTATGACCCTGATTATTTAAAGTTTGGCTTTTCATGTATTGGTCCTGATGATGCTCCGCTGCCACAGAGTGTTATCTGCAAAGAGGTGCTAGCTAACGACAGTATGCCACCATGTAAACTCAAAGAGGCCTTAAATTGAATGTATTCAAAAAGATATTAAAAAGCTCTGTTAAAATATGCTAAAAACAGATGCTAAAGTGTGTTTTAAAAATATTAAAAACATACAGATGTTAAAATGTGTTTTAAAAAGATGCTGAAAACATACAGATGTTAAAATGTGTTAAAATAGATATTTATCCACACACACAGAGATAAAGATGATTAAAATGTTTTAAAAATATGTTTAAGAACATACAAACATGTTTAAGATGTTTACAAAAATAAAGATGTGTATAGCATTTATTGTTTAAAACCTTTTTTAAGCCTGTGTGGAACATACAAAGCGACAACAATAACAGTAATAATAGTAATAATAATTAGGGGGGGTAAAGGGGGGGCGGCATGCTTTTGAGTTCTCTTTAGGGAGGCTCGCTATCCCACACTTTGAAAACCCCTGAGCTAGGCTATTTGCTTACCGGAGTGCTGATTTAAAAAGAGAGAGAGAGGCTGATTTCGGACAAAGCAGGAGAAATGTCACATTCATGTTACAACCTTGAGCTTGTTGAACAAGTAATAAATGACCTATTGGTTTTTACACATTAATGTAGCTTCCAATCGCTTGCTCGCTGACACACGGAGCTGCCGGTTGACACCATGCACACGCTGGCCGTCCCAAGGTCTCACCACTCCCTGCATCGTTTCAAGCAGCAGCAAGCAGCAAAAACCCTTCAATAAAGCCAACAGCAAACAGAGCAAACAGCACACAGACAAAGTTGGAACTAGCTGGTGAGAACCGGTCGTCCTGGTTGAGACCAAAATACAACTAAAAGGATGAATATTAAACTTACATTCATTAGGTGGACACAAACATGATACAGGTTTAATGAGTATAACTTAAAAGTTTTAAAGTTCTAAATTAAAGTTTTACATTTAAATATATATCTATTTTTTTCCTTTAGTGGTAAAAAAAAATCCAAAACATTCTTCACTGACTCAGCTTCATGTCATGTCATCCTCAAGTCGAGGTTGCTCGTCGGTCACGTTAAATCAGAGTCGGCTCAGATGCCTTTCGAACCTGTGCGACATCAAAAAGACTATCTCTCGTTAGGCCCTCAATTTAGATAAAGAAAAGCTTAAAGAGACATCCTTAAAAGAAACACAGTGAAAAGTGAAGAGCAGCAGATGAAGGTTGAGGACGGTCAGACTGTGACTGTGACTCCAGAGGCAGAATTAGAATCAGGAGAGACTACAGTAAATAAAGTGCAGGAATGCAGTATGACATTAAGTAGCATTAGAGTTGGAATGACATACGTTGGTGACAGCGTGTCGACCCCATAATGAAAACATTAATTAGATCATAAATCTCAAAGTGCTTGCGAATGCTGAATATAGCCAATATACCAGCAAGACACAAAGTACCAAACAAACAGGATTGTTGACTTTGGTCCTGTGTGTTACCCACATCCGAGTCCACACACACACTGTTCAGCTCTCTGATCACTGTGTGCACACAAGATAAAAAGAAATGGCATACTCTATAACTTCTGGGGCTCTGCAGTTCAGCCACTCAAGTAAAGAGAATCATACACTCAGTTCCTTTGAAGAATCATTTTGATGTATATCTTGCGGCTTATTGTTATAGTTGTGTTCATTATATCTCAGTAACAGTAAGATTATACTTACATCAGTTATGTCATGGTTTGCTCCTTTTGTGTTTTGTTGGTTTATTTTCTGTGCATTTTTCAGTGTTTCACTCCAGTGTTTTTGGTTTTTGTCTTTTGGTACAGGTCTTGCTTCAGTGGCTGGAGGTGTGGTCTGCAGGTGCTGGGTCCCCTCTCCCTTCTCGCAGCTGTCCCTCATTCCCCTGAACGACCGGCAGCTTTATAAGCTCTCTTGTTCGACCTGGAAGCTGCTGGATCGTCCCCTCACTCTCGTCCTGCGCTCCCTTTCTGTGTCTCCAGTGGTTCCAGTGGTTCCAGTGTCCCCAGTGTCCCCAGTGTCCCCAGTGCCCCCAGTGTCTCCAATGTCTCCAATGTCTCCAGTGTTTCCAGTGTCTCCTTTCGTCACCAGTGTCTCCAGTGTTTCCAGTGTCTCCAGTGTCTCCTTTCGTCACCAGTGTCTCCAGTGTTTCCAGTGTCTCCTTTCGTCACCAGTGTCTCCAGTGTCTCCAGTGTCCCCAGTGTCCCCAGTGTCTCCAGTGTCTCCTTTCATCACCAGTGTCTCCAGTGTTTCCAGTGTCTCCTTTCGTCACCAGTGTCTCCAGTGTTTCCAGTGTCTCCTTTCGTCACCAGTGTCTCCAGTGTCCCCAGTGTCCCCAGTGTCCCCAGTGTCTCCAGTGTCTCCAGTGTCCCCAGTGTCCCCAGTGTCTCCAGTGTCCCCAGTGTCTCCTTTCGTCACCAGTGTCTCCAGTGTTTCCAGTGTTTCCAGTGTCTCCTTTCGTCTCCAGTGTCTCCAGTGTTTCCAGTGTCTCCAGTGTCTCCAGTGTCCCCAGTGTCCCCACTGTCTCCAGTGTCTCCAGTGTCCCCAGTGTCCCCTTTCGTCACCAGTGCTCGGCCTTCACCTTCATGTCTCCTCCATCCAGCCTCGGCGCTCACCTCCCAGCCTCCAGCCACTGAAGAGCTCCTCTCCACCTGGTCTACTTTCAGTTTGTCGCCTTTTGGGGTTTTTTTCCTGTACGTCCTGGAGTTTTTTGTGTTTCAATTAAATCCTTTTTGCTCAGTTCCCCCTGGTCTGTGTGTTGCTCTTGGGTCCAGCAAAACCAAAACCATGACAAGTTAATAGCAATAGTAATAGATGTTTAGCCAGTGAATAGTATGATTACTGACAAATGAAAGATGAAACTATAGAAATAAGATCCAAGAATTAACCAACTATATTATCCTTCACAGCCATCAGTGAGGGTGTGAGTGGGTGTGTGCTGTACGTTGAGCACTTTGCAGGAAACAAGAATGCCCTGATTAATGTGACACAAAGTGCTAAGAGCTCCAATTCAGTGCCACTGTGATTTGTCTTGTGTTTAAAAAGGTTACAGAGGCTTCATGGGTCACATCTCAGCGACAGAGACAGTGACCTGACGGAGGCCAGTCTGGGCTGAGACACTGCTGTTTTCATGTGTGCTGTGAAGTGATTGTTCTTTCTTCTCTGTGAGTTCACTCTTAGACAGCCATTGTCTTTGTGCTGTTCTTGTGTGTCTGAGTGCCACTGTGGCTACGTTCAGGGCTGTAAAGCGTCGATAAAGAAATACATTTTATAAAAACAAAACTTGTTTCCAGTCAGATAAAAATAAATGGAAAACAGCAGCAGCGTCACACTGCGTCGCCACCGGGCTCACACTCAGATAACTAATGTACCCATTGAATTTCAATGAGTCCCTCTGAGGAGAAATATCCTGAATAACTCAGCCTCACTGACAGCTGAAATCCATTTTATGGCACAGATTCACTTCCTACCAATCACATATGATCTGTCCTGTGATGTTCATGGCCTTGTTAAAAAGAAACATTAATTCACAATGGAGCATCCGTCCAACAACAGAGGAAATCACACACACCCCCGAGTCTTTAGGAGCAAATATGAGGCACAATGAGCTGAGCATACCTGCTCTGTTAAAATACTGACTTTGACCCCTCATGCAGTCTGTATCTGATATTTTATCTAGACAAGGAAAACACAAATAAATGCAGGTTTGAACACTGCAAATAGAATGTGATAAAATTGTCAGGATCACATCTGGAGGAGGCCTGAAGCTGGAGTTATGTTTCTCCAAGGATACATGGAAACAGCTCTGTGAGCCTACGCACAGAAGGGTGTTATGGGTAATTGCATAGGCTCATAAAGGAGCTGACACACAACAAGTCAATGGGTCGATTCTGCTTCTTTTAGGGGGGGTGTCTGAGGCAGAAGCAAACTTACTACATACATACAAGCATTAAAAAAAAAAGCTCAGGTCTCATCAATGTTGTTAGAGGTACAGCTGTGTTTCCTCATGCTTCTTCCTCCCCTGTGTCCCCTGTGCTCCTGTCTGTCCCTTTGTGAGTCTGTGGTGTGGGAGTGGAAACCCCTCTGTGCCTGTCCTGGCTCCTGGATCCCTGCTGATGAGGCACACATGTGGAACCTGCCCACCTGCTGTCCATCAGCTCATCAGCCTGGCAGCATGTCAGACCCAAAAAACCCCGAATTTTTTTATAAGGCGTTCGTTTAAAATATACAGCATACATCATTATGCACAATTCATAGCTGTCAATCTAAGTGGTGCCACTTTGATTGACAACTAGCCACTGACGGTCTAAAGGGCGTCACCCCGGCTAATTCTAGTCACTGAGTTTGGGAAAGAGATCGTTGGGGGGTTAGTCAGCTAGCAACGATATTTAGCATTTAACCTAGCTGGTTAGCCGTAGCTAGTTTGATTATTTCGAATAAAGCGGCTTTTTTCAGCCAATAGCGTTCATTCAGCCGGCCCATAGGACCCGCCTCAGCTCCACCTCTTTGTCCATATTTGGAGTAACCGGAGGTAGGCTACCAAGATGGCTACGCACTACGATTTGCTTCATTTTTGCTCTTCAGAAACCTATGGGTGACGTCACGGACACTACGTCCATATTTTATACAGCCTATGGTCAGACCCAGCTCTGCTCCCACTTGTCGCTGAGTCATTGTTTCAACCTTTGTTGTAGTCATGCTCTCAGGTCATCCTAGTTTATATTCTAGTGATTTAATCGCTTGTGTTTTGGTGTTCTGACCTCCATCTGTCTTTGTCTCAGGATCACCACCCATCTGCCACTGGTCCTCCTCATCTGTCCACCTGCCTGCAACTTCCCAGCCTCCACACTAAATCTAAATAAATCTGCCTTTACTAAAATGGCGCCTGTGTAGGTGGGCGATGAAGATGGGAAAGATCCCCATGTTTACAATATACCTTTGTTCACTTCATGTTATCTCCTCTCATTTTCATCTCTAAATAGACATTTTTGAACACAACATGGGACTGACAACATATTTGTCATCTCATCTCATCTCATCTTGTCTTGCGTCTAATGTATCAGAATACATTTGGACATAACCTTAAAACTAGTGTTTCCTGCACTCAGCTCCAATTATTTGCAGTCATTTGTCCAGTGTCTTATGAACTCATCTCATACTAGTAGGCAATGATCTCTGAGTATAATACATTTAGATATAACAAGGAAATAACTGATAAATAAATATCTAGTATCATTTCATGTTGTCTAAAACCAATTAATAGTGTTTTTTATAAAGAATTTGGACATACCATTAAAAAATCCACAGTCTTCTGAACTCAACTCAGTGCCCTCATCTCATCTCATGACATCACATCTCATCACATTCAATCATATCTCATCTCATCTCATCTTAACTTGCTGCGTCTCATTTTGACTCAAATCCAGAAATTGTTGACTACATTTGAAACTGTCTACTTTCTTTTGGCCAATATCAAGATTCCAAACACTGGATGTCTCTGCTTAGCCGAGGACCTTTTTTTTTGGACTCTCTTTCTGAAACCACTTCTCTTCTTCTCTCCGCTACACTTGAGTATGATACTGACACAAGAAGAATTCAGGGCACAGCAGCTGAGATGTGCCATCTTCTGGAATTTCCCTCCATTTGTGCATCTGATATATGTGTTTCCATCCAACCAGAGCAAGAAGCAGCCCACAGTCTCCACTGCAGTGGAACCCTTCTAGCCTTTGATCGTGAGTCGGGTGAGCATTTTTGCTGTTTTTCCAGGGTAAACTAAATATTTCATGTTCGGCTGTCAAATTAACATATTTTCTCTTTGTGAGTCCAGCTGTGTGTTTTATGCCTGATAACAGTCTAGTTGATTTGTAACTCTGTCGGCTTCTTACTTGTCCTTGTGGGAAGCGGTTGATATTACACACTCCCAGACTCAAATGAAGTTTTCATATTGTTTCTTGTCGTCAGATCCATACTTCAGTAGCTCTGCAGCCCAGGCCGCATTCAATACCAATCTGTCTTCCACACATGGTCGATCACCCACCGAAGTGAATGAGTGTGTGTGTGTGTGTGTGTGTGTGTGTGTGTGTGTGTGTGTGTGTGTGTGTGTGTGTGTGTGTGTGTGCTTCTGTGCACAAACTTAACCTCCAGAGTCTATTCAGTCTGCTTCGTTTTTTTACACCACAAACAGCCAGAGGATGAGTTAACTGACTGACAGTACAGACCAGACATTAGCTGTAACAACCACAACAACTCCCACAAGTCTTTGACAATGTGCCAATGGTCAGGATTAATGGGATGCGTAGTTTTTGAATGCTAACAATATACTCAACATTTAAATGCCGCACTCTGCTGTCTGTGCACGGTGTGGAGCGCAGCCTCATACTGGCATTTCCCTGTGGTTTCCTCGACTGCTCTGGTTGGTATTTTGATGACTCATCGTACACCTCGGTGGGAGGACAGACATGGTCAAGGGTGAGGCGATACCAACCCAGCTGCGTTTTTTATTTGGAACAAAGAGAAGGGACCTGCAGAGTCTCTTCGCCCTGCCTGTTGAATTACTGAGCGGGCCCAGGCCTGACTGTGATTGAACCTGCTCTGTATCCTGAGGATAATGTTCTTCATTTGGAAGTGGCATCTGTCGATGGCACTGACATCTTGGCAAACACAGGACTGTTTGCTAGTTGCTGGCATAGTTGACCAACCTCATCAAGCTCCTGTGTGATGGGCTGTTTGATGGCACCCCTTGTGAAACAGCCTGCACACAGGAATAGATGATATGGAGACAAAGTGTTAAGCACATCAACTCCATATATCACTGTGGTAGCTACATTATTCAAATCACACACCTATAAACAGTAGTAGGTACTTGGAAAGCCAAGAGGACAGTAATGTATTGCAAGGTGTGAGCTCGCAGGCACAGACCCATCAACATCGGCATCAATTGGTTCATGGGCTGCAAGCCTGATAAGTCTGCTTAATACAGGTGACATTCAGTGACATCACTTTATTTGGCATGATTGATCTCATACCTTGACTGTAGCTTAATGAACAAGTGTGATAACATATCTCTAATGTCTCAGTCCACACACATTCATGTCATATATATGTAAGTATATACATATATACATATATGCTATGTGTCACATAGCATATATGTATATATGTATATATGCTATGTGACACATAGCATCAAACACAACGCATTAGTACCTATTTCATTGAACAATACAACAAACACACAGATATTCTTCAGCAGCTAGATACAGGGTGCATTACTGTGCAAATGTTCATCATCGTCTCATAACACATTAGCCTAATGTCTGCACACCTTTTTGTTTGTGCTTAGTCCTAAGGAATCCATACATAAATTATATGCAACAGCCTTTTATATTAGGGCAAGATTCAGGTTCAGTCCACTGCATCTAGTGCTTGTCATAAGTAACTGATGATGTTTATGCGCCTAGCAGCTACAACTTCTTTCCTGCACCACTGTGTCTCCTCCTTGTGTCGCATCCCAGCAGGCTCAAGTGAGGGAAGCAAGGAGAAGTTAGTCAAAAGGAAAGCATTGTGTCTGACCACACCCACGTAGTCCTGAGACGAGGTCTACTCAGGAAAAATAAGTTAAATCACCTGTGTGGATGGAGTGTGGATCTGCAGGACTCTTTGCAGTTCATAATTATTTGGCTCAAACCACCAAAGTGCTGATGATACAGATTCGTATTGAATTTAGCTCGCTTTTAATTATAAAGTCTTAACATACAGTGCAAATCTACAAATAGTTTCTACTCACAGACCTTACTTTGTGCTGCCAAGAGCAAATTCACACCCACTTTAACCTGCAGGACGGAACCTGACTCCCCCTTCTGGCAGTGCATTGCTGGGTGACGTAAAACACACAGCTACCAGTGCAGCACCTTGAAAATGTCAACACAGACACCAGAAACTTAGGTTTCCTGCAAAATACAGGGAGATTTACTGCCAGCTGATCGGCTTCATCAGCATTGTGTGAACTTGTTTGGCAAGGGATTGAAAGTGACAGTTCATTTATGTGTAATATGTCATGCCACCTCTGAAAGCCACTTTGCTTTCAGTCTGAACACACCCTTACATTTCTGCTACCTGACATGTTTCACAAAGTAGGTTTCAGATCTGGATCAGACTATTTTGCTGAGTAAAGCTCTGGTCTTGAGTCAGTTCATGTTTAGGTATTTTTAAGGGTAATGTGGGTGGGGAGAGTTAAAGAGTGTTCCTACTGTGTCGGTAATCAATTTTTTAAAAAAAAAAGATACTCATCTCAGGTCTCAGGTTTAGCAATACCACGACCAGGTTCGAGTTTCAGGTCCATGGAGAACTCTATTATATGCGTGTGTGTGTCACTGTAAGGCAGAACAATAGTCCCCAGTAGGTAAGAGCCCTGCCACCACAGGCACAGAGGAAGATGGACAGAGAGGAACGGCTGACAATTTGTGCAAGATGACAGGCACAAAGGTGTGTATATATTTATCAACAGTGAGAGCAATAAATGATGTTAGAGAAAAAAATCTAGCGTAACACTGCTTACAAAGACAGAAAGGTGTAAACACTGGTGAGAGATTCCAGGTTTTGTACAAATCAATGCAGTAAATCAGAGCGTTTGATTTGATACACCACACACACACACGCGCGCGCGCACACACACACATGTTTGCATCACTATCCCTGTGGGAACACCCCCTTACCCTAAACTTAACCCTGACCCTCACCCCAAGTCATATCACCCTCAAAAAAAAGTCTGGATCTGTGAGGGCCTCCATGGGTTGAGGTGCCATTAGGTTAAAGTCCCCCAGTATGTCTCTGGGAAATTGTGACAGTTGATGGATCAAACAATGAATCAAGTAATTACCCTGCAGATTCATCAATGTGATCATTAGCAGCCCCAAATTCCTTCATTCATTCATTACCTGATTAAATGACATTGTTGATATCGGACAACTTTTTCATAGTTATTCATGCTGTTTACGATGTGTTTTGGAATGAAACATTTCCAGATAAAAAGAAACAAGGTCAATACAGCAGCACAGATTACACACAGAGAGTAAAGTTATGAAGGCAATATGAGTAAAGGCATAACATAAGCTTTGTGCCTCAAACCTTGAAACCTTGAAGACAGCTTTATGTTGCAAATAAACAAATTCTCCATGTGCTTTATCAACAGGATGGATGTGTGTACATGTGCTGTCTTTGTCACTGTGAAGCGACAGCAGATCAGTGTTGGGCTCGTCAGAAGCATTTGGCCTACAGGCCTGAGCGTCTCCGCCAAGTGAATTCTCCTGCTTCACCACAGAAACCTGTTCAGTGCAGTGTCTGCTGTCTCATTTGGACATGAAAGCCATAATCATGGCCATCATTAACACTCTACTTCAATATGGCACTTTTTATGTCTGATAAACGGAGCTGGACCTGGAGCAGGACCTGGAGCTGGACTGCGCTGTTAGCAGCAGGACGACACATGGACTGAAATGACTGAGTGAAGGAGGAGAGAACTGAAGGACACAGATCAGTCCAGTTTCCTTAAGTAGCTATAATGGATGTATTTCAGCGATTTTCAAAGTGTGAGGCGCGCCTCCCCTGGGGGGCGCCAGAGGGCTTCAGGGGAGGCGCGGCGAGTGAAAAAATAAACCTGAAAAGAAAAAAAAGTGTAAACATCTGACAGGAGACGAGATGGATCGATTTTTAGTATCTCAAGTGAAAGTGAGAGAGGACACAGAGTCTGGGGCGAGCAGAAAACGGAGGAAGTATGACCCCGATTATTTAAAGTTTGGCTTTTCATGTATTGGTCCTGATGATGCTCCGCTGCCACAGAGTGTTATCTGCAAAGAGGAGCTAGCTAACGACAGTATGCCACCATGTAAACTCAAAGAGGCCTTAAATTGAATGTATTCAAAAAGATATTAAAAAGCTCTGTTAAAATATGCTAAAAACAGATGCTAAAATGTGTTTAAAAAAAAAGTTAAAACATAAAGATGTTAAAAATGTGTTTTAAATTAGATGTTTAAAAAATGATGTTAAAATGTGTTTTAAAAATATTAAAAACATACAGATGTTAAAAATGTGTTTAAAAAAAAAAAAGCTATTTATCCACACACACAGAGATGACAGATGATTAAAATGTTTTAAAAATATGTTTAAGAACATACAAACATGTTTAAGATGTTTACAAAAATAAGGATGTGTATAACATTTATTGTTTAAAACCTTTTTTAAGCCTGTGTGGAACATACAAAGCGACAACAATAACAGTAATAATAGTAATAATAATTAGGGGGGGTAAAGGGGGGGCGGCATGCTTTTGAGTTCTCTTTAGGGAGGCTCGCTATCCCACACTTTGAAAACCCCTGATGTATTTATACCAATGTGACTGTGTTTAATGTGACGGAGCTCAATTAGATCTAAGATTCATGGTGTATTGGAGATCATACTGTTTTGGTTCATTCTCACTGTTTTCAGCAGCCAGGTGTTAGAGAGAGGTGAGAGGTGTCAGAGAAAATGCTCTTGTAATTCCACTGTACAATCACCTGCTCAGACACAGTTAGAGACTAGCTGGTGAACATAGCAGACTATTTCGCAGAGACAGATATCCCCTCAGCAACTGGCTGAGACCAAAGCCACACCGTCAGCTGCTCTGCCTTGAGAAGTGAACCGCTCGCATCTCACAGAAAATGAATGCGATTATGAACCGGGTGTCACCACATGTCACTTAATCACTCGCTAAAGAAAACAGCAGCATTTCAAGACAGTTTGCATCACAACCTGTTGTATGACCCTTCGTTTGTGATTGGCCCTGGTGAAGCACAGAACTCTCTGTGATGAAACTCTGGTTCTAGATGAATCACACAGGAGCCATCCATCCATGAGTTTGCAGCTCTGTTGAATGCAGCAACAAACACGTCACCAATCACACAGTCGCAAATTTGTCTTCCATGCCAACACTGCACTTCTGAGTCAATACAGAACAATACAAAAACAGGAGAAATGAGCTCTTAGTTTGTCAGGACCCAGCTTTCAGAGTTTGACAAAGAAAGGGAAACACACAGCTGAAGGAGGAAACAAATAACAAAATGAATCATAATGGCTGATCAGTGCTGTGGTTTCTTGTGAATGTGTAAAGATGAAGGGTTTTCTGGTGTGAAATAAAGATAAAACCTGGCCAGGTGCATATACTCCAACTACCAGGGTCTAGAGCAGAGATACTAACACTCAAGCACAAGAACAGGGAAACACACACGAATCTGTGATGAACAGTCACAGAGTGTGTACAGTGCTGCTCTGCCTTCACAAGTCACATTATTGAAAGGATGTGTGGGAGCGAGAGTCCTCAAACTGGGTAAATTTCATTCAACTGTTGCAATGGTGCCAATTGAGCCTCCCACCTGCTGCACTGTGTTCTGACACATACAATAACACATCTGTTCTGATATCACACCTCAGTGGAACACAGGCCAGAACGAGGGAAAAGAGAGATTTGCTCACTGCTACAGCCACAAACTATCCCTCGTCCTCTCATATTCTGGAAAGATCAGTCTGGAATGTAAAATCTTTTTAAGACTGTAGAAGGCTCTGCAGCTTATTTTAGCAAGTCCACAAAGTGCACCCGTTTATTGAAGTGCTGAAATGATGCTGTGGTGGAAATTTCAGAATCACTGCACTTCATTCTGCTGTGTTTCAGTTGAGCTCACAGAGAGCAGCTAGGTTGGCATTGTTTGGTGTATTTTTGGTGTTGAGTTTATGGCAGTGCAAATTCCTTTGGTCCGTTGAAGGTCAAGGTGGAACCTCACAAGGAGATGCCAGAAGAGACTACAAGCCAATCAGAAAGGGACTTCATGTCAGACTACCTGATGTGTTGTGTACCAGGTGTTGTCAGTGTTGTTTAAAAGACGCCTGGAGGAAGATCTTGACACACATCCATCTGTGGCATGTTATTGTTGCTTGTTCGTCCTCTTGCAAGAGAGGAAACATCTGGGACGTCCATCTCATGTATCAGTCTCCTGATACAGATGTTCAGACTACCATGTCCTACCCATAGACTGTATATAATATGGACGTAGTGTCCGTGACGTCACCCATAGGTTTCTGAAGAGCAAAAATGAAGCAAATTGTAGTACGTAGCCATCTTGGTAGCCTACCTCCGGTTACTCCAAATATGGACAAAGAGGTGGAGCGAGGGCGGAGCTGAGGCGGGTCGAATGAACGCTATTGGCTGAAAAAAGCCGCTGAAAAAAGCTAGGCTAACCCCACAACGATCTCTTTCCCAAACTCAGTGGCTAGAATTAGCCGGGGTGACGCCCTTTAGACCGTCAGTGGCTAGCTGTCAATCAAAGTGGCGCCACTTAGATTGACAGCTATGAATTGTGCATAATGATGTATGCTGTATATTTAACGCCTTATAAAAAAATTCGCCCCCCCCAGAGTTGTCATGGAGTAGAAAAACAGCTTATGAGACTAGAGCCATGTTTTGAACCAGGCTGTAAATATGTTTTTTTCTGTCGTAAAATCGGACATTTTAACATGGGGCTCAAATGTAATTGACTCACTTCTGCAGCCTGCTCTAGTGGTTATTCGAGGAACTGCAGCTTTTTTGCACTTCCGCATTGGCTTCATTTTTCAGCGTCGGAGGTTGCCTCTTGGTCCTACCATGCAGAGGTAGGCAGGGTGTTTGGGATGGAGAGGCACTAACTATGGCCTCTGGCTTCAAGCAGCTGGAAGCTATGAGCCACATCAATGTACAAATGGACGCTAGATTGAAGAACATGCTAGAATGTGATTTTCTGGCTTTGTCTGACTACAAAAAGTTTAATAAGCTGTCAGCCCACTTTGATGATGCAAAACTGCATAGCCGAGCTAAATTCGGCGAGTGCTTTGATTTTGTCAGGCTAAAGGTCAACCTCATCACATTATAAAGTTCATAGATGTTCAAGGACAAAACACCTCTTCCACTTTTTTTGGTTGAAACTGCTGAAGTTGGTGTTGACCGTTCCAGCCCCCACATCATCAGTGGAAGTTCTTTTTCTGCCTTAAAACTCATTAAGGCCTGTAGCTGCAGCAGGATGGAGTAAGGAAGACTTTCATCACTGGCTCTCAGATTAATCAAGAGAGACTCATAAAACTGAATGCCAAGACAGGGGAGTTATAAAATGCTGTCATCAACATCTTTGTCAAGGACTTCATCTTCAAATGAAATAAGCAAGCCTACACACACACTCTCTCTCTTTTTCACACACACACACACACACACACACACACACACACACACACACAGGTAATCATATCATATATGTTGTTAATCATCTAATAATAGCCGTGTGAGTGCAGTTTCTATTGCTCCTGCTTCAGTTCAGTGTCAGTGGATGTTTATGTATTGTAGCTGTATTGTTAATCGCTGTGTTGACAGTGTCATTGTGAAATGCCACGCATGGTCAATGATAACAGTCGTGCGCTGCAAGTTTATTGATTTGAATTGCCTGTTCATTATAGCTGATGTCAGGATAACAGTGTGGACGGCATGAATTATAGGGAAGAGACGCTGCACAGTTTAAACACGTGCATCTATTCAGACTATTGTGCATAAGCCTATTTGTTGTCGAGTGTTTGCTCTCTCTGTCTCACACACTCTCTCTCTTGGTACAGCTGTCGCTCTCTCTCTCTTTGTCAGTCAGACTGTGTTTCTTACACACACATTGCAGTGTTGTGAGATCTGGTCTATTGGGAGAGTGTAGTGATGGGAACTGTTATGGATTGATTGTTGATATTGACAGATCTCTTGAAATGCGATTTCCACTCATCTGTGAACACACATGAAATACTCATAGGTGTGTGTGTCTGCAACTGCCAACCCGGCCCTGGATCTCCAGGCACATTGCTGACGAAACTACGAGAGCTCTCTCACACCTGATGACTCCAGGTCTGTGAGCCAATGGGAGGAGAGGAGGGTCCTCAGTCGCCCCATCCATTTTTTACGTGCTTGTTTTGTTTGTTTGTTTTTGTAGTTGTAATGGATCAGCTTGACTGTGACAGATGACAAACCGCCTGTGATCCCTGGTTGCATCATCACAAGTGCAGAAAAGACAACATCTTTTTCTTGTGTGTGTTACAGTTGGTTGCTCTGCCCACTGGTTCATTTAAAGTTTCAAATATTTCTGCGTTCTGGGTTCATGTGCAATAGCATGTTTTTTTTGTTTTGTTTTTTTTTAACCTCTTCTGTTACAGCAACTTGAGCAAATAGTGCGATGTTCTAGATGCCCAGTCGTGCCACACAGTTTTGATCTGCTACAGGGAAGTCTGAGATACTTCTCCCATAGTATGATTTATATTTTTATTTTTGGTTTGTGTGATGACCGGACCAAACCAGGAGGGAAAAGGACAGAGATAAAGAATAAAGAGAGGGGGATGTGAGGACAAGAGGGGGATGTGAGGACAGAAGACAAGAGAGAACATAACAGCAGCAACAACAACAACAACAACAAAAGCCACTACAGTTATTCACTACCATAATAACAATTACAATGGTGACAAAAGAACAGAAACAGATGACAAAACAGCTTCAAAATTCTCAGTAAATACCTACCGAGGTATAGGTTCTGAAACAATGATGTAATAGTTAATGTGTCGGAAGTGTAATAGAAAAAACAGACTAAGACAAGCAAGCAACCAGCAAATATAGGAAAAGACAGGATTGCAGTGCTTCTAAAGCCAATAGTGCCAAGGGTGTGTATGTGTGCATGTATGTATGTCTGTGTGCATGTGTGTTTTGTGTTTGCCCCTAGTGCCGAGAGTCAGTGGGAGACCACCGCATGAAGGACAATCCTTAAGGGACAGTTAGGTCATTGAACAGGTTGTACAATTATAGTTTCTTTCTTGAAACTATAATATCACAATTATAGTTTCTTTCTTGAAACTATAATTGTGATATTATAGTTTCAAGAAAGCCAAGGCAGAAAGCCAGAGTTCCTCATTAAGGCCTCTGCTTTCTGGATTCACTTGGTTAATTGTCAGGTGTTGTTTTGATCTTTGTAAAGTGAGTTTTCCCACTGGGATGAGTCTTGCAGCTCAGTGTTTACTTATATTTTTCACATCGTTTTTAACCTCAGTTTTCGTTTTGATTTTAAACAACTCCATCTCTTATCAACCATGTTTTTAGTTACGCTAATGGTGTCAGTGAGTGTAGCGATGGCAGTGATGGTCTGTTGGACTGTCAGTGGGTGCGGCCCACACTTTGGTCCAAACTGAAATATCTCAACAACTATTGAATGGACGACCATGAAACTGGATGGATTCTAATGACTTACGTGATTCCCTGAGTTTTCATCAGGTCAAAATTTCAGTTTGTTCATTACTGTGTTTTGCAGATACCTGCAAAACCAATAACTTTTCCATCAGCCTCAGATATATTTAGAGTTAAATGCTAATTAGCATTCTGATGGAGTCAAATTTATTCTTTCCATTTATCGCAGATAAACATCCGTTAATGTGCTTAAAGTCTCACAATCTTTTCATCCAATAAGAAAAATGAAAATAAATCAAGAAATTAGCTTTCTTTGTTTAACACTGTAATTTTTGGTAGAAGTGAGGCTCAGAGAGTCCCATCAACATGGCTCTTACATCCCTGGAGCACTGATACTATCCTCTATCCAGTCACATACAAATACTCTATCTACGAAGTGTTGAAAAGCTGTGGATGAACAGGAAGGACTATCCAACATGCCACAGCATCTTGTCTGCACAGTGGGAATTTGTCCTGAGGGTGGCACTAGATTAAAGTTCAGGGACTCATCAAAATCATTAGAATCCATCCTCCTCAACTCCAATGCCATAAAAGTTGGGAAGCTGAGTAAAACTTAAATAAAACAAAAAGGCAATCATTCGCAAGCAATCTGTGTTGTGAGCCTCTCTCCATCCTCGCTTCTGAACAACTGAGTCTTTCCAGGATGAACCTTTCATACCCAATCATGATCCTCTCACCTGTTACAAGTGAACCTGTTTACCTGTGGAAGGATCCAAACAGGTGTTTCTGGATCAGTCCACAACTTTCACAGTCTTGTTGTTGCTCCTGTCATAGACATATATTTAGAAAAATCAATGAAGTTGCTGAGGTCAAACATTTAATATATTGTCATTGTGCTGTTTTCAATTGAGTATATCTAAAAAGGTCTAGCTACGGAAACCCTAAACGGCCATGGTTCAACTTAATTTTTTCGTTATAACGAGTTAATTTTCCGGTGAGGTAGAAAGCGAAACCCTAACCTGCCAGACCAGAAGTGCTCTGCCGCCGCTGCACACCACTGACTGACGCAGGCCTGGACAAGCTCTACTGCAGCTGCACTCTCTAAAAAGGTAAATTAAGCCTGTTCATGTGTTTGTTTGTACTTTTGCAAGTCTGCGGATACAAGCTATTGTCCTATCGAACAGTAAGCGGTTAGGGTTTCGCTTTCGACCTCACCGGAAAATTACCTCCGATTTTGTTTTCTCGTTATAATGAGATAATTTTGTCGTTATCACAACGTAACGGATTTTGTTATCGTGTGATAAAGACAAAATTATCTTGTTCTCAACGAACCATGGCCATTTAGGGCTTCCGTATCTAGCAAATGATCACGTTGTGTTTTTGTTTCACACAGTATCCAAACATTTTTTGGAATCAGGATTATTTTTTCGGACAATCTATCTGTTTCTTTAAACAGAAGACAGTCATCAGTAGTGTCATCGTGTTTTTACAAAGCAGAGGATCACTGGAAACATCCAACATGGAGGCAGAGAAAAAGGATTCATTAAGGCTTTGGCAAAGGTCAAGAAAGGGGGGGGTGTGAGGCTGACAGCATGAGGAGCAGGCAGAAGGTGGAGCCTCTCAGGACCTGGACAGCGTGCTGGAGACGATGATGCTGCTGGACCGTCTGACCATCAAACCTGTTAAGGAGCTGATCGAATGGAAGGCCAGAGGCTCATTACCTCGTCCACTCAATACACAGACCAGCTCTGACATTTACTGTATGGATTCACTGAAAATGACTTCCACAACCTGTAATCAGACACTGAGCCAAACAAAACATTTTTCTCAACAGAAAGGGGAAACAAATCATGTATTTTTCTCATGCTATATACATAGGAAAATAGATTGTGTTCCTATTTTTATTCCCATAAGACAACAGCATCGTATTTCTACTACTTTTTTGTGAGTCACAGATGACAGAATTTTGTTTCATGCTAGTCTGTGCCTCCCATATATTCTCATTACATTCAAGTCACAGAGCTAATCTTTTGTTTCTGTGATCATCCTTCACAAAGCCAAAGGGTCGCTCACACTTACCGCTGTTTCCAAGGTACTTCCAGAATATATAAAGACTACTCTTTCTCTCTGAATAAAGAAAGATTCCATCTGCTGCACAAAGCTTAGCTACAGTCTACAAGGTTTTAATGAGACACTAGTGGGGGTAAAGCTACGAGTGGGGGTTACTCTACTGGGATTAAATCTGACTCTTCTGGGCTTAAGAAAGACTGGAATGGGATTCAGAAAGACTCTACTGGGATGAACCCAAACTCCTTGGTTAAACCACACATCATGGGGATAATCTAGACTCCACTGGAGAAAATTGTGGTTAAACATGAATCCACAGAAGTTTAAACAGTGTATAGTTGGGTAAACCAAAATTCCATTATGATTATACCAGTGAGTTGAATCACACTCCACTGGGTTTAAGCCAGTCTGCATTGGGGTTAAACCAGACTACTAGACTGTAAACAAAATTTTACTGAACTACTCTAGTGGGATCAAACCAGACTCTCCTGTTCACAAACTAGACTAAATAGGTTTAAACCAGAGTTCTGTCAATGAGTTAAACTAGGTTCTAGTGGGGTTAAACCAGACTCCACAGAAGTTAAAAGAAACTCGGCCTGGGTTAAAGCAGACACTATTGGGGATGGATTCAAACACTCACTTAAACTTGGGTTGAATCAGAGACTACTGGGTTTGAAGCCAGACTACTGAGGTTCAATGGGACTCTAGAGGGATTAGATCATTTTATTGGAGTTAAACTAAACTCCAGACTCCAGTGGGTTAAACCAGACTCTAGTGTGAATACACCAGACTATTGGGGCTGAAATAGATCGAAGACACTCCACGGAGTAAAACCATACTGCAGGACATTTGTATTTATCCAGTGTTATGTCACAGTAAGTCTGAATGCCTGCGATTTCAGCAGATCTGTAGATTGTCTTTGTGTGTACAGATGAGTAAAATCAGAGCAAGAAGAGAGGCAGAAGCCTAAAGGTTGGTTCGGTCTGGGTTACAGCTGAGTAACCATCTCAAAAAACCTCGTGACCCACTGTCAGGAAGTGAGGGGAAGGAGGAT
>JBBMOC010000071.1:661375-689744 GCA_037975185.1 Centropyge bicolor
GAGAGAGAGAGAGAGAGAGAGAGACAGTGGGGAGAAAAACATTAACAAATATAGCAACAGTGCCCTCTAGCTCAGCTTCTCAGCATTATTGTGATTTAAAAGGTCAGTTCAATTACACACACACACAAAAAAACTGCACTAACATGTGGTGGTATGTAATCGGGAAGGAAACCGTTTTCAACAATTTTCCAGCAGAAGAAGAAGCAGTCCTGTGAAAACTGTCTGTGTGTGTTCTGTAGATTATCCACAGAAACAGGGACACTCTCTGAACAGATATGCTATTACATTTTTCCACACTGTGAGCAGATTTAAATAAATTCACCTCCATTGTACTGGGTGGAGGCAACAATCTCAGAGACAGATATCTCAAAAAACCTCAACAAATAAATATTTGCAGCCGTGTGTGTGTGTGTGTGTGTGTGTGTGTGTGTGTGTGTGTGTGTGTGTGTGTGTGTGTGTGTGTGTTGTCAGATCACTGAGTACTGCTTCATGCCTCTGCAGCAGCTGCTCTGACCTCTGTTAGCTTGAGTCTCATACTCACACTGTCTGTAATTGCATTTCTAAATTCATCCAGATTAACCCCCATCAAAGAAAAAAAAAGCTGCTGGCGACTTTTAATCATCTTTACAATTGTCAAGAAAGGACATTATAATAGAGGTAGTTAACACTGGTTCACCTTTTTCTGGAAGTAGTGAGAGGCGGGGGGGGGGGGGAGATGTTATGGAGGGAGAGGGAGAGGAGAAGATGGAGGATATGAGAGAGGAGAACAGAAAGAGGAGGAGGAGGAGTCAAACACAGTCTGTGGGCATGAATGAATGAGTAAAGGTTCCTTCACATGTACAGATACAAAGAGGCAGTTTCTCTCTGAAGCTTCTGAGCAGGTTTACACCCTTAACTCTGATTTGGCAGCTGTGCACAACAAAAGTAGTTCAACCAGGAGAGACGAGAATGTGAGGAAATAATTTATTATAACGAGAGACATGATAGGAATTGATAAGCGACTTGACAGAGAATCTTTGGCGATTTGGGCTCTGGGGGGAGACGACTTGATTGAAGATGCAATCCCAGTCGGCGCTGGATGAACCCCCCCCCCAGAGTCCTGCACTGGCGGTGGTGGTGGCAAATGGAGGCTGAGAAGCCGGATGGGTGATTCAGTTTCAATACAATCTTATTTGAAATAGCATCAAATACAATGAAAGTCAACTCAAGCACTTAGCAAACAGAGCGGGTCTAGACTATACTCTTTAAAAAAGACTGATAGAGACCCAACATTTCTCATCACAAGCAAGCACTTGGCGACGGTGGCGAGGAAAAACTTCCTTTTAACAGGCAGAAACCTCGGACAGAACCAGGCTCAGTGATGGACAGTCATCTGCCGTGACTGGTTGGGCTGAGAGAGACAGAGAGACAGAGAGACAGATGGGGGACTCTTAGATGAGGAAAGGGTGGCTGCCTCCTGGACCCAGACCGGGATCTGATTCCATGGGAGAGTGAGGAGAGAATGATGACACTGCCGAGGCCAGGTGGAGATGGGGAGGTGGAGGGGTGCGCGGATCATTGACGAGAAAGAGCTAGGGCAGAGAAGCACGTATTTTAAAGGAGAGCATGGAGATGATTGGTTACACGTGAAGATGTGACAGCTTGCCATTGGCTGGGAGAGAACAGCTGGGGAGACAGCTGATTGCTAGTGACGCCCCCAGCGCTGACAGCGGGAAAGAGCATGCACAAGCGCAGTAGGAAAGGTGAGCCAAAGATCGTGAATTGAAGGAAGATGTCTTCCTGGCTGAACTTTCGCTAGAGCTTCATTAATTTCCACATGATGTGTTTACAGCATTGTTTTTCTTATTCAATGCCCTGTTACAGGTCTGTTGCTGAGAATCGGGGGGGTTGGCCGTGATGGTCAGCTTTTCCTTAGTTGAGTGGAGCAGAACACGACTATGATTGCGTTTCACATGGGAATGATTGATTGTCTTCAAGCCTGTGTGAAGCTGAAACTTTCAACTTCCTCGTGTCACAACACTGGGAAACATGTATGAGGTACTGGGTGGAACCAAGCGGCAACCTCCGGCACTGAAAAATGAAGCCAATGCGGAAGTGCAAAAAAGCTGCAATTCCTCGAATAACCACTAGAGCAGGCTGCAGAAGGGAGTCAATTACATCTGAGCCGATTTGAGCCCCATGTTAAAATGTCCGACTTTACGACAGAAAAAAACATATTTACAGCCTGGTTCAAAACATGGCTCTAGTCTCATAAGCTGTTTTTCTACTCCATGACAACTCTGGGGAGGGCGAATTTTTTTTATAAGGCGTTCGTTTAAAATATACAGCATACATCATTATGCACAGTTCATAGCTGTCAATCTAAGTGGCGCCACTTTGATTGACAGCTATGAACTGACGGTCTAAAGGGCGACACCCCGGCTAATTGTAGTCACTGAGTTTGGGAAAGAGATCGTCGTGGGGTTAGCCGGCTAGCAACGATATTTAGCATTTAACCTAGCTGGTTAGCCGTAGCTAGTTTGATTATTTCGAATAAAGCAGCTTTTTTCAGCGGCTTTTTTCAGCCAATAGTGTTCATTCGACCCGCCTCAGCTCCGCCCTCGCTCCACCTCTTTGTCCATATTTGGGGTAACCGGAGGTAGGCTACCAAGATGGCTGCGCACTACGATTTGCTTCATTTTTGCTCTTCAGAAACCTATGGGTGACGTCACGGACACTACGTCCATATTTTATACAGTCTATGGGTGGAACCAGCTGAATACTCAACCCACAAGTTAAAGACGTATGGCCTGGATATGAAGTTAAGTTCAAATAAACCACAGGGAGAAGCCTGGGGACGGAGCACTGGGAGTGGGTCAGCTGTTATCACCTGGCTCATGCTGGAGCTGCATCATGATCACGTCCGGCCATTCTGGTGATGTCATATCTAGAAAAATAAATTAATTATTTTACTGTCTTGTCCTGTGTTTCATGTTGTCTTGTGTTTTCCTGTCTTATTGTGAAACTAACTTCCCCTCTCGTTTCAGGTTGCTTGCCCTTCCTCTTGTGTTTCCCGCCGTTGTGATTGTCAGCCCCGCCCTGATTGTTTCCACCTGATCCCCTTCCTTGTGTATTTAAGTCTGTGTCTCCCCTTGTCTAGTGCCAGATTGTCTTGTCTCGTTTTGAGTAAGTCTCTCCAGCCGTCTTTTCATGCTACACCTTGTCTTAGTCATTGTTAAGTTTTCTGTTGATACTTTGCTTTACCTTTTTGCTGTTTATTTTTTCCTCATTAGAGTGATTTTGAGTTCTTGTCTTTTTCCACGTTTTGACTCCTTTCGTTTCCTCGTCGTGAGTGATTTTCAGTTGATACTTTTAATAAACACTCTTGTTTTGAAGACGCCTCTCTCTGAGTTTTGCTTTTGGGTTCAGCGTATTCTCCAGCTTTGTCAGGTGAGTCTCATCTGGTGAGAGACCAGAATTTGAATTCAAGCCAAACATAAACATGAGATTTGTGGCACTGTTTCAATATGCACAAACTTCCAGAAACCACAAGTCAAAACTGTGGCCTTAATGTAGGCCATGTATTCTGAGCCTAAGGCCCGAGAGCCCGACACATTATGGTCTGTTTATAGAGCCTGATATAGGTATCTTACTGCTCAGTGCCATAGAGCTTTCTTGTCGTCCATAAAACATTGAAACAATGAGCCACACTCTAGTTGTACTTTAGTTCATTTCAATCGCACATACAACAACACTGGTGCCACAGATTCTCACTCACTCACTTTTCAGTAGAGACCAATGGTTTTTGGAGTCAAGAGCCAAATATCAGAAAGTACTGAGAGGGCCGAACACCTTGTTGGTTTTGGTCTTTTCACGGATCAATAAAGGATTTTCTTATTTGTTGAGGACAAGAAAAACACACAATAACAGCAAATGTGATGTGGACAGTCCCATAACATTCTGTTGTGTGTGCATTTCAAGATATTCAGATACAGATTGAAGGTTAACACTGTGCATATGAGAACACCTGCCAGCCTATCAGAACTCAGGGTTTTCTGCAGCGTAACTCGTGTTATACATGAGGAGGTCTGTGTGTCATAGTCCGAGACTCACAGCAGGTGGGCTTGTCAGCAAGAACAAGATCTGCACACACACACACACACACACACACACACACACTTTGTTTCACAGTCTCATTCTTTCTCTCTCTCTCTCTGTCCGTCAGTGTCAGTCACACTAATAGGGTGCAGTCAGGGCGTCCGACCATGAGACAGACAGAAAGAAAAAGGGGAGGAGAGAGAGAGGAAGTGGATGAGTGTGGTGTCACTCTGTTGTTTACTTGATTGATTTTCACCAACAGACCCATACACGCACAAACACAGTGTGTGTGCCTGGTCCTCTGAGCTCAGTGTGCTCAGACGCTGACTGTCTCAGCATCGTCCTGAAGTTTAATGAAGATAAATCTGATGCTACAGGCTCTGCCTTTAAAACCGCCGTCCTGGCTTTGCTGCAGCTCCCCCAGCTCAGTGCTCAGACTCCACCTGCAGGTGGATCACACCTCCTGACAGGAGGCAGGACGGGGCAAACACTCCCAGACCATCAGCAATGGTTCCTCTCATCCAACATCCTTCTGCCCCTCTTCTTCTCTCTTCTCTGAGCTGCTCCTCCAGGAATCAATACAACATGGATTTCAGGAAGCGCTTAGCCCCACCCACCCCCAACACCCTGTGTGTCCAATGGGAGCAGACCAAGGGCCAAGGACGAGGGCAGACAGCAGTGTATCATCCCCTCTGCTGTGAAGATGACTGAATGAGTTCTCTTACTCATTTTCCCTATTTTTCTTATGATTCTTGACTTTTGTAGTATTTTGTAGTTCTGTTTTTCCCTTTCCTGTACACATAAAATACACTTGGCCCCTGCTGCTGCCCCATGAATTTATTTTTACTGGTATCATGATCATTCACGATAATAAATCATAAATAATACTCAAAAGATAGATCTGAAGTAAAGCTTCCTTTAAGGGATCAGTCAATTGAAACCATACGTCCTCCCTTCCCTGTGGCGTCTATCAGTGCAGACAGTTTTGGTTTATTTATTTCAGAGTCAGAAATGAGAATAATCAATAATAAGACTGATCTGACATGAATTCAGATGAAAGACTCACATGTGCAGCTGCTGTTGGAATTGGTATTCACAGTCACAACTGCTGTGTGTGTGTATTGTGTGTTTGCAGGTGTTGTAGCAATGGAAGGTGTTTTGTAGGCAGGAAGTGACTCATTACAGTGGTGTGTGCGGGGTCGGTGCCCTCAGCAGCCGGGGCCTCGAAGGTTAACAAACAGATGATGCCATGGATTACAACACAGGGACAGATGGCATATACACACAGACACACACACACACACACACACACACACACACACACACACACACAAACACAAACACACACATACAGATTGGACAGTTTTTGATGTCATATTTCATAAACCAGTGCTGTACATTCCTGAGACATGTGGACCATGTCATGTTTAGGATGATCTGCACAAAAAACAAACATCAGACACATATTTAAGAAGATGGCCAAGGATTCACACACAAAATGTTTTCTTGTAATAATACACTTAACAGCCAAACAGATGGAGTCCCTATGGGATCACGACTGGGGACAGGATTGCCATTTCTTGCCAATACAATTATGACTGGTGATAAATTTAAAAAACACCCTCTGGTCATTTGTCTTAAATGAATGTATTTATTCAAGTACAAATGCAAGAAAGCAAAATCCACACACAACATATAGCATGATGTCAACTTACACAGAACAAGGTCATAAAGAGGGATCTGATGATATATACACATACACACACACACACACACACACACAAATACATATATTCAGAAATTAAACAACTCACTTAATGTCATCTGTGTATATGTCTGTTCTTCATTTTCTCTGTAATTCAGGTTTTTCATTCCTTGTACTTGTGCCAGTGCACTAGATCTCCTGTGGCAGCAGACCCATCCGAGTCCAGCAGTGTTGGCAGTCAGGTCAGGGTGGAACGTGGTCTGTGAAGGAAAAACAATATATAATGACATGCAGGCCTTGCACACCAAAGGCACTGAATGTCCCACGGGCAGATCCAGGATTTTTATAAATGACAGGCCACAAGGGAGCCATACCTAACCTAATAAGCAGCTAATCAACTTTTGGCAGAGCTGTCGGTGAAAAAGCAAACACATCAGACAGCAAGTGTCCCCAGTCCATATGGTTTTGAGCTTTATGGACAGGTCAGTGTTTGTTGGCCTGCATGTAATACCAAGTGTGTGTGTGTGTGTGTGTGTGTGTGCGTGTGTGTGTGTGTGTGTGTGCAAGATAACTTTTACCTTCCACCAGTGTTTAGCGAGCACTAGCAAGAAAACGAATAGAGTCAGTAGCAAATGAAAAAAAAAAAACAGGCAAATAAACTGAACAGAGTCTCATGTTTGCCTGGAAATCCTAAATCAAAAGTACATCTGCTTTTCCCCATAGAAACTGAGATTAGCTTGCTGACACGTATTAGCAACTGTTAACTTTAATCCAGGCAGGTTCCAGGGGCGGGGTTTTGGGAGGCTGGGGCTGGGGCTGGGAGGGCAGCACACCTCCGGCCGGGCTGATAGGGGGTGGGACTTAAGGGAACCCCTCCCATGGCTTGTGCCCAGAACACAGGCACAGTCTGTCCAACATTATTCATCATGCTGATTTATACAGGGTTGTATAGGTTGCCCCAGTCAGGATTGAGTCATGGTTGCTAAAAACTTTTCCAGACTGACTGACTTTGTGTGTTTGTGATAAAATATTGAATAAATTGTTGTGCTGCATGACTGGCTTTATTTTCACTCTCACATTTAACTTTATGACGCGCAAATTTACAAGTGGATCGCTGATACTGTCTCCAAGTGTATTTTGGGTAAAACTCATCACCAACCATCCATCAACGTGATCATCAGTCACTTGTCAACAGATTGCAAACTAGGTGGAGCATTTTTACAGACAAGTTAACATGAGTGGCACTTCATATAAGAATAAAAGTGGAGCGGCAAAGCAAAAGAAAAGGAGCAAGGAAAAGCCAGGTTACAAAAACTGGACACATATTTTGTTCATCGTCCTGTAGATGAACCCAACTTTTTTGTTGGCAGCGACTGGGGAGCCAGATTAATTACAGGTAGTAATTCTAACTATACACAATGTGGCTCTGAGTTAAAGTTAAAGTAGGTGTCAAACTGATGTGGTCACTCTCCGTGGTACTGAACTGCTTTGAATTTGTGTTGTTTTATTATTAGTGACCATGTAGCCTAATGTTTTTGTTGTTCTCTTGGTTTGTTCGATGTCTTCATGTCCGTCTGATAGACTTCAAAATGACATAGTCGCTCTCCATGGGCTGAAGCTTGTAAGCCCCGCTGTTGAAGGCATGTGTATGTTGTAAAATGATGTTATCATGAGCTTTATTATTTGAGTTTAAAGGGCACGGTCATTTGGCCGGCCCCCAGCTCCAGTGGCCGGTTCTATTTGAAACAACAATGAAAGAGAGAAACAGACTTCACATGCTTGCAGTTTGGGAGTTTAGTGAAAAATAATCTGTGAGAATATTTCAGATCCATCTGTGATTTTAGAGCATTTTGCAATGCTTAAATGCTTCATATTTGACTTCCACACATTAAAGTAATCACTCAACTTGTTACTAGCTAATAGTGTTAAATAAGTGTGTCTTTTTGTTATTTTCTATTTCTACACAAATACTATTTAATATAGAAGATCTGATGTGTTAAAATTAGCTTCACAGTATGATTCAGAGCTTTTAAGGTGAAAGCATTTAAATGATATCATGATGTGCTTAAAGGTATAACTGACAGATCCCCACCACTTTCTTCAGCTCTTGGTCGCTTGAACGCTACAGCTGCTAAGCTACCAGCTAGCTTCATGTCTGAAATGGACGCGAGATGATCAAATTTTTTTTTTTTTAAAAAGTCTGTCTTGGTCTTTTATGAACAACAAAAGGATCTTTTGCACATAAAAGTGATTTTTCACCAAAAATGAAAAACAGTAATAACAGCATTTTTTAACATAGAAGATCATCTAAAATATTATGTGAACATATTTGTTTATCATATTGAAAGAATAATTTCTGTCAGCCGTGTGAAGCGTGAAGTTTAGATGAGCTAAGTACAGCACATGCATATTTTATAATATTAATCTTACTGGTACGATAAGGCTACAGTGGAGGATTATATTTGATAAGTTATTAACTTGAACTACTCGCTTTTGTGCTTTGTTAGAGAATATTTCAAGCCATTTTTTTTCACTTTATAGGACTCAACTGGTAGCTACTCGTTCAAATAGCCCAGGTTTTTCCAGGATGTGTGGAAACCCTGGTGGACATAAGTTTTTTGAGTGATTTTACAAAATGTTCCCACAGTCTGGAGGCCTTGAAAGCTTTGATTTGCTCAGTTCAGACAGAAACATGGCTCTTTAGTCTGAATAATGCTCAAACACACTCATTTGCTTTTTTTATTCAGCGGCTGGGAGCTGCACTCAGCTGCAGGATGAAGAGCAGAAAATGAAGGTCAGACGTCTAATTTATGTTTTAATTAACTTATTAACCAAATGGCTCTTTGTAATTCCATGAGGCCAACTCTGACAGAACGACAACAATGTGTGTGAGTGAAAAGAAGGACGAGTTGACATCCAGCTCAGTCAGGCTGTACAGCTGACTGGAACGAAAAGCCAAACTGTAAGAGGATAAAAAGTCCAGCTTTCGCCTCTGATCCTCAGTTGTCATGGCGAAGTAAATCACATGTTCATTGTGCTGTTAAAAGAACTGATCAGGTTTTGAGTATGAAAGTGTTTCAAGCATGTCTTGGAGAAACTGTAATTGCTGCCTGGTTTATGTTCCCTGGCAACATTCTTTACATATTACATGCTTGTACAAAGCTTAGGACTTGGACACCAGATACCATCTAATGTTAGGTTGAGGCTACTAAAATGCTTTGAGAAAGATTGTGGTTTTACTTATACGTCGAAAACATAAACATGTCTTGTCTTACGTCTTACGTCTTAATTTTTGGATTTGTGGATTGTAGTACTCTCTCTGTCTCTCTCTCTCTGAATCCAACTGGTCAAGACTAGATCTCTCCTGGTTCTGTTCGAGGTTTCTGTCTGTTAAACTGAAGTTTTTCCTCGCCGCTGTCGCCAAGTGCGTCCTCATGATGGGAACTGTTGGGTCTCTATTAATAATATTATACTTTCTAGACCTGCTCTATATGGCAAGTGCCTTTAGATGACAAATGTTGTAATTTGGCACTATATAAATAAAATTTTATTTAAAATCACCATCCTTCCAAAATCTTAGCCAAGTGTTCTGAGTTGCTAAACATAGCTGATCAGTCTGAGCCTCTGTTCCTGTACAGCTGGGTCCATCTCATCGATGTGTGTTTCCATCCCTGTAGTCATTATTCTGTCACTGCTTTTTTCATCCATCACAGGGAGATTTTTCTCATTTGAGAGTTCTGAAAGCTGTGTGTTTTGGTTTTCTTTCTTTATGCCAGTAGTTGTAATATTAAGGCATTCTACAATATTTCCACATGGCATGATTATTACCATCAACATCCACCACACCAACCCTCCATTAATACTTTCTGCCTTGCTACAAAGAGGGTACGACCACTCAATATTAGCACTGGACATATAGTATATAAGTATATACACCAATAAGAGTTCTAGGGTTAGGGTAGTGTGTGTGAATGCAGACGACAATCTGTATGCATCTACGTTAGTGTGAATGTGTGTGCCTGTACCTGTGTCACATTGGTCTCGCCTCTGCCTGGCCTCAAAGACACTCCAGTTGGAGAGGTGAAGATAAGCACACATTATGACTGATTTTTTTGGCCACATAGTCACCTAAGGACAAATTTGACCCACAGGCAACATCTCTACTAAACATTTATAAAACTAAAATAGCATTTTTCAGACAGACAAATGAAAAAAAACCTGTCTCTGTGTCAGCAACACACTCTTGCAAGGTTTCTCTTCCAAAGATGCTCTTTAACAATATTAAGAACATTAAGGTAGCAGATAAAAAGGCGCAAAATAAACAAAAAAATAAATGTTTATAGTATCTAGTGTTATATTGTTTTGTTTTGTTCACAATCCAGTCTGCTTTCATTCATCCACACAACATTTAGAACAATTCCACCAATTTCAACAATATCCACTTTGGAGACAGAAAGTATGTGTACTATTTCATACCATTGACACAACTTGTAATGTGCCATCTTTTCCTATAGAGCAGCGATTTTCAAAGTGTGAGGCGCACCTCCCCTGGGGGGCGCCAGAGGGCTTCAGGGGAGGCGCGGCGAGTGAAAAAATAAATCCTAAAAGAAAAAAAAGTGTAAACATCTGAAAAAGACAAGATGGATCGATTTTTAGTATCTCAAGTGAAAGTGAGAGAGGGCACAGAGTCTGGGGCGAGCAGAAAACGGAGGAAGTATGACCCTGATTATTTAAAGTTTGGCTTTTCATGTATTGGTCCTGATGATGCTCCGCTGCCACAGAGTGTTATCTGCAAAGAGGTGCTAGCTAACGACAGTATGCCACCATGTAAACTCAAAGAGGCCTTAAATTGAATGTATTCAAAAAGATATTAAAAAGCTCTGTTAAAATATGCTAAAAACAGATGTTAAAATGTGTTTAAAAACACGCTATAAACATACAGATGTTAAAAATGTGTTTTAAATTTGATGTTTACAAAATGATGTTAAAATGTGTTTTTAAAAATATTAAAAACATACAGATGTTGAAAATGTGTTTTAAAAAGATGTTAAAAACATACAGATGTTAAAAATGTGTTTTAAAAAGATGCTGAAAACATACAGATGTTAAAATGTGTAAAAAAAAAAAAAGATATTTGTCCACACACAGAGATGACAGATGATTAAAATGTTTTAAAAATATGTTTAAGAACATACAAACATGTTTAAGATGTTTACAAAAATAAGGATGTGTATAACATTTATTGTTTAAAACCTTTTTTAAGCCTGTGTGGAACATACAAAGCGACAACAATAACAGTAATAATAGTAATAATAATTAGGGGGGGTAAAGGGGGGGCGGCATGCTTTTGAGTTCTCTTTAGGGAGGCTCGCTATCCCACACTTTGAAAACCCCTGCTATAGAGCATCTCAAAAACTCCAAATAATTTAAATTACATTATAATTCAAATGAAGTTTCTATTAGGTTATTAGATTTTATTAGATTTTTGTTAGTTTTACTTATTATTGTTTCCTTCTTTCCTACCTGTTTTAATCAGCTGAATGATGTTAAATTGCCATGTTTGGTTCAGTTGCTAAAGTTGATGTGCTTGCTTTTTGTTATGATTGCAAAGCTTCAAGGTTTGTGATCCAACCTTTGCTCCTCGCTGGCTAGGAGCAAAGGTTGAAGAATGGAGTTTCAAAGATTTGAATGTGATTGATTACCTACTAATTACATACCTTGCCTGCAAGTTCAGTATGTATGTATGTATAATGGAATTTTTTGGAGGCAAGGCAATTATACATATGTAGTACATCTTCAATATACTTAACATTAAAGTGCGTAAAGCACCAAGTGATGAAATGATGACCTTTGACTGAGTGCTGGGAAACACAGGATTAGGAAATAATGTATTTTCATCAGGCTCATTCTGAGAATCAGCCGTGGTGGCCCCAAATGCACATCGAAGTCACCGATAAGCTGGAAAACTGGCGAGAAGGATGTAAAGAAAAAGCACCAGCTTGAATCCCCTCATGCCTCCTGGCATCTCTCAACTGAGGGCATTGATTTGAAGGGCATAACGACTGAAACGCAACACAGGTTTTGGATTTTTGATTTGATTTGATTTTTGTAATGCAAGTTATACTTTTCAGTAATTCACATTTTAGTTATGATGTAGTATTATGATGGCTTTTAACTGGCCCCATCATTAGGTCACAAATGTAATTTGTTTAATATTTGTTTTATCAAGAAATACTTGTAAAACAAATTCCCATCAGCCTCAGCTGTACTTTGCGCAAATATTACTAAATCCTACACTAAATTAAAATGGTGAGCATGGTAAACATTGCACCTGCTAATTACAAGCATATCAGCATGATTTGGTGGAGCCTATACATTTTTCATGATCATGTTCTGTGTATTAATACTCTGGATCTTCTGTGTGCTGCCCATTTTAACCAGTTTAAACATGAGACACAATTGTTGTACATTTTGACAAGTGAATGCTCTACAATTAAAAACTACAATAATTTAAGGATAAATATTCATCAACAATTGTGATGTCTTTGTAAAACACAAGGTGCATGATCTACAATGTTATACTGCATTTAGTTTTTTTTACATAAGATATTGCAAGCAAATTTTCAGTAAAACTGTGATTAGTTGTGTGGTGTGAATTTGTTAAAAGTAAATGAAACTATAATTAATAATACTGTAAATGAAAACATAGTACAGGATAAATAGCCACCTAAATAAACCTCAGTGTTTTTAAGACTGCTGGTGGTCAGCTCTCCTCTGGCCAGGAACTGAAAGAAGGAGATGGTGAATACAGAAAACTGAATAATATGAAAGATGCTCTAACAACATAAAAATGACTTTAAATATTCTGCTTCCTCTGAGAATATATATCTAACAGTGAGAAAAGTGATGTCGTAAATCATCCATGTTTGATCACAGCAACGCTAACATCATAATTACTGACACACTGTCAGTTGTACCGTTGAAGAGCTGCTCCTCTCCCTCCTGTTATTCTCCTCTCTCTGTCTGTCTGCTTTCTTTATTATATTTGTGTGTTGGGTTTCTGGATTTCTGTCTCGATGTTATTATTTTCGGTCTGGGTTTGAGGGTCGATGTGTTTTTAGAAAAAAATCCTCCAGGCCTTGTCTATCGCCTGCCGCGTTGGTTTTTATTCTCTCAAGGTTCTTATCTCGGGGAAACTGAACCAAACGAAGGTTAATAATAACATGATTCTCACTGACGTCTGCAGGAGCGTCTGGTTCAGCTTTCAACTCCAGTGTGTGTTTGTATATGTGATCAAAGTTCTGCGTGGGAAGTATTTCACATCATTATTAGAAGAATCACATGATTTTCATGCCATGTTTTGTGCTGTTACACACATGTTCTGATAAGGTGCTTTGCATGACATTGCATTATATCAGGTTAGTGTTGCATCACGTCACATCTCACACAAGCTATTTTGTTGTGTATTGAAAATGACAGTATTCTGTAGTATTATATCACAGAATATGAGCTGATTATTAATGCAAATGTGGAATTAAATTCAGGCAAATGTAGAGAATGTAATTGGTTGAAGACAACAGCTTAAGCTGTTCCTCCACCCACCCCTCCCTCCATCAGTGTGTGTCCCAGGGTCAGACTGTCTATTTCAGCATGAAAGTCCTGGAGGCGGTCAGGTGACCCTGGAGGTTCTGCTGCCTCTGAGATACCAGCCCTGAAATTAACAATCTGCCCTCCTCTCCTCCTTCACCCCTCCTCCTCCTCTCTCTTTTATCTTTTATCATTCCTTTCTTCTGTTTCTTCTCTCTCCTGTTTTTCTCCTCAGTCATCTCCTCCTCTCATCATTCCTTCACTTCTTCCCTCCTTCTCTAGCTCTTCTCTTCCTCATCCCTCTTTCACACATACTCTTCTGTCCTTCCGATCCCTCTCCCCTTCTCTTTTTTCTTCTTCATCACCTTTTGTCATCGACCTCCTGCCCCCCTGCTCTCATCCCTCCTCCTTCACACGATTCATCATCAGCTATAAACAGGGAGGCTTCTCTTCTCCTTTAAGCACCTTGTTCTTTTGTGAGCTTCACGTTGTCTGCAGTGTAGTGTGGTTTAACAACCTCTGTATGAGAGTGGAAGTTAGAATCATTAACAGAAAATTGGAAGGTTTAAAGTTTAAAAGTTGGATTGAAGTGAAACTTCATTTTACGAATACAGCAGTTTATATATGATTGTGTTTGATTTTGGGAGTTGGTTTGGTGAAAATTGTAATTACTAAAAATAAAGAAAACTCAGTTTCAATATTAATGTTCTCCAGAGATCTGTGTCAGAGGGAACTCAAAAATTGATTAACAACTGATTAACAATATCACTTCAGTTCATAATAAGTTACATAAGCAGCTGAGAGACAAGTTTGTTAACCATTGTTTTAGCTGTGACTTGAGCACTGCGTACATCACTCTGTGAGTCTGTATTTCAATACAGCATGATTGGAAACAGGGCTACAGTGGCAGGCAATTTTCATATGAGTGGTGAGGCCAGCAGTCACTTTGGGGTGGCTCAGAAATGTGTAGCTCACTCAGTTTTTGTCATGGCAGATAGATGCTCATGACAAATGTGTGTATGACAATAAGAAAGAAGCAGCATCATTTTCTTCTTCTTCTTCTTCTTCTTCTTCTTCTTTTTCTTCTTCTTATTATTAGTAGTAGTATTGCAAGACTTTAGCCAATGGTGACCATGGCCAGACATCTTTAATCACTAATCCAAATTTCAGCACAACTTTAAACAGAGTAACCAGACTAACAGCGCAAACACCTGCTAGATAACAGCCACTATATGTGAGAACAAACAACAAACTTAGTTACTCTTAGAGCTTTGCCAGAAGTGGAGCTGTCAAAGTGGTGCTAGAGAAACGTTCATGCCATTCAAGTCTATGGGTTCATTCTCTGGAGAGCAGAAATGAGATGAGAAGAGTCTGTGGACATCTGAGATATCTCACTCTGGACCAACAGTCAGTATGACAGTAGCTGCAGTATTAGCAGTAAGAAGTGGTACTCTAAATATAGAGGTAGTAGCCGTGTTACTAGCAGTAACAGTAGTTTTGGTTTAATAACAGCAGTGGCTACTCAACAAAGTTTCTAATGAAGAGCTGGTATTGACTCTACACTAAAACACACACACACACACACACACACACACACACACACACACACACACACACACACATACACATACACACAGAGGAGCTGTGGGAGTTGAATTGCACTTTACTTCAGCTCAGCCTTCTGGAACAAAACTCATCATCCCAGACATCATTTCTGTCTGGCCTGGCGCTCTCTCTCCCTCTTCATCCTTTCTACTCTAACCAATCAGTGACACAGAGATGGAGGTCGGAGTGTGTCTCTCTGCTGAATGCTGGAGTCATTATTTAAACTTATGTATGTGTATGTGTGTCTGTGATTTATTGGTCATATTTATACCGTCTATCCTGCTGTGGACCTAAATAAATAACTGATTCATTAAAAGAACCAGACAGTACTTAATTGGTGTGAAAGTTAAGAAAACAAAAAAAGGATTTCTGTTGCTTGCTGTGTAATGCTGTGCTTCACATTCTACTTTGTTACACTAGGTTTAAGCTTGTGAAGTTTCCAATGTTCCAAAGTTCTCTTCTGTTTGTATCCTTCAGGTCTAACAAATGTGTTACAGGCTTTATTTTCTCATTAAAACATTTTTTGGAGCCTTAAAAGTTGTTTTACTTGTTGTCTGAAATAGCCAAAGTACCAATACCAGACAGGCAAGAAAGCTAATGCAGACTTTCAGGTACAAGTCCAAAAAGCAGGCAGGGATTCATGCAGAGGCCTCAATCTTCCAACAAATATCATGCAGCATGATAATACGTCATAAATATGTTTGAAAGCCAAACAAATGGACAACCCAGTTCAGCCAGAGTCAAGCAGCTCTACATCACATGAAATACATAAACATGGGAAACTTTTCCCACCTTTAATCTAATATTATGTTAAAATACAAGAACCCAAAAATCAGAGCCCAGTTGGACATAGCTGCAGGATTAAAGGCCCTGCAATTCCACACAGGTGTTTCCACCTTAATGCTCTGCTCAGGTTGAATGTGGATGGAGCTATTCAGAGCATTTCGCGAGGTCACCAAACTCCCTGAGCCAGTAAGAATGATTAAGGTGTAACCTCTGCCATCCAACATGTGGGGGTGTTGTATGATTGTAAGGATAGCTCCACCCAACTTCAGTCAGAGCAGAGGTCAGATCAGACAGAGTAACGGAATACGCCCGTGGGGGGGGGTGGGCCTTAACATTTGGAATTAATAATATTCCAAATGTTAAGACTTGGACTGTGTGAATATTTCAGGTCGTTAGTGAGTCCAGCAGCTGTCAGGTGTTCTGCCAAAACACCATCAAACACAATGACGGATCGCTCTAAAGAATGACTCAGACATTCAGCAAGGACTCTCTCTCTCTCTCTCTCTCACACACACACACACACACACACAGAGCGAGAGAGAGAGAGAGAGAGAGAGAGAGAGAGAAAGGTTTTTTTTCTGGGTAACCAGAGATTGTGTTAGAACATTTAAGTGTTTACTTAAAGATATGTGATTAGCAGGACGGCTGGCTCCCTAACCAATCACAGCCCAGCCTGGACAATGGCCAATAATGTCCTGATTTGGGATAATAATGGATGAAGTAAAACCAACTCCATTACTCTCTATAATGGGACGTCTTATCATGATTTATCACACTGTCAATTACCAAAGCAATAAAACAAAAATTGAGGACCATTTCTTTTACATTTCTTTTGGCTCATGCTGTAAGAAACTTTTGTTTACTTACCACTTGGTTCAGCAGTAACTGAGTTTAACTTTCAAACCAATATTGAATATTAGTTCTCATCTCGTTGGGTCCAGCACCGAGAGGTCAAGGACATGTTTATCCTTCTTACCACAAAGACACATTTGGCCAAGATCAGATAGTTATTGGATATGAAAAACATTTTAAATACATCAAAGAAGCTTATAAAATGTGTTGAAATGTGATTACTCAAACAGCTGAGACACAATTTTGCTACATGCCAAAAAGGTGTAAATGCAGCCATTTCTCTAAGACACATAGGTAACCTTTATTGCTCACAGTAGTAAGTGCTCTGTGGGAATAACCACTCACTGTCTGTACCCTGTTATAATAGCAGCTGAAGTTGCTCTGAAATTAACCATCATTCTCCCTGTCTCATTAAAGCAACAGGAAAGAGGCAGCTCCAGGGATTTCAACACATCCAGTCATACTGAATGTGCACTGAGCTGCTGCAGCATTTATCTGATCTCCAGCAGCTCAATCAGTGGTGGGTGCCACAGCAGTGATCTGGATGGGTGATGGAGCAGCATAAAGAAAACTATATTTTTTTAAATTCAGTATTTTTTTTGAAAATGTGATTGTTTCATGTGTTTGTGTTTGGGGATAGTTGTTAGACAGCTAATACTAGCCAAACTGTTTAGTTTACATTATTCGGTGCATTAACATTCAGTCGCACCCATCCAATGGTTTTTGAGATATTTTACAAAAAAACAAAAATGTCAGCCTTGTGATGGCACGAGAGGGAAAGCCAGGGGATCACCAAAATCAGTGGAACGTATCCTCTGAAGACTATGAATCTCTGTGCAAAATGTCAAGGTAATCCAATGGTTAGAATATAGTCTATCCATAGCGCCATGGCAGTAGCATCAACAATATGATCTTTTTATGAGTTACTAAATCAATGAGAATCTGCTGAATGTACTATTAAACAAGTGCGACAGTGAATTATGGGATGCAAAGGATAGAATATAAACTCAGATAAGAAAAGAAAGAAAACCTTGCAGACTCAAGTCTAAATGTCTGTGTACACACCAAGATGGAAATATTGTATGCATACACATTCTTTCCATCATCTGTGGTTTTTAGAGACCTCATCATGTCAGTCAGTCATTGATTGATCTGATCACACATGCACCTGTAAACTATCTTTGCATCGCATTTCAACCAGTGTATTTCAATAGTCATTATTAAAAGTAATGAACTCAATTCTACAGTTTCTAGTTTAGCAGATGCTTTAATCCATGACTCGACAAATCGTGATTCAGGATAAAAAAAAAAAAAGTGCTTCAGAAAAAGAGCATAAAAAATCATACAGTACACACTCAATACACACAACTCAAATTAATAATGTTGCATAGAGATGAATATCATTTTTGGTAAAACTGTACCAATGATCTTTGCCTATTCTTTACTTGACTTCTTGGAATAACTACAATATTTCTTTAACCATAACTGCACTGTAGCTGCCATGTGCAGATATTGTACATAATTAGTTTTAAAATACCAATTGATATTTCAGAATGATCCCATGTCCATGTTGACAGAGACTGGGTTATCATGTAAATATCAATCTGTGAGAGGAAATGGCAACAACTCCTTCAAATTAAACTACAAAATGTGTTTTTTGTAACATCCCATATATAAGATTCTTCTGATAAAGTGTTTGTCTGTGCCTTCAAACTGTTACAAACCAATGATGGAAAATAAAACTGTTTTCTGCTTTGACTCAGCTGTAGGATAATAAATGTTGGTTAGTTTAAGGCTGGCCTACAGGCTGGGGTCACGTCTGACTGATGTAATATTAAAGGACAGTCAAGACAAACTGCCAACTATATAATGAGAGTAATAGGTGCATAACTGTTAGCTCATGTCTTTTTGTGGAAGTATCCTTTGTCGTTAGCTCAGCTAGCGTTAGCTTTGTGGTTATATCAAGCTTGTTCTGTTCCAGGATCCTATTTGGTGTGTCTCTGCGTGTGTGTGTGTGTATGTGTTGCGGCTGTATCTAAATTTAATTGATAGGCATGGCCCGAAGGAACAATATAGCAGCGTGTAAAAAAGAAATGTTCAAACTGCAATTCTGGAATTTATTTGCCTACTTATTCTGGAATTTATTTGCCTACTTATTCGCAATATTGTGTAACTCTGAGTAGCATTCTGCAGCTGGGTTGCTCAGACCATGAAGCTGTGATGCTTGTGGCTCAAACATGTGCAGCGGGACCCGTCCAACCACTCCAGCGTCGACGCTCTCTGGGCATTTGGAAGGACTGTCTCTAAATGTGTGTATGCATATATATGAGCACTACATCACTCTCCCACATACATATCCACCCCAAGCGGCAACCTCCGCCGCTGAAAAATGAAGCCAATGCGGAAGTGCAAAAAAGCTGCAGTTCCTCGAATAACCACTAGAGCAGGCTGCAGAAGGGAGTCAATTACATTTGAGCCCCATGTTAAAATGTCCGATTTTACCACAGAAAAAAACATATTTACAGCCTGGTTCAAAACATGGCTCTAGTCTCATAAGCTGTTTTTCTACTCCATGACAACTCTGGGGGGGGGCGAATTTTTTTATAAGGCGTTCGTATAAAATATACAGCATACATCATTATGCACAATTCATAGCTGTCAATCTAAGTGGCGCCACTTTGATTGACAGCTAGCCACTGACAGTCTAAACGGCGTCACCCCGTCTAATTCTAGTCACTGAGTTTGGGAAAGAGATCGTCGTGGGGTTAGCCAGCTAGCAATGATATTTAGCATTTAACCTAGCTGGTTAGCCGTAGCTAGTTTGATTATTTCGAATAAAGCGGCTTTTTTCAGCCAATAGCGTTCATTCGACCCGCCTCAGCTCCGCCCTCGCTCCACCTCTTTGTCCATATTTGGAGTAACCGGAGGTAGGCTACCAAGATGGCTGCGCACTACGATTTGCTTCATTTTTGCTCTTCAGAAACCTATGGGTGACGTCACAGACACTACGTCCATATTTTATACAGTCTATGATCCACCCCTATGGTCCACACATGGAATTAGAATGATGCACTTGAAGCCAAACAGTGAAGTGGTTCAAATCAAAAGCTTTCAGAACTCAGATAATAGCCTCTGCCATGTTATCACATGCTGTGTGTCTGTCCAGCCCGGAAGAGGGAACGCTCCTACCTTGTCTTTATGTGACTTTTTTCCCCCTGTTAAAAGGGTTCTTATCTGAATTGAGGGCCTAAGAGCAGCAGGTGTCCTTTAATGTACACTGTGACTGTAAAAGCCATGTGAGAGAAGCCTGTGATTCCAGGCTGCAGAAAACATATTTAATGACTATATGAGATGTGGTTAATTCAACAGCAGCTCAACAGGAAAAGTCTTTTCTTGGCTGCACAAGTGTGAAATGCTTTAGAAATTCACAGCTGTATCTAGAAGCTGTATCCCTGCTCCATAATTGTTTACACTGTTTTCAACATCTCCTCAGGCTCTCTCTCTCTCTCTCTCTCTCTCTCTCTCTGACTCAGACAGATCCATTCTCATCTCTCCTCTCTTTGTGCAGCTTAATTGATCCGACTGCCTTCGCTTGGCCGGTTGATTAATTGCGTTCTCTCCCTGTGTTTCAGGTTTGAGATGAGACAGAGAGGGAGGAGAGCGAGCGAGGGCATTTTGATGAAGAAGAGCCTGAAAAACACAGCGCAGCGAGAGAATGGAGAAAGTTAGTGCAGTAAATGGAGTTCAGGAACTCCATTATGAGTGTGATTACAGCTCTGTATGATAAAATGTCTCAGAATGGAACCTGAAGTGACAGGCAGCTCCTGTTCTTTTCTAACTTTGTGCAAAGTGTTGATGCCAGTAGACGCTCAGGAGAACAAGCCGAGTGACTCCCAGTAATATGTGATAAAAACAAGTTGATGAAAGGAGAATCGGAATCATGTTTGATTCTCTAAACACTGATATCACTTTGTAGAGTGTTTGTCATTCAGCATTTGCATGCACACACACACGCACACACACACACACACACACACACACACACACACACACACACATCTGTACTTCTAAGTGCAAACTTCTAAGTCTAATCCCTCAAACAGTCTTATGGGTCTTTCCATCAGTTATTTTTTTAAAAATAGTGATGGTAAAAAAAAGTGATGATAGCATGTTCCTCACTTGAAATTATTCAGTGGAATCAGTATAGCGATCTCTTCCATTTCATCAAAAAAAAAAAAAAAAAAAAAACACAGTCAAGCTACAGTCTTACTGTACAGTCACTCAATGTGGACAGACACGGATGTAAACTGCAACTTGACAGGTTGGTGGAGGCATAGAACTGTGAGCTATGTTCAAAATGTCCAAAAAGTAGGAGTGTCTCACTTTCCAAAATGCCTGTAACTCATTTCCTACCTTTCCAAAAATGTCCTCATTTTTCAAAAACGTCTTCGCAAAGCTGTAATTCCTTCCACCCAGAAAACTGACCGTATTGATGAGAATGAGAAAAAAAATGAAAGAAACAAAGAAACAAACAACAAATTCTCTCTACAAATACCAAGTCAATGCAGTTTTGCACAGCCTGCTCAGCTCTCTAGAGATCAGTTACGTTCTTCCAATGTGAGTCTAAAGGGAGATTTTCAGTATAAATGTTCCATTAAGGAGACATTAAAGGATAAAGTTGGATTATTTTAGGTTTTAATTATTGCATGGAAATCTGTTAAGGGGACCAAAAGCAACAATGAATTTATACTCCAAATAACTATTATCTGTGTAGTCTATAATGACATGGCTCTATAGAACTGAACACATGCCAAAAATAACAACAACAACAACAACAACAACAATGATGATAATAAAGTGCTTTACAAGAACAAAAACACATAAAAATAGATGGAATGAACATAAAAAGAGTACAACAGAATGTCATAATTAACGGAAAATAGGATGGAAAATAAAACCCACTTGATAATAAAAGTAAAAATGAGACTGAAAGAAAATATGGGGATGAAAACAGAATACAGATACACAACATGAAATGGAAAATAAACCTGCTGAATAATACCAATAAAAATAAATCCATAAAATAAAGTAAAATCCAACATTTAAAAAGAGGATTCAGCGGTGCGACGCAAAGCGCAAACATGTTTCAGACCTATACCAGGAAAGTCTTAGCAAGTTAAAGGCTTCAGTGAAGAGATTTTTAGTTTTTAGTTTTCTTTTAATTTATTTCAGTTTGTTTAGTGAGCTGGCTTCCCTGATACTTATAAGCAGTGTGTTCCATAGTTTTGAGCCGTAATTGACTCCGGTCTTCTTTTGGCTGTTGTTTGGAACCTCCAATAAACCAGCAGCTGATGATTGCAGTGTTCTCAAAAGCAAACAGTTAACAAAGGAGTTAGCAACTTTGTTTGGTCTCAGTCCATTAATGTCCTTATAAATAAGAAGGAAAAATCATTCCTAAATGTTACAGGAAGCCTGTGCAGAGCAGCATGAATGTGCTTTCTCGTCTTGGTTCTGGTTAATAGCCAAGTCGCAGAGTTTTGAATGAGATCTCTCTGTTTTGTTTTTTGGGAGACCAGTAAATAGCCCTTTACAGTAATGGAGCAGCCATGAAATAAAGGCATGAAACAGTTTTTACGTCCGCGAAGGAGGTAAAAAGGTTTTTGCCGATGTTGGTTTGTTTGTTTGTTTGTTTGTTTGCAACATTGCTAAAAAAAAATTATGGACATTACGCCATTACAGAAATGTGGTTTTTCGGGTATAACTATTAAACTAAAAATGATGTCAATGTGATTCAAATTGCTAAGGGAATGTTTTTATGGTCCAGGAATCTATTGAAATAGATAAATCAAAGGTAGGACTAATATTTTGGGGTATAAATCACAATAAGCTGGGGGAACTGTGCTGCGTGGCGGAGGTCTGCGCTCTCCGAGTGCTTTTCTAGTTCATCATCTTTTTGGTTTGTAAATGGTCATATGTTAGCCATGTTGTGTATGTACCTATGTGTAAGGTGGAAACATTATGTTTTCGTCACTTACTTCGTGTGCATATTGTTCCCCGTGAAAACCTGTAAACTGTCATGGCAGGTGGTCAAGGACTCAAGTGCATCACACAAATCAGTGCTCAAAAATAGTCTTTAATGAAAATAATAGAAGTCTTAACAAAAACTCACGACGAGGTCACGGGAAGTCAAAATCCAAAACACAAAAACATCAGCAAGGCAAGGCATGACATGACAAGGTAGAGCATGAGCGAAAACGTTAACATAAAGCATGAACGTGAACTGATGGTCCGGCAATGGCAAACAGAAAACAGCTGACTTAGTGTCATAGAGGTGATTGGCTACACAGGTGACTTGATGAGGTGGGTGTGGCCAGTAAGTGACATGATGCAGAGTGGGGGTGAGAAACAAGACATGGATACAGAATATGACACACAGAACAGAACCAGAACACAGAACTAGAACAGTCAGAACTGATACAATACATTACATCTGACAAAGCAGGACAGGAAAACGACATGGCAGGACTAAACTGAAAGAACTATGACATGAACAGGATAATGGCAGAACAGAGACTATGGCATGATGGAGACTATGGCATAACAGAAACTATAGCAGAGCAGAGACTAAACTGAGAACAAAAACAGAGCAATAGCCAGCAGGAACGTAACAATAAAACTAAGGTAGAACAAAAACGAAGTCTAAACAGAAACCTGACTTCAGAACCATGACATAAACTTTCAAAGGTTAATTTGAAGGTATCGAAGGCATCCACTGGTGGATTGCATGTACCCAGGTTGTTTTCTCCTGACTAGATCCTTGCTTGTGTTGTATCTACTCTCAGATGTATGTCACTTTGGATAAATAATCTGCTAAATGAAATTGTGGAAAACTATAAGATTCACTCAGTTTTAATCTATGAAGTCAGTTTCCCCAGGTAATTAAGACTTAGGATTTCAGGTTAGTCCTTGTTTAACTTTAAGAAATTATTGCTCATCCATTTGCTTATTTATTGCCAAAAGACAGGTAGTAAAAGAGTTTGTAGGTGCAGCATCATTTTTGTGTGTCATATGCATAACTATGGAAATATACACTTTGTCCTCTGATGATGTCACCAAGTGGCAGCGTGTATAGAGAATTATAGTGGACCAAGGGAACTCCCTTGTGTTCCAAAACAGATGTCATGTTTCTCAGACACATTATCTCCAGGACAAACCTCAAGCTTGTTCCCTTTGATCTAAGTTTTGTTTAGTTAAGTTTAGTTAAGTTTATGTCTCAGAGGACCTAAGAGGACAAGGATGGAGACCTTATTTTCATAAGACTTTAGTCTGGTGTTGCTGATTACTTTAGTGAGAGCAGTTTCAGGGCTGTGCTATGTCCTGGAGCCATTCACGTTCCTTTAATAGAGCATTAGCACTGATACTCCTCTTTCCAAGTCTCTTACTGATGAAGGGAAGGTTAGAGCCTTTAATTGGTCAGTGCATTACGATCTAAATGGTGTTTCTAAGAGATGGATTTATAATATTCAGAACATGGCTTGAAACACTGTTGAATGCCCACTTTAAAAATGCTGGAGGTGCAGGGTCAATGCGTGACAGCCTTCAAAGCTCAGTTAATGTGTTACAGGCGAATTTTCCTGTCATTAATTTATTATCTTATTGACAAACAATGCGCACGTTCACAACTGTGGAGTGGTGGGGGCAGTATGGAGTTTCCAGCAAAGACAGTCATGGCTTCTTATGTATAAGCAGACTCAGTGATAACTGTACATAGGTGAAAGGATAATCAGGTTCCTGTTCTGCAGGCAGAGTTCGAGAGAAGCCAGTTTGTCAGCTTTGTACTTTTTTCATATTTAATCAGTATGCTGTTTATTTTGGCTGACTGTTTGAACAGACATTATGAAAGAGCTTTTACTTATTCACTTTTTCTTTGCTATCAGTCCGAGTCACGGTGGTTCAACCTTGAACCACAGCTATGCTAGCTAATGTTGGAAATGATACNATTTGCATATTTGAAGTGATGCATATTTATGTTTTGTATAGTACACAAGTAATACAAGTAAATCAATTGTTAATGTACATTCATTGCATACAACCGTCACATTTTAACTCATTTTCTAAATGTAATTTTCTTGTGTTTTAACATCAAACTTCATATCAAACTATTCAAGCTATTATGACAGGTTTATGCAGTTAGGTGAGTCTGGTGAATCCAACTTGAAACACTTAAATGAGCAAAGCTCACAGAAAAAAGTAAAAGATAAGATAAGATATTCCTTTATTAGTTCCACAAGAGGGAAATTTACAGTGTTTAATAGTAGATAAATAATAGGGAAACAATATAAACAAGAGGAGTATAAAAACAGTCTAACTATAGTAAAAGGTATCAACAGTTTGAATAGAATAGAAAGTATTAACAATTTAACCATAATAAAAGTATTGACAATTTAACTATAAGAAATATACAAGTATTACCAGTTCAAGCCAGGCTTGAAGGTAATGACAAATTAATGAGAAATGTGAAAATATGAGAATCTGAGAACAATATATACACTTTAGAGAGAAACAGTTGAAAATGGATGAACTGAAATGAAATGCAATGCATTGAATTGAAATGCACTATTGCACAGAATGACAAATGGCACAGTAATGATCTAAGAAATAGTGTAGTGACATAATTAGATCTATGGTCTACTGGGATCTGTGCTGGTTGTACAGTCTGACAGCTGCAGGAAGGAAAGACCTTTTGGGTGAAGCAGTCTATCACTGAAGGAGGTTAGGAGTCTGAGACTAAACCAATGTTCTTGCATGGAGTGCATCAAGACCTCTTTAAAAAGGGAACAGTTAAATCATAAACTGGCCATTATTGAACAATTCTAGTCCTCAACTTTAAGGTAATTAAAGTTTACTTAAAGGTTCAGTGTGTAGGATTTAGTGGAATCTAGTGAGGTTGCAGATTGTAACCAGGTGAATGCCCCTCCACTCATTATGACGATGTTATATTCCGTTTCTGCAAATAATTTGACAAACAAAAAAATACCACGACTGTAAAACGTGAAGTAAATATGACACAACTGAGCAAGGACTTGAATCCAAATGCACGACTCAGGAGACAGAATGAAAGTTCAAATAAACGAAAGACGAAATAAAGCGAAAAATCACTCTTTCGATGCAAACAACAATGGCAGCAAAAAGACAAGACAAAGAATCAAAATAACATAAGACTAGACTACTAGCAAAATATCAAGAATACAAAACCTGAATGAAGAGGAAACACGACAAGGAGTGGCGTAGGTTTGACTGACGTCACAAGACAAGACAATCTGTCACAGGACAAAGGGAGACACAGACTAGATATACCCACACACATAAAGTAATGGGAAACAGGTGGAAACAATCAAGGTGGGGAACACAACCTGAAACAAGAGGAGAGTTAGTTTGTCAAAATAAAACAAGAAGCCACCAGACGACACAGACACAAGACAAAACTAAATATAACTTAACTTCTTGGACATGACAATATGATATGTAAATCATGAACATACGCCAATCAGTAAGCAGAAAAATATGTACATTATTAAATTAAGAGAACACTCTTTTCTTAAACCAAGATTTTTCCTCACCTTCGTCTACACACTAGAATCCAGCTTTTATTTAATCCAAGGCTGATTCATTTTCCATATGACAGATCTGACGTGTTTCCTTGGTTCTCAGTTCATTTGGAAGCACACTCCGTCAAAGGTAGGTGTTCTCTGTTCCAAGTTCCACAGTACGGCTGCTTCCTTGTATCCTCCACACTCTGTGTTTGTGCTGTGTTGCAATGTTGTGTTCTGATGTCCATAAGCATCTGCCCAGTGAGCCCACACCTATTTTTTCAACTTCACCATTTTGAGTTTCCTGAATATTTAAGATCAGCAGAATAACAGTAAGTGGAGTAAGGTGGCCTTGGGATTACATGTCATTCAGTTTGCCTTTTGTAGCATGTTCAGTTCTGTTTTGCTAACCTGTTTATGGCCCATTTTCATCAATATTCACTCCCTCACATACAAAGTCTTGTAATACAGGGTTTTCTTAACAGACACAGACCAACAGTCAGATCCTCGTGACCTGAAAAAGGCTGAGAATCACTCATTTCTTGGGTGCTGATGTAAATGTGATTTCCTTTGAAAACAGTCCAAGGATGCATATTCATGGCCACAGATTTGTCATGACCTTGATAGTCTGAAGAAAAAAATTCAGTACATTTTGTATACTCTGCATGCAATAAAATAGAATATTAGAGAATAAGGTGTCCTTCTCTGACCTACATTTTGCATATTCATGTACATTATAACTATTGAATTAATGCAATATAGAGGAGTTCCACGTATGTGCGTATGATCCACTTGTAACTAGCTGCAAGGCTTTGTGACAAACGGAATGACACAGCTTCTGATCCTGATCAGTAACAAATAATACTCCAAACAAACCTCAGGTCAGTGAGATCCAAAATGTGAGTAAAACATCTGGAATATCCATTGCATCTAAGTGCAGAGGAACACAGTATCAGTGGAATTGACCCAAACAAGAACACTTCACCTGACAGACTGAGCTGCCCGGCAGTGTGGTACAAACATCACTATTTATCTGAAACAAATCAACTTCATATTCACTTTTTCATATTTTATTTAGTTTATATATTTTTTTATTAATTTTTATTGATTTCAACAAAGCCAAATAATTTTGCATTTGTTTTGAAATATAAATGAGCACCAGCTGTTTCTGCAGCTAAATGTCACCTTGTTTAGCTTTTTTAGTTTTTTTTTTTTTAGACTAAACAAACCAAAGGCCAAAAGTCCAAAAGTTAATGTAATGAAATGTAATGTAAGCATTTGATCATCAGAGTGAAGCAGCAGAGGCAACAAATTCTGCTGCTGCTTCGTTTCCCCATAAAAAACATTTAGTCTGTTTGTTCTAATGGAATCAATGAGATGTGACATCCAAAAATAACCATAGCAAATGATGATTACATACAAACAAACACACGCACAAACACACATAGACACACACATACAAACAAACATGTTTGTCTGATATGATGACTTTTCTAAATACTACCAATATATTTAAAAAGCTACTCTAACAATGGATGAAATGATCTAACGTTCAATATGTGGAACTGTAAGGGAAATTTCCTCCTTATTGAGTAAGAAAGTCGCTAACTCTCCAGAATTAGAAACTCGGCGTGATGAATCAGATCTCTTTAAGACATGCAGCATGGAGAGAAGACCCACAGTGTTCTCTGCTGTCTTTCACAATGTCCTGGCTTATATACTGTCAGGTAGCAACAGGACAGTGACAAAACATACATCATGACAGTTGTTAAAACATTCATTCTCTGAACTAGTGACCATTTGGTGTTCCTGTGAACCCTTCAGAACAAAGAATTATGCGTTGCTTTCTTCCAGCCATGGAGCATTTAACAACTAAAGAGTCAGATATGTGTCTCAGCAGGAGAAACATCACAAACATCACTCAAACAGGCAATGTATTGCTAAGAAGCTAACCATAGCAGTCAGGTGAGAGTCCCTCACTGTCCTCTGCTTCAGCTTCCTGCATAGGAGATGGTGAAGATGCACCTCTCAGTCCCTGACTCAATCTCTGTTTAGCTGTCTCCATCCACAGGTCAGCAGCTGGGCCAGATGTCTCTGTGCTCATCTTTCACATGTGGACAGGTGAATGTGCATCAGGGCTGTGACAGACAAGATCTGACCTTAGTTT
>JBBMOC010000071.1:694685-714994 GCA_037975185.1 Centropyge bicolor
TTTTTTTTTTTGCCCCCCCAGGTAATACTAATGCCCACCCACACCTGGCATCCTGGTAACACCACTGTGTTGGAGTAACAATCTGGATTGCTTGTATTTACTGTTTGGACATGGAAGGTCAAACTGAAGGATCAAAAACCAAAAAATGGTTAAATGACTTGTCATTTAATTTGGATATACAGTAGTGTCAGTCAGTGTTGTGTTTACAACTTCCCTGCCTCCAAAAGCTGTGAGCTTGGGTGTCACATGGCAAAAAAGTGCATATTTCCAAAAGTGCATGATTAAGTCCAAATTCATGAATGTATCCTTTGTGAGCTGTTCTCTGTGGTATGGCAGATGGTATCCCACTCCAAACTGCTCTGGCTCTGCACAGTGCAGTGAGGTTTAGCTTCACAATAGATCCTGGCAGCCTTGTCAGTGTTACCCTATGAGTCCGCAGTCCCTGAGTCACACCCACTGTTGAGTGATCAAATCAAATCACTGAACAACTTGACCAAATTTTTCGTATAATTCCAGCAAACCATGCACAGTTTTTGCTCAGAAGTGTGTCACATTATAGAAGTTATACATGCTCTGCCATTTCACTGGGACCGAATCTTAGCACTTTTTGAAGAAGTAAGGATTGGCCAAAATGTTCTCACTTTCAAAAATATCCTCAAGTCTCTCAAGTGTAACTGGAAAAGGACTGCTTTGTTTCTCAGCAGATGGAGTTTTCCTAGTCGTCATAAGAACAAAAATAGATTCTCCATTTGGTGAACAAAATGTTTGTACCAACATAGTCATGTGATCAAAAATTATCTCAATAAAATCAAAATCAAAATAATCTCCAGTGCCTTTTGAAAATTTAACCATCACAGTGTAAAAAAAAAAAAAGATCCAGAATTGCAGTGAAAAGAAACACAAGACAATTATGCACTGTGTTTTATTCTGAAGTGCAGTGACTGCTTTATGAAGTTCTAGCATAAGTTCAGGCAGGAATACGAAAATGCTCCTCGGTCACAGGCTATTTCTCATCCTTTCTCCTGCTGTCAGTGTTTGGGGCTGTCATTGGAAATCAGCTGTCTCATCAGCTGATCTCTTCCATCCAATAGCATTGTGTCACACCCACATCACTAGTACAATCTTTTCTGCCCCTAGCTCTTTCATGCTGTATATTTGTATAAGGTCTGTTTGGCTGTTAATAGTCTGGCCTTCATTGCTTTTCATGATATCAGACTTCATAATAATAATAATAATAATAGATTTTATTTGTAAGCGCCTTTCAGGTCACTCAAGGACACTGTACAGAGATAAACACGAACAGATAAAATACAGTCAAAATACAATAAACAGATAAAAACATAGTAACAAGTGTGAGGGACAGTGTGACAGGGTTAAGGGAAGTAGGCGAGCTGGAACAGATGGGTTTTGAGTTTGGATTTGAAGATGGAGAGACTGGTAGCGTTACGGAGGTCAGGTGGCAGTGAGTTCCAGAGCTGAGGAGCAGAGTGGCTGAAGGCTCTGCTCCCCATGGTGCTGAGGCGGGCAGTAGGAACAGACAGGTGGATGGAGGAGGAGGATCGGAGAGAGCGGGATGGAGTGACAATGTGCAGGAGGTCGGAGAGGTATGGAGGGGCGAGGTTGTGGATGACCTTGAAGGTGTAAAGAAGTATTTTATAAGAAATTCTCTGGCTGATTGGGAGCCAGTGAAGTTGCTGCAGCATGGGGGTAATACGGTGGAAGGAGAGGGTTTGCGTTATGATCCTGGCAGCAGAGTTTTGAACCAGCAGGAGTTTATGGAGGGTCTTTTGAGGAAGACCGAAGAGGAGGGAGTTGCAGTAATCCAGAAGGGAGGTGACGAGGCTGTGGACGAGGATGGCAGTGGTATCGGGGGTGAGGGAGGGGCAGAGACGGTTGATAGAGTGGAGATGGAAATAAGCAGACCGAGTGATGTTATTGATGTGAGATTGGAAGGAAAGTGTACTGTCAAGGATGACACCCAGACTCTTAACCTGAGGGGAGGTTAACTGAGGAAACTGAAGTACTGTCGATGCAAAATGAGAAGCTGTCAGCTTTGGCGAGGGTGGATTTAGTTCCAATGAGGAGGAGTTCTGTTTTACTGCTGTTTATTTTAAGAAAATTTTAAGTAAACCAGGATTTAATTTTAGAGAGGCAGGAGGAGAGGGAGGGAGGTGGTGGGGTGGGACTGGGTTTGCAAGAGAGGTAGAGCTGGGTGTCATCCGCGTAACAGTGGAAAGAGATGTGAAATTTGTGAAAGATGTGACCAAGGGGGAGGAGGTAGATGATGAAAAGGAGGGGCCCCAGGACTGAGCCCTGGGGCCACACCTGTGGTGACTGGGGAGGGGTTGGAAGTAAAGGACTTGAGCTGAATAAACTGAGTGCGGCCAGTGAGGTAGGAATGGAACCACTGAAGGGGGGTGTGGGAGATGCCTAAGGAGGAAAGTCTATTGAGGAGGATGGGGTGTGAGATGGTGTCAAAGGCCACACTCAGGTCAAGGAGGATGAGGATGGAGAGAGAACCGGTGTCAGCTGCAGCAAGGAGGTCGTTGGTGATTCTGATGAGGGCTGTTTCAGTGCTATGACGGGGGCGGAAACCAGACTGGAAGTGCTCGTAGAGGCAGTTGTGGGTGAGGTGAGCATGGAGTTGAGAAGAGACTGTTTTTTCGAGGATTTTAGAGATGAAAGGTAAATTGGAGATAGGGCGGAGGTTATTGAAAACGTTGGGATCAGATCCAGGTTTTTCCAGAATTGGGGTAACAGCTGCAGTTTTGAAAAGTGAGGGTACAATACCTTTGGTTAGAGACGAGTGGATAATGGCAGAAATGAGGGGGAGCAGAGAGGAAAGACAGGATTTGACCAGGGTTGTGGGGAGAGGGTCCAGCTGGCAGGTGGAGGACTTGGAGTTACGTATGAGGTCAGAGATTTCAGAGTCATCAGGAAGTTGGAAACAGGAAAAGGGCCGACTGTATGGGAAGGGTTCGTGTGAGGAGAGAAGTGGTGGGTGAGAGCAGAGGTGTTGGTGGATAATGTTGATTTGACTTAGTCCCATTCATGGAGGAGTACTTCCCTCACTGTTCTATGCTCCTGCATAGAAGATGATGAAGACGCACCTCTCAGTCCCTGATTGAGTCTCTGATTAGCTGTCACCAGTGCAATTAAGCTATTGAACTAGTGAGTTAGGGCGCATTGCAAAAAGTTAAATCTGCACACTGGCTGATATGCTCATACCAGCAGAGCAGCTCCCTTGACTACCCAAAACTACTCCTTACATGAAAAGTACTTGGTATTTTTGGAGGACCCTCATTGCAGACTCCTAGCACTTCCCCAAGCAGCACAGCCTTATAACCAAATATACTGTCACTGCATGACGATCAGTTCCTTGATGTAAGTTTCACTGACTGTAGTGCTCTTGTGCCTGAATGGGAGCATCCTTCCAGCCAGGTTCTAAAATCCGGTGGAAAGCCTGAAAGCAGAAGAGCAGAGGCTATTATAGCAGCAGATCAAGGCCCATGGTCTTGAAATGACTGCCTGTTATATCTGAGTGTAAAGCCATAAGCTTTATCATGACCAACTATCACATCCTTACCAGCAGTGGCTCCATGTCTCAGTTTGACCTCAGCTGGTGTTTTCTGATGCAGAGCACGAACAGAAATGCTGTTACAGGATGGAAATAGGAATCCCTGGACAAGAGGAGGGGGGGTTATCTGGCAATGAAGTAGGAATTCAAATGTGTAGTTGCAGTGATCAGAAACTGGCATCATAGAGCCATTAGCAGATGCAAATTAGGGCAGAGCTGGCAGGCTGGTTTTTCTCACTCTGTCATTAACTCGCACACACAAAAATGCATACAGTCACAAATACAGGGTCCAACATCTGGATTGAGAGCTGTTTGAGCCAAGTATGTGACAGAAGAAACAACATACTGAAGATCTGGTTGTTCTTAGAGTCTCATGTGGACATTAATTCGCTGCTCTCAGCAGGGAAGCAAACTTTATCTGTGCATCACTTTTCAAAACAGAGGTTTTAAAAGGAGATTGAAAAGTTTCAAACGTCCAAACAATGTATGAACCAAAGCATAAAACAGTGCTGTACCTGGTTCATACGTGGTCTAAGTCCTGTTGGTGTCTCCACCTCTCACTGAAAAAATTCCACACACATTTGTTTCCCCACATATGAAGGCCATTCTGGTGTTCAGCGGTGACGGCTTGAGTGTGCCTTTGATACCACCAGTGGCAGAGACACTTCAGATCTAATTCAGATCTAGGTTGTTTTTTTTAATTTCCACAATAGTGCAACAAGTGGATCCATGCACCACAATTTTTGGTTCAGAAAAAAAAGATGATTCTTTGATAAATATATAAGTGTAAACTCCTTTATATTCATAAATTAATGTTAATGAAAGGCATCATAATGACCATTTAAGATTAAGGCCCTTGTTCAGTGTACATGCCGCCCCTTGGTCATATGATTCATTACTTTGCTCATCTCAGATCATTGTTATAAATATATTTATTGGGGAAATTCTAGTATATTATGTGGCCTCCAGAACATAGATACATATACATACAACAATAGACTGAATAAACAAGTGGATATAATTACAGTGTTTTTGGAGTACCATTTTGAAGCTTCGAGTTTGGGATTATAGGGGTGGCCATCTTGGTTTTAGTGGAGACAGAAGGGACAGAACGAGGGGTGGGTCTGGCTGGGAACCCAAGGACTCTATTGCTGCGGTGGCAGCTTGTCAATCACAAGGTGGACACACCCTAAAGCATACCCTGCTTTATTATCATTCACATCAACTGCACTTTTCAGACATGTTTTTTTTCTTCCTCATTGTCATGTATCTGCAGCCAGATGGGAGCAGAGTGAAAAGTGGGTTGGGGGAGTGTCTGGGGTGATGTGATATGGCAGGTGCCATGCGTGTGATGGCTCTGTTTCTGAGATCAGAGAGGTTGGGAGACCAGTGATTTTGGAAGCAGTGTGTGTAATACAGGACAGCTTGTTGAGGTTGAAGACAGACAGCATGATGAGAAAACAGGGAGAGCAGTGGAGTATCATGGATTGCTTTTGTAAAGCAGTAACACGGCGAGAGGGGGGCAACAGAGAGCGCTTTGAGTTTGTGGATGGCACAGAGACCTTGCTGGCAGCGTCTGCGGATATCAGTGATGTGTGAGTCAAAGCTGGGTTTATTGTCCAGTGTGATTCCAAGGTAGTGAAGCTGTCAACCTGCCCTGCTGTCTCACCATCAGCTGTAGGCAGCTATTGTTGTACCACTGTGGGAAGTGAGAGATGGAGTGCTGATGAGTCTTTATAGAGTTATCAACAAGTAAGTAAGTGCTAGTTTGGCACTTTAGTTTAGTGTCATCAGAATACTGAAAGTATGTCTGACAGTATGACACTAGATGGGCCAATCAGTGCCTTGTGGGCCTCCGGTGGTGGTGGTGATGGTTGGGGATGTAGCTGTGTTGACCCTGACAGTCTGTCATCTGTCACTGAGGAAGTGGTGAATCCAGTGGATGTCAAGTGGGGTGACGTTGAGGTGCTGGAGCATCTTTATCATATGATGCCACTGGATCGTGTTAAATGCAGATCTGAAGTCGATAAAGAGTGTTCTGATGAAGTCACCTGGTTATTCAAGATTTGAAGATTTCTTTGGCACTGATATGATCGTGGATGTTTTGCAGAGAGGGGGTCAGGAGAGAGCTGGCTCAGGCCCTCAGCAGCCAGGCCTTGCCAGGTCCTGGAGTGGTTTGCAGCAGCTCAGCCGTCACCTCACATCCTCCTGCGTGAAGGCTGCAGGGTGTGGTGATTGTGCAGCAGGTAGAGCTCTCAGCAGCTCTTCACACTCAATAGCAGAGGCTGTTGTCACAGGAGAGCATGCTGAGTGCTGCTGTATCTCTCTATAAGTGTAACAACTCGATTCAAAACTGCTTCAGGGAAATAAAGGATTGTGTGACTCAAATTCTTCTTTATGTATCTTGCTTTTTTAACCTGTTGTTCAATGGCAAAGTTAAGATGACAATTTATGGTTTTAGGCAAAGTTACCTGGTGGAATTAGCATCTTCGTCTATAGCACAGGTTGCCATAATATAATCTGTGAACACCAAACCTTGTCACCTCACCGATCACAAGACCTAGTAGCTCCACTCACTCACTGCAACCGGCCCCTATTGGTCATGAAATAGTTCCAGCATGCAACTCTCAAGTGTGTATTTCCCATAAATGTTGTATTACTTCCTTCAAAGGCTGATTTGTCAGCTGGAATATTAATGGTCAGCATCATCAGAAACACAGTCATTTATCAGCAAATAATAATAATAAAAAAAATACAAGAACCACTGTGAATAAAATCATTTATTTACTCCAGTCCAAGAAATATACAAGTAGTATGTTCTCTCAAGGTATAAAATTTGTCTTAAATAAGCAATTGTTCTATTTCATATTTATGTAAATTCTCATTATTTAATTAAAACCCCCTGAAGACTTCTTTAAAACTGACGACACTCTGACACCACAGACAGCCAGAATTATCAAAGAGCTTAATAAGAGTTAGTAGAGTTAGCACAAGCCGTCCAGCAGTTTGCAACCTGACTTTGGGTTCTTCACTAGTTTCAAAAATTATTTTCATCACCTTTATATTAAAAAGACAAGTGAGACAAGATAAGTGCTCGCTGTAAAGTTTGCACAGATGATAAATCACAGAGAGGATTAAAGGCTTTGGTTGTTGCTTTAAGCTGGTAGATACTTATTGCTGCTGTTGCTCCCCTTGTTCCTATGTTGCAGTGTCTGTTGCTGCAACCGTTGCTGCTGCAGTTGTTTGTTGTCGTATTGTTGTTGTTGCTGGTGTTTTCTGTCATTGTGGATGCTGTTATTGCTGTGGTCGCTGCTCCCGTCGTTGCTGCTGTTTGCTCTGGAAAAATCACTTTAGTTTCCAGATGTTGATAGATGTCCAGTGTGATGTCACCCTGAAAATGATTTTCTGAACATAAGGTTGAAGCAATGGCCCACTGAGTCTTCAGTCCCTGGGTGGTCCATTTTTTGGTTTGTTGTCTGGATTAAGATGAAGATGATGATACACCTGAGGCTAGTGAACAAAGGGACTCTGGCGAGAGAGAGAGACAGAGAGAGGTATTATTGTTACTGATGACGGTTTAGTTCACAGATTTATAGTTTATTGCAACAGTTAACACAAGAGACAACAACCTGATAATCATTCTATCACTCAGCTGACTGAACTTGTTTGCAATTTGACTAAAAACAAAATCCTATTTCTCAAATTGTATTACATGGAGCCTCCTCAGTTGCCATTGAGATGGATTCGTTGACATTCAAGCTCAGTAGCTATTATGATTGCATCCAGGGCACTTATACAACTTCTTGACTGCACCAGTTTAAGAGTAAACTCCATCAGCTAATGAAGACCATGCATTACAGCTGACAGCTGTATATAAAGCAAGTAAGTGGACCAATAACTACCTCTGATTGGGTTTTAGACTAAAGACAAAGCAGACCAAAACAATACTCGTTTTCAATATCTTAACTTGCAAAATGTAAACATGCTGTATTGTAATAGCTTTTTGCTTTCATGGAAAATAAAAAGCACTTGAACTTATCAATGTTTAACAAATAAGAACAGGACTGGGAACAAATGAGTTAAATCTAAGATATACTTATACTGTGTATAATTGAGTATAGTAAGGATTAGCCATAATTTGTGCAGACATCTTTGCAAAGTATAAATAATTTTCAGGGCAGGGAAGGGAATTTTCCAAAGTGAGGATATTTTTTTGGAAAGTTGGAGCAAGTTGGAAAGCGAGGACATTTGAGGACAATGAGGATATGTTTTGACTCTTTGGTCTCTACCTAGTGGGTGGAGTCAAGTCACCATGATCAACTGCAACCTTATATAAACTTGTGGCAGTCAACCAGTCTCTCTTTCCTGGCTTAAAACTTTTAGGTTTTACTGTGTCTGGTTTGTCTAAGTTTCACTTCTTACTTTACAGTTCATGTTAGTCTTCTAACCTCTGTTGTCCAATCTCATGCCGGACTGAGACAACAATTGGTTAAGCTCAGAATTAGGGTTATGGGCTGGGGAATGAATTACGGCACAAGGGGCCCTCACAAGCATAGAAGTATGAAAGTGTGTGTTAATAAGTCCTCAGGTTTACACTGATGACTTCTACTAACAAATAAAGTGTGAATGTAATTGTGGTGCTCCCCGCAGAAACCTCTGAGCAAAAACCTGCCTCCTTCCTCTATTAAACCCAAATTGGCTAAGCTTGTCTTAATAAAACCCACTTAATAAAACACTACACAGAGCAAACTGTCTTCTTCCAGCTCCTGCAGAACAATAAACATGAGCCTCTGGACAAAAAAAAAATTGTCCAATTAATGTGGAAAGCCTCCATGCTAATCATTAGCTTCTCCATTAACCCCTTGACACCTCCTCCTTCCTGCTGCATTAATGAGGGGGGCGTAGCTACAATTAGGAAAGCCCATCTACGGAGGCCTTTCGCCCGCACAGAAAACATTTTAATTATACATAAAACACCAGAGCGAAGCCTTCACACAGCAGGAGAGCGGGAGTGATATCAAACATTATCATGTTCTCCTCCTCCCGCTGCGTCTCCCTCATAGACTGTATAAAGAAGTGGACATAGTCTCTGGTTCAGGTTTTCCTCAATGCAGCATGATGTACATTTTGCCAATGGTGCCACAGCAGTCTGTCATTCAGGATAGAACTCCTGGCTCTGAAAAACCCAGCTGGCATCCACCAAACTCAAGGCTTCATGATGGCAGTCCGCAAACCGATGGCTGACATCACGGTGGCCATGTCCACTTCTTTCTACAGTCTGTGACCTCCCCCTCCTCCTCTCAGCTGCACAGCACGTTCTGACTTCCGCATTTAGAACAAATGTCGCCATGGTGAAAATGTCAGAATCGACAGGGGTTTCCTCAGGACTGCTGGGTAATCCTGGTATTCCAGCAGTCCACTGAGATTCTATATCCATTTTCATTGTGCCCTTTTTAATCCTAGTTTGAATCTTTCATTGTGACATTTTGATCCTTTCTTATTTTATCTACCTCTTTATATTTATTTACATTTTGACATCTCATTTTTGTCAATTTTGAATCCTTACTTTTTTCATTTTGAATCCCTCCATGTGTCATTTTAAATCCTTCATTGTGTCCTTTTGGCATCTCTATTTACAGTTAGAATCCCTTCCATCCATTTTGAATACTTCATCGCACCATTTAGAATCCCTTCTTTCTAATTAAATCATTTGAATCCTCTAGTTGATATTCATTGTGCGGCTTTGAATCCTTCTTTCTTCAGAATCACTCCATCTGTGCTGAGCCATTTTCATTTTCAGTCCCACATTGTGCCATTGCGATTCCCTCAGTCTTGCACTAGGAGAATGTAGGTGTTGCTAAATCCACCAAACAGACTTCATGATAAACTCTTCTTCACGGTTTCAGTGTCTCATTGTCTTACTGTTTCAGTGTATTAATGTGTATCTGAATGTTTTCTTCCTTCAGTGTTTTAGTATTTTCATGTTTCAGTCTGATAATCCTCGGCTCAGTCTTAATTACTCCCTAATAATTAGAAAATCCTGATAATCTGCTGCTTAATCGGGGCAATTCAGCTGACTGACAGCACACACACAGACACACACATACACACACACACAGCACTTATCAGGCTTGTGAATGACTTTGAAGCAGATAATTCTCTGTGTCTCAACATCCACTAATTACCAGCAGCTGAAAAATGCTGCAGGAGTCTGAATCAGCTCCTCTGGAAATTACAAGATACACAGCTAATAATCACACACACACACACACACACACACACACACACACACACACACACACACACACACACACGCACGTATCAAACAGTCACAGTCTTTTCTCAGTCAGCAGTGTGAATCTTTAGTCTCGATCAGATAAAAACACCAGTCTGCACATTTAAAGGAACAGTTCAGTGAAATCCTCTTGGATAGAGGAAGGATATCAGTTTCATCTTTGTGCAGGGCCTAAACTTACGACCTAAGCAGGAGAGTGATGGAGAAAGGTGGAGGGAGCACTATATGGCAAACCCACTGAACATACTGATATTTAGCAGGTGTAATGTTTACCATGCTCACCATCTTAGTACGGCATGCTAGCATACTCACATTTGCTAGTAAATATTAAGCACAAAGCACAGCTAAGGCTGATGTGAATCTAATTAGTTTTGCAGGTAATTTGTCATAGAGGAAAAGTGAAGAGTACAGGCAAATTGACTGAAAATGGCTGAAATGACTTGAATATTTTAGGTCAAGAATAAGCATTTCACTTAGTGAATATTGCACTTTTAATTCCACTACAATTACTTTAATTAATTGGTAAAGATTGAAGTAAGAAGTTGCATTGATTGTCATGATGTTACCGGCTGATTTAATCTTTTCACTTTTGTATAAGTGCAAGTGTGTTTCTTGGCCAGTAACTGATCATGGTCAGTGTGGAGTCAGTGTCCTCATTACAGAGTTCATCCACCTGAGACAAGCATTGACAAGTTTATTATTAAAATTTTAAATGCACGACTTTTATGAGTACTGAGTATTTCAGCACTGTATTCCTCCAATCTTTACTTTAGTAAATGCCCTAAACAATTCCACTATTGATTTTAACAACAAAACGATGTGATGAACCTGTTTCCCTTATCTTCTTTTATTTCTGCCGTGTTGAAGCTGTAACACTGCACTGCCACCTTCTGTACTACGTTTCCAACAAAGAGCGGAACTTAAGGAGTTGCAGAAGTCAAAGAGAATGGAAGAAACCAGCTCAGTCATAAAACCAACATAAATAAATTAGCAGGAAGCAACAACAAGAGTCACAGCAGCAGGAAAAAAAACAGAGCAGTCTGAGATTTCTGCAAAGATTTAAAATGGCTGTTTCAACAGCTAAAAGGCTGCCCAGGAGACACACACACACACACACACACACACACACACACACACACAAACGAGGTTTTGTTTCCATCACTTCAGAGGACATTACATTGATCTACCCTGACCTCAACCTAACCTTAGCCTAACCCTAAAGTTACCCCGAAAATGTGATGAATTATGTTAAGGGGACTTGCTCTTTGTCCCCGTAAGAAAGGTGAGTCCCCACAATGTGACTGTGTAAACAGATTTATGTCCCCACAACAGGACCAATACATGGACCACACACACACACACACACACACACACACACAGGCTGGCCGCTGCCCTCTCTCTGTGGTCCAGCTATAAAAACCCATTAGTAATCACTCCTCGACTCTCAGTGGCTCTTTTCGCCCAAACGACTTCCATCCAGCCAATCTGCATAAATCTGCATTAATGGACGATTTTCCCTCTACAGAAAACAAATGTGCTTTAAAAAGCATCTCCTTATCTGTCGGCTTTTAGAGGAAACATCAGAGAGCAGAGACGCACGCACACCATCCACCTGACAGCACACGCANACACACACACACACACACACACACACACACAGTCGACTGCATGGCTGAGTTTCAATCAGATGCCGAGAATCCCATCAGCATTCACAACAAGTCGCAGTACACACACACACACACACACACACACACACACACACTGGATTTCTGACAGAGCAGATTGGTTCTGCTTCTGCATCGTTCAAGACATTTAAATCTGTGATCTGTGACTTTCCTCACGTTTAAACTGCAGCACAGATATTGAGTCATTCATATCATGTCAGGCGTACTTTAGTGCTATAGTATAGTTGTTCAGTAGTTCTGCACTTCAGTAGTTGATAAGTTCACAAGTTTACTAATTCAGTAGTTTGGTTCTTTAGTATTTCATCTTGTTGTTGGGGGGCTGCACGGTGGCTCAGTGGTTAGCACCGTCACCTCACAGCAAGAAGATCCCAAGCGCCCTGACCGGGACGCTTGGGATCTTTCTGGAGTTTGCATGTTCTCCCTGTGCAGCGTGGGTTCTCACCGGGTACTCCGGCTTCCTCCCACAGTCTAAAACATGCTGAGGTTAACTGAGTAATCTAAATGTGTGTGAATGTGAGTGTGAGTGTTGTTTGTCTACATGTGCCCTGCGACAGACTGGCGACCTGTCCAGGGTGTCCCCTGCCTTCGCCTGAAGTCGGCAGGCGAAGCCCACCCCGCAACCCTGTTGGTCAGCAGTGAAAATGGCTGAACTGGAACACCTAATTAGGCAAAACCATTAGCCAAATGGCATGCCATAAAAATGCAACATAGAGCGGCTCGAGCCAGGAACAACCTTTGCTTGTTCTCCCCCCCAAACTGTTCGGACCCCCCGAATATTGATGGGTGTTTTGCATACTGGTGAAAATCATGTTGACATTCATGTTGATAAAACCAAAATAAAAACAACTTTTAAAATGTAGACGCATACTTTTACAACCATCTTCTTTTCTTTTCCCTTACTCTGACAGATTCGGTTTCTGACTGATGTGCACCTCATACCTCTCTGGTCCTATCTGCAGCTCATCTGCACATTTGAGAACAGGTCTTGAGCGTGTTTAATTCTTATTTCTTCCCCCTCAAATGCTGGGAAATCTTGTAGACCACCTGTCTGCCCTGGTCAGCAGACAGTTTATGAACAATAAACTAAAGTAGAATCCAAAGAAACTAAACTAAAAACAGTGAAAACAGTGAAACTAAAAACACGAAGGGACCATCAAAGTGTTTTCCTTTCTGCTACTTATTAAAGACACATGTATTACTCCCACCCTTTACCTGTCTGGCCTGTCTGTCTTCAGGCCGTCTTCCCCTCCAGCAGCTCCTGAGTGTTTTCGGCGGCCCGCGCCAAACCATCAGCCATCAGCGCCTCTTCCAGGCTTCTTCTGGCCTGGTACACTTTCAGCTCCTGTTCCCTGCACACACACACAGGTGTTTTTTAGTCTTGGACATTTAAGTATGAACCTGACATCAAATCTTCCTGACTGTAACAACACTGAACAGCACAGATACACAAACAGCCAGTAGGACCTGTGTTGACCCAGAATGAGGATAAATGGTTGTATGTCACTGTGTCAGTGTGCAACAGTGCAAGATTACAACCCTTGAACCGCTGAACAAAGAAACTCCAGCAATGACTCTTTTTTTTTTTAAGACAATCTTATTTACTTTGAATGGAGCTCTTTCAAAATACCTCCACACAGTCTGTGATATGCACAGTTAATGCTGAGGGTGGTGCTAGAGGAAAGGTCATGGTGAGTCTCAAAAAGAGTTTATCCTCTGGGAAGCAGGAATTGGAACAGGTCATTTCAAAGCAGCATACCCAGACAGGGCTGTTTCCTGGTTTGGACCGCTTCCTTCCAATGAAGGGAAATCTTAATGGTACAACATACAGTGTTAGTTTGGCGTGACTCCAACCTCGTGACAGCAGTTTGTGTTAGACTCTTTCCTGTTTCAACAAGCCAGGACCATAAAGAAATGATTTTCCTAGTTTGGTGTGGAAGAACCTGACCGGCCTGAACAGAGCCCTGATCTCGTCAAAAACCTTTGGTTTGAGCCGGAACCTTCCTGCATCTGTGGTGGGCCTCAATAATGCTCTTCTGGCTGAATGGGAGCAAATCCCTGCCGCAAGCTTTCAACATTTGGTGGAAGCAGGAGAGTGAAGACCTTTGCCGCCACTGTGACCAGAGGGGGTAATTACATTAAACAAATTGATACACTTATTTCTTGTTTTAATTTGGTGATAATACCATTGAAATATGTACTTGTGACACTAATATATTAGTGTAAGAGTAGCATAATTGTATGATAAATGTGAATTTCCCCATTGCAGGATAAATAAAGGTAAGATAAGATAGGATGCTTCCTATCTCATGAGTCGAGATGGGTCATGTTGTCAGCAAACTGGCTCATTAACATCAGTAATATCCATCTCTGGAGAGATGGTGAACTAGTGGTCACAGAAGCAAGGCCTGGACAGGAAGGTAACTAGTTCGAGGCCACAGACTGGCAAAAAGATACCTGGACCTGGGGGATGGACCAGATGGACCAGACCAGTACTTGCAAGCCTAAGAGGAGCAAAATGGACACTCCTTTCCCCTTCCCACCGTCTGAGTGCCCCTGAGCAAGGCACCTTACTCCCCCAAACATCTGCTCCCTGTGCGCTTCCAATATAGCTGCCCACTGCTCCGTGTGGTCAATGCCCTTGTGAGTTGTTGTGTTGTGCTGTGTACCTACGGATGGGTTAAATGCAGAGGTCAAATTTCCCAGGTTGCATGTAGCATGTTTGTGTGTGCATGACTGAAGTGGGACAAAATAAAGGATCTTAATCTTAATCTAAATTTTGATAACAACAACAACATGGCTAACAATAGCCACCATAAGCTACAGGTCATACCAGAACAAGTAAGGCTATAGTAGAAAGCCCTGTTACTTAGCAATGAAACTTTTCACTGCTAAGAGAAAGTCTCTCGTTTCTTCTTTCAAAAGTTAGATACTTTTGGAATGACATATTCAGTTAGCACATAAGCTCAGAATAGTTAGGTTGGACATCACAGTCCTGAGGCTCCGCCTCTCATACCAAAAAAATAAAGGAAGTAAAAAAAAAATGAGTTGATCTCATTGACTAAAAACAGTGTTAGTACATGTTGAGCTGTTCAGAATGTCAGGAGTTTGTGGTGAACTCAGACAGCTCCCTCAGAGTCAACATTCGTTCTTTAAAAGTAATGTGTGTGTTTGTTTCCCTTTGCTGTCACAGACACAGAGAAGATGTCTGCCGCCTTTTGTAAAAACCAACAGACAGAGAAGAAACACAGAGAAGAGACAGAATCGGCTCGAGTGTCTGAGACCGAATCTGGATTAACCAACAGGCTGAGAGGGAGGCACGGGCAGGTTACTGGCTTCTGTTAAGCAATAACATAAACAGAAAAAATCTAAACCACCACAAATCACAAAAACAGATAAAAAGAAAAAGTGTAATTAAAAACAAAATTAGAAAAAAGTGTAGTCTAATCTAAGAGACCGAACAGCTGCAAGTCAAAGAAAAACAAATTTAAAAAGAGAGGAGAGATGTGTGAGTTGATGTAGCAGAGGAGGAATATGAGCAGAGAAGATGAAGAGGAGGAGGAGGGAGTGGAGAGGAATGAGAGCGATTTAGGATGACAAGCACATTCAACTGGAGAGAGAGAGAGAGAGAGAGAGAGAGAGAGAGAATTGGAAATTAATGGAGGGGAGAGATAAGAAAAGAAGGAGGAGGAGGAGAGGAGGGAAGAAGGCTGGAGGGAGGGCGGTAGGGAGGAGATATAAGTGGAGAGGAGACACATGGAGAAGAGGAGGAGGGGGGTAAAGTGGAAAGAGAGAAAAAACAAAGGAAGGAGAAAGACAAGAATGCATTATTGGAAGGATGGGGGATAAGAGAGGGATGGGAAAAGATGAGGATGGAGGGAAGATGAGAAGGAAGGAGAGAAGGATGGAAGCAAGTAAAGGAGGAAACGAGTGAATAGGAGAAAATCAAGGAGAGAAGAAAGGAAATATGAGGATGTAAGGAAAAAGAAAAGACAATCAAGGAGGGGAGATTAAAGGAGGGAGAGATGGATAGAAGAAAGGGCTTAGTGGCAAAGGAATCAGAAAAGGAAGGAGGGAATGAGATAATGGGAGAGAGAGGAGGAAGGACAAAGGGAAAGAAGAACGAATACAGCTAGACAGAGGCAAAAAGAGAGGAAAAGTGAGAAAGGATGGCAGAGATCGTGGGAGAGAAGAAAAAGGAAGAACAGAAGAAGGAAAAAAGAGATGAGAGTAAGGCAGCAAGGAGAGGAAAGGAAGGACAAGAGAGGAGAGGCAGGATGTAGTGATGTATTCCAGTGATTCCGCTGTAATGGCTTCAGCCAGCTGTTCTCTACTCCGTTTCCTACTGGAAACGCACACACACACACACACACACACACACACACACACACACACACATACACAAATACACACACACATACACAAATACACACACACATACACACATGCAGTCAGTGTGTGCCTATCCCCACAGTGCCCCCTGCTGTGAGGTTGCAGTAAGTGTCTATGTGGTTTACAGGGACTCTAGAGACAGAATGAGATGTTTAAGAACAGGTTTATGTTAAAATTTTCTTTATCCTTTGTGGAAACAAACGTGTAGTCAGATTGTGCTTGAAGGATTCTAACTGGTCCTTCATTAATGGAGGCACACAAAACAACGATGCCAGAATGATGACAATTGCAAATTAATACCAAGTATACTAATAATAAATGCAGTAGAAACAAGTTGTGATCACAATATTGTCATATTAACACCTTTCAAGTCTATATTGCAAAGTCTGGTCTGTGTCCACCTGGCAAAGGTAGGCCAATATTCCCACTTCCTGCTCAGTTTTTGGTCTCTAACTCCTGAGGACAATAGCTGTCTCGTTAGCTGCTAAATACTCCACCTCCTGGTCTCTTAATCTGCTCCAAGGAGTGAACCAAAGTAGTACATTTGTGGGCTGGACAGCTAAACAATGAGCTGAAAATAGGAACACTATGAAGCTCTGTGAAGCTGAGGGGATAATTCTCTGTAGGTTCATCACTATGAGCGACACCTTTCAGTTTGTCATGTGATACACAGTCAAAACATTACATGTGTTTCTGGAATAATAAAGTACTTAAATCATAGCATATTTAAAATGTGTTGTCATGTTGTCATGTCATGATTCTGGTCACTTGTACTGTAAGTCGTGTTGAGGATATTCAGTCACTTTTTAGCTCTGTTGTGCTCTTTAAGTCCTGAGAAAAATATCTATGTTCACAAGCTTGTCGCTAACTTTGTCTGTCTCACATACATGCACATACAATAACCACATCTACGTTATGTCATTTGATACACTGTATGGGTTGTTCATGTAAAAATATTGATTAAACATTAAATATTGACATTATAAAAACTTTAACTCAGTAGTTGTAAATTTGAAAAACTACTGCTACAATCAATAACGAAAGTTAAATAATACTTTAATTAATAATTTAAAAACAAACAACTGAAGTTGACCATGACAGATTTTCTTTATATTATATTTATCTGAGCAAGTTTCAAGTATATTTTCACACACAATTGAACTGAAGTGAAACCAGATGTCCCCATAAATCAGTATAGTCCTGTTTTCCCAGGCTCCTGACCAACTTTATCCCGATAACCATCCTAAAAATTAGGTTTTGATTTTTCTGATCATTGTGGATCATCTGTTTGTTCTTTTCTTTCCAGCGGGTTATACTATATAAAATCTGCCTGGCTGCCTGGAGAAATGGACTCAATGTAAAAGCTGATATAAGTATAGATAATGGAGGTAAATGTGATCTGTAGCTAATGTGCTAATGTGCCTGTCCCTGAACAGCAGGTATTTAACAACTGTGTTACAGCAGGTGAGCTGGATGTATCTGCACATGATGATCATTGTTAGCTGATTACTGACTCAGCAGCTGTTTCCTCTCTTTCAGCAGATACCTGGATGTTATTTTGTATCATGTTTGTTGTAAATTTCCCAGTGTGCCTGTGGTGGCAGCTGCTTTTCTTCCTCCTCCTCCTCCTCCTCCTCCTCCTCCTCCTCTTTCATGGTTCATTAGTCCTCATCTCTCATCACCTTCTCATCCTCCTCTCCTCCCTACAACTTATTACCCACACTACCCAGCATGCATCAGTCACCTGCGCTCATCTAATTCCTCTGAGGCTGGAAAGGGAGATGTTGGACTCAGGGTCTTTTCAAAGGGTGGAAATAAAAAATGACATTTGTACATGACTGAGGGGTTTCTGTGATATTAAACTGTACTGCATGGTGCACGCAATATTACTCTGCTCATACATCTCATCACGGCTCAACTGAACAACGAGAACACTTAAACACACATAAATCTATCAACCTTAACTAACAATAACAACTCTTACAGTGTTTTGAATGGAAAGATATGTCTGTAGCTGCCTGGTGAGCTCAGGAACACAGTGGAGCCACAGCCACAAGGCTAGACACATCCTCCTCCAATTATGGTGATGATAGCTCTTATACTAAAAAAGAATTAAAGTATTTTGGGTCTTACCATTGCTGAGATAGAATAATGGGGCTGTTTGCTTTATAGTTTGTCATGGTTGTGAATATTCAACTGGGACTGTTTCAAAGGGAAACTATGTAACTTTGCTAATGCTAAAACATGGCGTAACAGCGGCACAAGTAGAGAAGAGTCATGACATCAAGGAACTGAATAAGTAATGTCAGTTATACAACAATATCTAAAGATTGCTAACATTAGCCATATGTTCCTGGTCATACCAGTCCAGTTAAGGCTCAGGCAGCAAAGTGTGTTGAATTGAATATGGGTTGGTAAGATTATGTTACTTCATTTCATAGATTAAAATTCAAGTAATCTGACTGTATGATAGAATGTATTGGTATGAAAACTTCTAGGTAGAGGTAGATACTTTATGCATCCCCATGGGGAAATTCGTAAAGATTCGCAAAATTCTCAAAAATTTCTAAAGGCAAATTATAAGAAAAAAAACTTTACCTTCAAATATTAGCTGGAATCATAATACGCACAACAAAGGTTCAAGGCTGACAGTAAGAATGTCACATAGTTAACATACAGTTACTGCTGAATAAATCACATCTAAAAAAAAAACAACAACAAAAAAAACAATATATCATGTTAAACTGAGTACTAAGGCTGAGTACATCCTTAGAATTGCAGTGGACCAAAGACAGTCGAAACATGGATTCAGACAGCCAGGGTTTCATACGTAACATAACCAAGGAACCAATCCCGCCAACTTGCAGGGTGGGGCTACTAATCATTACTTTGCAAGATAAGTTTCACTATTTTCAAAATGACAGCACAGCCATTTTCCAGAGCACTGTTTTGCCAGTTGTATTGTTCCATCCATATATCCTGGGGACACAGCAAGTATGAGCCATGTTGGTCAACCGGTAATTTCTTTTCTTTTTTTTTTTTTCTTAACCTGGTCAGATGATGCTAGCTGCTGCAGATGTTACATGATGATTCATGTCAAATGCCGGCAGGATAGTTTGTATGGCTTGGGGGTGCTGATGTTCATGGAAAAAATTATAAAAATTTAATTTGATGAGGATGAATTGTTTGGGGTTTAATCAAAGCCAAGACAGAAACTTAAAGGGATTGCTTCCACAAGCTCAGTGAGTTGATATACATATATACGTATACACAAATACATACATATACATTTACAAATAACTGACTCCAGTTGTTTTTAAAAAAACTAACATGCACCTGTCTCCTTTTTAAATCATGCAGTATTTTGCCTAACCTCGAGTCTCTCCCTCCATGTCTCCCCTACAATTCTCCCACACCCCCTTGCAGAACTCTGCCCTACAGTTTGAAAAGTCTCGTTTTAAATTAAATTCATTCTAAGATAGTTTCAGCTGTTTCAGGCTATAGCACCTCCTGCTGGTTGGAGAAATGAAGTAACATTCATTCCAGTCAGTTCCAAAATTGACACTGAAAACACTTAAACCAAACCATCCCAGAATGCTTGTATAAACTTGTTAGCATGCCTACAGCTCTGAAGATTAGGTCAAAATGTTGATGTAGTCACAAAATATACAAATATCCCTTCCTACGTGAGTGTTGAAGTATTTACTATCTAAATAAAACACTGGAAACAGTGAATACAGGACAAAAACAAAATATGTGCTTCTCACCGAATGTGTTCATCAGTGACGGTGAAAGCCTTGCAGAGCGGCTGGGATGTGTTCAACCAAATGGCCGGGTTCTTCTCAGCAGCTACAGACGTCTGTCCCGTTATTGGAGCAGAGCTCATGTGCAGAGCGCTGGCAATGGCCGAGAGCAGAGTGTCATCACTTGAGTCTGGACCGACACCTGCAGAGAAAGAGAAACGTTAAAGGTCAGGCGTCAAGACTGGAGCATGGCGTGTGTTCAGGTTCTTGAAGGAGACTTACTCTGTAGTCCTTTGGGTAGGTCCATGGTCCGTAAGACTTCCTCTGTAACGTCTGATGACCGCAGACCTTTCAACCTCCTCTCCCAAAACAGCTGCAGACAGACAGGTGACAGACAGTTCACTATCGGCTGTGGATTGGCATGGATCAGTGCTGCGGGGATGAACAGTGGAATAAAATGCAAACACAGCACCTTTACTGCTGATCCTGCCCTGCAGACAACAAATCACAAAGACATCCTAACAATCCAGAAGTGTTACATGAAATCTGAAGTGAGAGCATTCACTATATTTGCTTCATTGACAGGACCAAATAAACAGAGCCAAAGCAAGCTCTGCACA
>JBBMOC010000071.1:715004-869535 GCA_037975185.1 Centropyge bicolor
CATGTTACATTAGGTCACAGGGGTCACATGAAGGTCTATAAACAGAAACCTACACCTGATGGTCAAACCTTCCTTCCGCATACCTGACCTTCCTCCTCTTGGCTATTCACTCATTATTTCCTCACTTTCTTCCTTTGTTGCTCCTGATGTTTGTCACTGCATGTGTGTGTGTGTGTGTGTGTGTGTGTGTGTGTGTGTGTGTGTGTGTGTGTTCACTTAAAAAGAGCATTGAGAAGCTTTTTTTTCTACACACACACTGCTGTGTGGGGGGGTCAGTGCTGCTGTTATCTTTGGTACAAAGACTGCAGCACAAACACAAAACAACACACACAGACATGCATACGTGCACAGAGGCACGCTAGGACACACATGGACCTCTCAAACACACGCACACCGAAGCATACACACACGCAACGAACCGTGTTACTGCTAACACCAGTCTGTCTGTTCTACGGCTACAGACGATCCCGGCTAATGATAAGGCATCTGTTCAAATCATAGAAGTGGACGCCTAAAGCATAGTTCTGGTCCCCAGTTTGAACACAGTTCTAAATCAGATCTCAGGGTACACTAAAATGCAATAACCATAGCAACAGTACCAATGCTTCTGGGCTTTATTAGAAGAAGTTAGATCTGGAGGAGGATTTATCCTCACTGGGTCAGGTTGTGTGAGCGAGGAGAGTGTCTCAGCTGACCCAGGTTGGATGATCATTCAAATTTAATTAGATGGATTCCACGACATGCTAATGAGTCCCGTCTGCTCATAGCCAGCTTTGTTCAGTAATGTAACTAAATGTGACGCAGCTGATTGAAGAATTCAGGAAAAATTTTAACAACAAAGTTATCACTGAAGGAAAAATCAGTGAAGGCTCGTTTCAACAAGACCAAGAGGAGTTTGAGTGAAACACCGACAAGACAAGGATAAGTCTAAAGTAAAACTCCGACAGAACAGGTCAAATGGCCAAATGAGGTAAGTCCAAGTCAAAAGACAGACAAGACACAGACAAGTCCAAGTCAAATGAGACATGCTAGTCCACGAGGCCACAAACCCAAGACCAGTCTGAGTCAAAGCATAGTGAGACTGAGACAAGTCCGTCGAGTTGAACAACAGCGAGATCAACATGAGTCTGAGCTGAGGCACTATCAAGAACGAGATGAGTCTGAGTCGAAAGACACGACGCCAAGACAAGTTTGAGATAATAGAAAATCTATAGAATAATCTATAATAATCTCGAGACGGGACTCAAGTACAACAATTACCTCCTATATATTGTCACATGAACGATGTGAGGAGAAAAAGAGACCACACAGAAAGTTCAGCAGCCGGTGGGCACGGTTTCATGCACACGTCACTCTCCTCCTCTTTAGTGAATGAGTGTCCGTCAACTGACCTGCTGAACTGTGAACCTCTTGCAGGAAGAGCTGCATTAATCTGGTAATCTGATAACACACAACGGCAGCACAGCGCGGCCGCAGCCTTCCCCCGCAGGTGAGATCCATCGGTTTTACCTTGGCCAAGCTGAGCGGGTCGTGTCTCAGTCTCTGTTTGTTCTTCTGCAGTTTCCCAGGCATCATCTTCCCCGTCCGGAAGTCGAAACATCCCAAATCCACTGTGTTTCCAAGGTAACGGGACAGCTGAGGCTTACTCCTGAACTTCTTCCCTGAAGGACTGAAGGAAGCAGGAGAGAGTCAGACTGATGCAGATAGTATGATTCAAGTTATTAATGTCTTGAATATCCCAAAATAGATCAGATGGATTTTTAAAAATCAGGAAATAAAGTTATCTTTAGTGACACTATGATTAGTTGGAACTACAGTGGAGCTGTGAGTTAATTAGTTCAGTTGACTTTGGAGTTGTTGTATTATCAGTGAGGATATCTGGAATTCATGCTCACACAGTCCAAACTGAACTGTAGAAACTGTAGAACACCTGAAAGGCCAAAGTCAAAGTAATTAGAGATTGAACAGTGATTACGAAGTACTGTATTAATGCTTTAAGTAGTCATCAACATACTATAAAATGAGATAAGATAAGATATACCTTTATTCATCCCAAAGTGGGGAAATTTACATTATTTATACAATGTTATGTATAATACAAAATACAGATGTGTATAATGAGAATCCAGTGAAGTTGATCTAAAGTCTCTATTTTCAAATGTTTGGATAATCAGCATTAATGTTTATCTGCTGTCTTATTTAGGAGTTTGTTTCTGTGTATTTGACATACTTAAAATACATTAATTAATATGTCATATGTCACGTCATCTACAGTCTAAACGGTAGGGAAAAAAAACAGTACAACATTTTGCCTGATCAGAGCCTTTGTCTAAACGCGAGTGAGTCATGTGACCTGCCAGGCCCGGCAATGCATTTGTGTTCCTTGTTACCAGGTAAGAAGCTGCATTTGGTTTCCACTGAGATAAAGGGATGTAATCAAAATATGATCAACGACTACATGCTAAGGCAAGCTTAGTGAATGACACTAAAATACAAATGAGAAAAGAGCAGTTGAGCAGTTGCTTGTGAAGTCAGAGATCTTAGAAATAGTACAATTACTCAAATGCACTTATTTTCAATCACTCTTAATAAGGCATCTGCAAAAAGGCCCAGTCGTCTGTTGTCTGAAAAAAAACTAGTGCATCACTGTGTCAGTCAATGCCTGGTTACTTTGACGAACGGAGACCACCCAGGATGGACCCCTGAATTACAATGTATCCTGGCCACTTCAAATTTATGATGTGGGGAATAAGCAATGTAGAGGGGTTTAAGGTCAGACCCATACTGAGGCTACTAAATGCATAAAATGTGATCACACCAGTTCGCAAGGAATGTTTTTTTGTATTTTCAAATTACAAATATCATGTATGCATACATAACATGTAATGAATTTGTTATTTGTAAGAAGATACTTCTTGATGTATTTGTGTCCATCTCCGCCTGTCATTTATTTGTGCAAAACAGCCACAGCACAGGGGTCATGGTCTGATGCACACAGCTGCAAGCTCACAAGTGCAAGTTCCGCCTGGAAACTTTCAGCCGTAAGTCGTTACCAATGTGTGGTTAGCAGTAAAAGGCGGCGTATGAGTCACTATGGCGAACACGAATGAAACGCTGGAGCTGGAGGACCACGACTGCGTCCCTTAAATCAAGTGTTTGAGAACATTTGGGGTTCCTGGTCAGCTACAACACCAAGAGAGAGAGAGAGCTGTGGATAAGACAAGGATGGTGTGTTGGCGTTGAGGCGGACAAGCATCCCACCATGCACTGCACACCAGTCGCAGCAGTTAAGAGCAAGTTATGAGCTATGATTTTAGTTCTACTCTTATGTCACCATAATTAATGATTAAAAATGTAATGACTTTGTCAATGTATCAAAAAATAATGCCTGCTTGATTTGCATTTCGGAGATGTGAGGAGCCACTTGCCAGACAAGACCTGCTGGACAGCATCCATGGTCATCCCCGGTGAGAACAGCCTTATCTCAGTACGCCCTTTGGCCATTTACCGATGGCTCTGTTATCTCTGACATGTTTTGAATAGGGACGCCCAGATTCTGACCCGCGTCCTTATATATTATAATTTTGGGTATCAGTTCATACCAAGCCTGATCCTTACACATAGCAGCAGAAGATATGCAATATTGATTAAGTCTGCATCTCTCACATGGAAATAACAGGTGTAGCCTATTGACTCTGGCCAGCCTTTGTTTTCCCACAAGCAGGAGAATGCAACTCCTAAAATAATATGGTTTTAACCAACTAGAGATTGCTAGAAATGAGAAGCTGCTGGCTGAACATTTTGTACACTGTTACTCTTTGCAGGTGAGAAAGAGAGCAAATCTGTGTATTTTGCCATCCTGGACGTCAGAATTCAGAGTCACTCTGGTGCACCCAAATCATTTTTCACATTCACTCGCATTCGAGCAATATGATCCCACTGTAGGCTGTTGTAACAGAGAGCATCTCTGTAACACAGGCAGGTTGAAGAGCACAAAGAATCAGATTTTGATCAGCTTTATTTTTGCCAATAACGACCCATTAAAATATGTCAGGAATCACCCTTGATACTGATGCTTATGATCGGCTCAAGACACCTCTGGTTTTGAACACAAGATATGATCGCATCTGGAAGACTCATTTTGTTGCTGCCAACTTGATTTGGCTGATGGTAATGTTAAAGGAAAAGTTCAACAGATTGGGAAAAACACTTGATCTATGAGAAGATGGATAACACTTATGTCTGTGTGTTACGTGTACCGCTACAGCCAGAAGCCACTTAGCATGGGAGGAAACAGCCAGGCTGGATCTGTCCAATGAAAACACAGTTCTTTTACCACAACCTCTATGGTTCACTAATTAAAGCATTATATCTCATTTGTTAAATCCCAAGTGCAATAAACGACAATTATGTGTCAGACACCTTCTTAGCTCTGAGCCAGTGAAGACTCGACTGCTCCATTTGCCGACTCTGAACAAGGACGCACGTTCAAACTTACTCCACATTGAGAACAGCCTAATCAGTCAGCTATGACATCACATTTGACACCAGCAGCAACTGTCAAACACTTCCTCATTCACTGCTCCACACACACACACACACACACACACACAGGACTGTAATTCAATATTTGTGAGGACCCTCGTTGACATACAGTCATACACCCCCTCGCCCCTAACCTTAAACATAAAACCTGGCCTTAAGCCTCAAACAGCCTTTTGAAGAAGTGAGGAGCAGACAACATGTCCTGACTTTCTAAAAACGTCCAAACATTTCTTTAAGGTCTCTAAAGGTCTGAAACAGTAATTGGTCCCCAGAAAGATAGAAGAGCACAAGAGCGGACGCGACACACAGTCAGTCAGCTGTGTCTGACATGTAGGTCAGCAGCAACAAAGCAAAGATCAGAGGCTGTGTGTGTGTGTGTGTGTGTGTGTGTGTGGGTGGGTGCATGCGCGCGTGTGTGTGCATCCGCATTTGTGTGTGTGTATTATACATATTGTGTTTTATCTTGCTCCAGCTCCACACTGGAACTATATGGAGATTACACTGAGTGAAAAATCACACGGACACACCTGAGAAAACTGTCAATAAAGTGTGTATTTGTATAAAGTTCCTGATGAACAACAGCAAAGATGGAGGCAGCAGACGCCCCAGCAGGGTGTTGCTGCTCTTCCAGTAAGTCGACCTGCTGACTGGTCTCCTTACTGGAACTGATGAGTCACATTACAAAGCAAACTGAAAGTAAAGTCGAGTCTTAGCTCTGAACTGCTGATCTCCTTCATGTTAAAGGTTTCAGGAAGTGACGGGGCTCAGATGTTTCTGTCTCTGAGCTGTTAATCTGACTGAGCCGTGCCTCTGCCGCTGATCAACAGGAAGTGAACGCAGCCTCTGAAAACAGCCGACGGCTCTGTGGCATCACAGCCTCACCACAGACCTGCGCTGGGAGTGACATCACTTCCTCTACGATCTAACGCAGCAGTAGCTGGTGAAGAGACAGAATCAGGAGAATTGTAAAAGCTGAAACTTCAAACTGAACTTTGATCCGCTTTAGAGAGGAGATGAAATGAAATACGATGGTTACTGAAGCAGACAGAGAGAACGCAGTTAACCGCTGACATGTTGCTGCCTAGCTCTTGTTCTTTCCAGAGAAATGTGAAGGAAGTGCACAAGAAATTAAAAGGAGATGTCGCTGCAACTTAGCCATTACTGAAGGAGTGCTCCAGTGATTAAGGCCTGCGCTTACATAGAGCTGGCTATTTGTGATAGACAAACTGAAAAAGGTCAGAATAGATGGATATTTTCTCAAAAAAAATTTTTTATATAAATAGGATGGACAAAATATTCAACACATATCAGTATAATTCAGTATAATACGATACAGTTCAACTGCAACAAAAACTACATCCTCCAAAATGCAAATAAATCAACATCTCTCCATGCTTCATGAAGGTATGTTGTATTGCAGGACTTTTGGATTAGACTGCATTAGTTTAAGTTAGGTGGACCTGAGACACTGGAAACTGAGAGTATATAATTATGTATATTCAAAAAAGCAGAAAAAGGGAATACACTAAAATGCACATGTATTACCAAAGTAGAAAAAAATCATCACTCAAAGTTAATACTTCAGCTGCAAGTTATAACAATTAGGATTGTATTGCATTAACCATTAAATATACTTATATTGTGTAACGATCTCTCTATAAAGCAGTTTTCGTCATGAGTGGCCACCATTCACATTACTAATTATTGACTTTATCCAAACAGAAAACACAAGTTTGTCTGGCTGCACTGTAAAAAAAAAAAAAAAAAAAAAAAAAACTCCAGTTGCTCCTCTATCTTCTGCTCATATTAAGCTGCACTTGGTAATTGATATTCATAACAACACAGAAGGCGAGCAGGGGGACAGTCACACAGAAGGTCGGGTGGTAGGGGACAAGGAGGGTGGCCCCAGCTGACCACTGTGGAATCTGTCTCACATCGGTCTGATACAGTAATTTCAAGTTGAAACTTGGAAGAGCACTATGGATATTATACTCTGAAGTGTTTCTGCAAAAAACAACATGTGTCTTTATGAATCCAGACCTGCAGGATGAAGCCTCCCAGCCATGCAATGCACATTTCACCACAAAATTATTCCATGAAATGCAGGACAGCCGTCTCTGAAATGAGCAGTTTTGTGGGGGTAGATTCTCAGATAACCTGCTTCGGCTGTGATGTGTGGAGGTTGGCAAGTATGCTGATCCATTCTTACTCATTCTTGACCATGATTATTGACTTGACTTTTCATGTTTCAAAGCTTTAAAACGGTGACTTTGCCTGCTTCTGAACAAAACCCCCGGGGGGCTGTGGAGTGATGACCCCGACCACTGCGATGGGTACTGTCACAGCTGGCTCATAAAACGCACCAACTTCAGAGATGCCACTTGGACAGAAACTGAAAATTTGGCCCTGGTACTTGTTTTCAAGGGTGTGCCCCTGTCATAAGAATATTATAATAACAGGGCTACATTTTTAATACACTAGTGCAGATAACTGAGTTTCATGGTTTAATTTTGCCCAAGGCTGCACTTGCTATGTAAGTGTACAGCACTAATATGTAGCTGCTGTGTCCGTGTCCAACATTATAAGCTGCTAGTCTTACACAGAACCTGCTGATGAAAACTTGTATCTGGCAGTGAAATATGAGTGACATTTAATGTGGCTTACAGCAGGGGCATATGTCTGTGAGCAGAGTCATGCTGGCGAGGAGTGGCATGTGTCAGCTGAATAGCAGCAACACACCAAGAGTGAATGGAGCATACACACTAAGAACCAACGTATGACACGAAAACCAGAGTTGCATATCATCAGTATATGTTGGTGAAAAGATGTCTGTCAGAGAGTTTGAGTGACCCATAGTCAATAAGTGACATAAGCCAATAGATCAGCAACACTGGTGCATGACACTGACACCCCATCAGACACTTCAATCTCAGCCTCACTCATTTCAGGCCAGTAGGAAATAAGTGTAAAATGTGATTTACAGAGCGCAGCAGTGAACAGTGGAGCAGCACATTAGACAGAGACTCCTGACTTCAGGAGTTCAACTGCTGCCTCTGGCTTGAAATAAGCCCCAGTAAACAGCTTGTTGACAATCACAGAGCCACAGTGGAGGAGTGTTAACTCCATGTTAATGGGGTGTTACTGGAACATTATCGGGTTGTTAGCAGAGGTCAGGATCATTTGTGTTGCACGGTGACACCGTGTTGACCAGCACAGACACACGGTGACCTCGCCTACACAGACATTATAGACAGTAATACGCTAACTTATATAGTAACTTCCCACAGTAACTGAGTTCCTTTGATCAGCTGCAGTGTGTCCACGACTGACGCTGACAGTGAGCTAGGATCAATAAGCGCAGGCTGACTGCTCGATCAGCGGTTCACCGGGCTGATCGGAAGCTGATCGATGAGGGAGTACCTGTAGTAGTAGACGTCGCTCTTTCCAGCGCTCAGTCCGGACTTCCTGATCACTTCTTCTTTCTTCCAGCCGGGCGGCAGAGCGGGACAGTCCGTCCTCTTCCTCTCCATCATCGCACACGTATCGATCAATCAGGCTCCGATCGATCAGTCAGTAAACACAGATGAGGAGACACACGGCGTGGTGGTGGTGAACCCAGCGGAGCAGCAGCCCGGGCGGACCAACGTCACGGACGTTACGTTAACGGCAGCTCCCCCTCCCTCCCGCCGCCCCGGCTGTTTATGCTGCTTAGTTCGGCTTAAGTACAAATAAAAAGTGTGCCGGTCCAGGCTGTGAGCTGGGCTGTCCCGGATCAAAGTGCTCCTAGGTCCGGATTAGTTCAGTTTACCTCCGGAGGGAACCAACGGCTCATCTGATCTGATCTGAACTGGACCAACGGCAGGCTGTGACGTCTGCGATATCACACACACACACACACACACACACACACACACACACACACACACACACACACACACACACAGAGAGAGAGAGAGAGAGAGAGAGAGTCAGTCAGTCTCTCTCTCTCTCTCTCTCGCTCTCTCGTTCTCTCCCCCTTAGATCGTCTATTATGAAAGATTACCACACAGTGAAAGGTCGAGGCTGCACTTGTTAAGTAAATCACATATTTCTTATGATGAATAACTTGTTTTCTTTCGAAAACTACATTTATTTTCTTTAATTTATATGAAATCGAAAGTACAAAATATAACAATTAAAAATTAGAAATAAATTAATGTTATACAAAAAAATAAAAAATAAAATGACTTAATTAAATCTCATATTAAGTTTGATAAAATAAAGTATTTCTGTAAAATAAAAAAAGTTAAATGAATGAATTCAGATTGAGTAAGTAAGATTTGTTTGTATGTATTGTTGCTTTTCATTGAGGCTGCTCTGCTGGGGGGACTTGTGTCTGTTGTGTTCCCGGTGCCTGGACTTTGAGGCAGAGTGAACACTCACGTTTTTCCCTCACATCTCTCTATGCCACCTCTGACGTCACAGATTCTGGGTTAAAGGGCCCTGCGGCAGCCTGGAGCACCAGAAGAAGTGACCATGGCGGAAGTGGTCATCGATGCGGAAGTTTTGAATTGTTGTATGCTGCTGCTGTGTTGTGCTGTGATGAGCAGGCCTGCTGTGAAAAGCACCTCCTGTATCTGATTGGCTTGCCCTGTTATTAGGGCCCGAGCACACTAAGTGTGAAGGACCCTCTTGTAACCCTTAGGATTATTATTAGGGCCCGAGCACACTAAGTGTGAAGGACCCTATTGTAATCGCTAGGATTATTATTTTTTTATTATTATTATTTTTCTCACCCGACTTTAAACCCAAATTGCGCCCCCTCAGCTCGAGATAAACGCGAACACGCCTAGCCAAAGTCGTCAGGCCCGCCGAAAAATGTATTAATCCAGTGTTTGCAAGAACATACGTGCTCCATAGCGCCACCTACGGGCCCCAAACTGAAACAGCACTTAGTTTGAGCTACGGGCCCGAATATTGGCGTGCAGAACAAGCGTTGCAAGCCCTACAAAAAAGTCTCTGGAAGCCAGCGTCAATTCTGAACAGGAAGTTCGCAAATTAGCGCTGAACGTCGCATTTTAGCGATTTCGGTCAAAGGGGGGCGTGGCCGCGAGGGCCCGATCATCGCCGCTTGCGGCTTTAATTTGTGTTCTGACCTATGATGGCTAAGTAAGCTAATTCTAACTCATACTATTTTGACCCATTTTTTTGTGTTTTCTTCCTACAACGTGCAGACAAAGGCAACGCAAAATGAAAAAACTGTCATTTTTTATATAAAATGTCTTCAAGTTTTCATTCATTTGGACATTGTTTTTGTATGGGAGCCTCTGAACGGCGCTGATAGAGAGAGGCTGATAGAGGAAAGTTTTTTCCTTGCCAATGTCACACAGCTGTGTTCATCCCTGGTTCACTTCGATTGCGCCCTATTTCAGCTGATCGGTTCTTAGAATGCAGTTAAATCCTCTAGTTGTAATTATTTCAAAAATAATTCTTTTACAATAACCTATAGCTTTAGTTTAAGTCAAAAACAACCATACTGGTCCCTGAGATTATGAAAAAAAATATATATTTTTTTTTAATTTTTCTCTTAAGGAAGAAGCTGTTGCTGTAACATCCACAACCAGACCTGATGTTGCTAGATCTGCTGCTGCTTTTGCCATCAATGTCTGGGAACAGTGCCACTTGTCACAGGTAAATTTGTCATGATGGACCAATACATAATGCAGATAATACATTAATATGTTTATTTAAAATGGCAGTCTCGTTTAATGTGTTAGTTTATATTGTGGACCTCTTGGTTTGGATTAATAGTGCAGAAAAAGAATTAATATAAATTTCAAATATTTTCAAAGAACGGTCAACAGTGTCATCTCAGGGGTACAACACTACCAAGCTGTTCTCCTGGAATCGCTGAGAGAGAGAATAAGACAGGTCTTTGAAGACTATGCTGAAACGGCCACTCACCTTCAAGATGCAGCTTTGGCTACATTTGACACATTCATAGATCCTTTCTGCACCACTGCATATGGACAGAACAGGGCCATTCGGGAACTATTTAATCCAGTGGACCCAGAGGAAGTAGTGGTGTCCCAGAAGATTTGTTGGGTAAAACAAGGTCTTTCAAGGGTCATGTCCATTAGGAATAAAAGTTTTTACTGTGTACCGCTAATTCAAAGTGTAAAGCAGTTATTGACCAATTCTAGAATCTTCACCATGTTGAACACTGTGCCTCAAAGAAGCAGAGAGGGATTATTTTATGATTTTATTGATGGGACCCTCTTTACATCTCACCCTTTATTTTCTCAAAAAACAAATGCATTGCAAATAATACTGTACACAGATGAAATTGAAATATGTAACCCCTTAGGGTCCCATTCTTCTGCAAATAAATTGCTAATATTTTATTATAGTTTAGGTAATATTGACCCAAAATTTAGGTTGTTGACAACTTATGAAGTGGCAGTGCCCACTCTTGCACAGGCTACGGAATTAGTACACAAGTTCATTAATTACACTTATACACACACATATATTACATATATAATATTACATATTATATATATATCACATTTTTCTGTTAGTTTTAAGTCATTTCTGTCCAGCTTTGTCATTTGCTCGAGCCTTGAGCATTTGTGAAAAGGACTAAAGCCATCTTTCAAAAGACTGTGTGCAGAGCAGCCTGTGACTTGGGCGGAGCTGCTAAGACAAGTCCATTGTTATGCGCAATCAAAATGGATACACCACGACAAGTGAGATCTGTTCCAGGGGATGCGGTCTGGCCGAAAGCAGGTGGGGCTCATCGCTTCTTGGCCTTTTGGCTAAGATCAAGTGTAGTATCTGTTCTTATCAGTTTAATATCTGATATGTTCTCTATAAGAGGACAATATATTAAATGTATTTTTAGCACGGGGAGCTGAAAAAGCTGAAAAAAGTTGTCGTTGCACAGCGTGAGAAGGCCAAAAACCATGTTTTCATCTTGAGCATTCATATCTTCCAATGGAATCCTGTGCACAGACTTCCCAAGCAGAATCCTATAACAGGCGACTTGGGCGACAGCACGGGACACTATGGTCAGGGCGCCAGTATATCACAGGGCCTGCAAAACACATCAAAATATGATAATGTCAATACAGAACGTGAGAGGGCTCAAAAGCATCCGGAAACATGTCTTCATGTAAAACTCAAAAATGCCTTATCATATTCAAATCAAACCTTCTTGTCCTTCATATTTGTGCCATTCCACATGTTTCCAAATATGAAACATCATTGGCCAAAGCTTTGCAAGTGAGAAACACGTCAAAATAGGACATTGTTTGTTTACAGCATTGTTTTACTCCCTTAACCCCTTTGATTTATGTGACAAGACCGCCATCTATTGACCCATGGTGAGAAATCTCTGCAACAATTACATTTGCAAATAGAGTGCAGTTTAGACTGAAAGTTTATTGTGTAATCAACTGTGTGGTAACACTAACTTGTGATTCAAGTGATTCAATATCTGATCAGACAGTAATTTCCTTCATATACGTACCATTCTACATGTTTCCAAACAAGAAACGCCTTTTTCCAAGGCTCTGCAAGTGGAAAACACATCAAACTACACAGTAAAGAACACAGAGTGTGAAAGTGTAAACGCTAAGAGAATTTAATTTAACTCTCTTTTAGATAACATTTGGTCCCACTCAAAATTTCAGTAAAATTTCTTCTATGACCAACATCAACTTTTTAGAGTTAATTCTACTCAATTCAGTGTCAAAATTAACAATGAAATGTGTAAAAATATTTAATACTGAGGTTCATATTCACATTGTTGAGCAAAATCATTACATTTTATAGAGCTAATTTTACTCCAAATTTAATTTTTAAAATGACAATCGAATTTCTAATAATATTTCATTCTTATTTCTCTATAGTGTTATTTTTCAAACGTAGGTGATATGATGCTCTTACCACAGAATTGATTACGCAATAAATTGCAAATACACTCAATTTGAATTCTTAGTTGTTGAAGAGTTTTCTCAGCATAGGCCAGTAGATGGCAGCCTTGTCACATAATAAACTCAGGGTTAAGTGAGGAAAATATGTGTGTTTTGTGTCCCTCAAAAATTCCATAACTAATTGAAATCAAACCACATTGTCCTTCATATTCATGCCATTCTACATAGTTGCAAGGAAGAAACTTCTTTCCCCAAAGCATTGCAAGTGGTGAACACATTATATTGTCACAATGCTACTAAATATGGCTACTCGTGCATGCCCACAAACATCTTTGCCTCTCAAACTCTCAAACATGATGAGAAATTCAAATCAAACCATGTTCTCCTTAATATTCAGGCCAGATTACGTGCTTCCAAGCACAAACAACTTTCCCCAAAGCTTAGCAGGTATAGGACACAAAATATTGTCACAGTGTTAGTTAACATGGTGTGTCACTCACACCAGCAGACAATTTTATTTTTTTTTCAAATTCCTCAAACTGATAAGAAATTCAAATCAAACTATGTTCTCATCCATGTAGCTCCCAGATCATGTGCTTCCTCCTCTGTAACTTTTTCCCCAAAGCTTTTGGAAGTGGGTAACAGGGAACACTGTCACAGTATGGCAAAATTGTGGATTTCACTGAGAGAAAATCCAGAACAACTTTTTGTGTTCAAATTCCAAAATCTGCTGAGAGACTCAAATTAAACTTTTATTCTTCATATTTATCCCAGATTACATATTTCCAAGGAAAGAAACAAAATCAGCACAGTGGACTGTTGTGATGATACTTTGATGTGGTTTGCTTGGTATCAACTCTTGCGGGCCTTAGGGATTGTCATCACAGGAGAGTGTGTAGCTGTGGTTATCAGGAATATGGTCACCTCCTGGATTTCTACTGGAGTATGACAGGAGAGAGAACAAATAATTGTTAGTAAGACTATCAAAGAACATTTCAATTCAGGACTATGTGGGCTGCACGGTAGCAAGAAGATTTGCATTCCAGTCACTTCTTTTCTATGTTTTGTAATCATTGTAAACTTAAATTTTTTATCATAATGTAATATGTATTGAATGTGCCAATAGTAGACGCAGAATAATGCGGTTCAGCATTTTGAAAGTTTCAACCCCCCCCTTATGCCTCTTATTAATTTCTTTTGCTTTTATAACTTATTTTGATATTAATGTCAATCTATTGAAGTAGACTCAGTTAGTTTTAATGCTGGTACAACCCTTTAGTTATTTCCCTTTCGATTGTTCCATGTGGGCTGCACGGTGGCTCAGTGGTTAGCACCGTCGCCTCACAGCAAGAAGATCGTCAGTTATTGAATCAGATATTCAATAAATTGATAAAATCAGTCTTACCACACAGTTGATTACACAATAAACTTTCAAATACACTCTCATTGCAGACTTCATTGTTGCAGAGAATTCACATCATCGGTCAGCAGATGGCAGTCTTGTCACATAATAAACGAGGGTTTAAGAGACTAAAACATCACACACAGAGCTGCACGGTGGCTCAGTGGTTAGCACCGTTGCCTCACAGCAAGAAGATCGCCGGTTTGCTTCCCGGTCAGGGCGCTTGGGATCCTTTCTTTCTGTGTGGAGTTTGCATGTTCTCCCTGGGCAGTGTGGGTTTTCCCCGGGTACTCTGGCTTCCTCCCCCAGTCCAAAAACATGCTGAGGTTAATTGATTTTTCTAAATTGTCCATAGGTGTGAGTGTGAGTGCTTGTCTGTCATGTATGTTGTTCGTCTATATGTGCCCTGCGACAGACTGGCGACCTGTCCAGGGTGTCCCCTGCCTTCGCCCAAAGTCGGCTGGGATAGGCTCAAGCCCCCCCCCCGCGACCCTGCAAAGGAGTATGCGGTAGATAATGGATGGATGGATGGAATTGTTCCGTGTAGTTTAAAAAGTAGAAGTCTGCATTTAATCTATTTAATTCAATTCAATTTTATTTGTATAGCGCCAAATCACAACAACAGTTATCTCAAGGCACTTTACATACAGAGCAGGTCGAGAGACCCGACAACATATAGAGACCCAACAGTTCCCATCATGAGCAAGCATATGATGCGACAGTGGTGAGGAAAAACTTCCTTTTAACAGGCAGAAACCTCAGACAGAACCAGGCTCAGTGATGGACAGCCATCTGCCACGACTGGTTGGGTTGAGACAGAGACAGAGACAGAGAGAAAGAGGGAGAGGGACGGGGGGGGGGGGGCATATGACAAGCAGCAATATAATCCACAGGCGTGTACATAGCGAACAGCAGTATGGAACGGGGACACATTGTCACAATCTATATCATTAAATATCAGTTTCTTGCAATTTTCTAGTTAAACAGTACGTTTGATGGCAAATTTGCTGAGAAAATTTCCTGTTGGTTGTCTCAAACTGAACCAGTTCCAAATAACGGAGGTGCTGTCTCAGTTTTTCTCCATCTCCCTGTCTGCTTCTGACCATCGACTGTAACAGCTTCTGACACTCCACGCATATCTTTTCAGTCAATTTTGGCCACAGTTCTGACCTTTCTTCACCATATGTTTCGCTAATTGTCTCTCTATTGATATATAATGTATAAGGACAAGCATCCAGACAACAACAGAACTTTTGAAGAAAATGAAAAGTCTGATGTTTTTAGTATTTGTTATTATTGCTGTTATTGATTGCTGCCCAGACCTATTTGAATTACTAAAGAAGTGACATATTAGAAATAAACAGATATGATATAAAGTATGAATTAACATTTTCTGGATACACGGATTTAAAATACAATAACACACATGTCTTTCTTTGTTGTTACATTATAACTTTGTTTACGCATCAGAAGCTCATATTTTCTCGTCCACAGTGAAGACAGAACCGTAAATAATGGTTATTAAGACAGACAAATTATTTTTGAAATACTAAATTAGTGATTTTAGATGGATAAATAGTTTTCAACAATCACATATATTGACAAGACCCAGGCAAGGACTGAACCCAAGTGCACGACTCAGACACAGAATGTTCAAAATTAAAGTCTTTAATGAAAAAGTAGCAACACAAAATCACTCTGACGAGGAAAAACACTTAAGTAAAAGGAGAGACAAAGTACCAACTGAAAATCACTCTGACAAGGAAAAATGCAGAAGCAATGAAAAGTACTAACGAAAAATCACTCTTACGAGGAAAATACAACAAGAGAGCAAAAGCAAACAAAGTAGCAAAACAATACTTAACAAGACATGGAGTGAAGCAAGGCATGGGAGGCGTGGGATGACGGTACAGAGACACGACAAACTGGCACAAGACAAAGGGAGACGCAGACTATATATACACATGAGGAAATGGGGAACAGGTGGAAACAATCAGGGCGGGGCAGACAATCACACTGGCGGGAAACACGAGGAAGGGCAAGTTATCTGAAACGAGAGGGAAAGTTAGAATTTCAAAATAAAACAGGAAATCACGAGACAAGACCAGACATAACAAAATCTAACTTAACATAAGCTTTTGGACATGACAGTACCCCCCCCCTCTAGGGACGGCTCCAGACGGACCAGAAAGTTCAGGGTGACGATCATAAAAGTCAGTGATGAGTTGGGGGTCCACAATGAAGCTGGCAGGAACCCATGACCGCTCTTCCGGACCGTAGCCTTCCCAATCCACCAAAAACTGCCTGCCCCGGCCCCTATTGCGCACAGCCAGCAGAGTCTTGACGGAGTAGACTGGCCCCCCGTCGACCATACGGGGGGGTGGAGGGGGTGTGGCTGCGGGAACCATGGCGCTTTCCTTGGCCGGCTTAACCCGGCTGACGTGGAAGGTGGGGTGGACTCTCAGGGACCGGGGCAGACGCAGGCGGACTGAGGAGGGACCGATGACCTTGGAGATGGGGTAGGGCCCCACGAACCGTGGAGCCAGCTTCTTGGAGGCGACGTGGAGAGGCAGGTCACGCGTGGAAAGCCAGACCCTCTGGCCCGGCTGGAAAGGAGGCGCAGGTCGACGTCTCCTATCAGCTGCCCTCTTCATGCGATCCGCGCTGCGTAGGAGGATCCTGCAGGCGGCAGCCCAGATGCGCCGGCAGCGCCTGACCACCCACACCAGGTTTTTGCTCCAAGATGTCGGGTTCTGGGAGACCAGACACCGGAGGCAGGTCTCCAGCGACTGGTTGAGACACTCCGACTGGCCGTTAGCCTCAGGATGGTACCCGGACGTGAGGCTTAAGACATGGAGCGAAGCAAGGCATGGGAAGCGTGGGATGACGGTACAGAGACACGACAAACTGGCACAAGACAAAGGGAGACGCAGACTATATATACACATGAGGAAATGGGGAACAGGTGGAAACAATCAGGGCGGGGCAGACAATCACACTGGCGGGAAACACGAGGAAGGGCAAGTTATCTGAAACGAGAGGGAAAGTTAGAATTTCAAAATAAAACAGGAAATCACGAGACAAGACAAGACATAACAAAATCTAACTTAACATAACCTTTTGGACATGACATATATTATTTCCTCCATATTTGTGTTCTAGCTAGGGATGAGCCGGATACTCGTTTGAGACAAGTATCTGTTACGGATAAAGCATTTTTGACGAATACGATTATGATACTAGTAAAACTCGTCAATATCCGTGCTCGTGCTGAAGGAAAACCCTCATTGTGTAACTGACTGTCTTCGCGCTCTGTGATTGGCCAGTCACACACAGCGCCCACCCCTCTCTACACAGACACGTCTCTGCACATCTCTCATAACGTACGCGGTCCATTTAATAAGACAGAGCTGAAAATGGCTCGCATCGCGTCGGTCAGTGCCTCCGCTCCGTTTTTGTTTTTGTTTTTAACCGTCTGCTTGCTGTACAGTTTGGCTGGTGATATGAAGTCAATTGAAAAACTTTGCTCGTACTGAACGCGGTGCTTTTGAGAAGAATACAGTGAACAAGGCTGACATATTATTTCCCTGTTTGCCATCACTGGATGTTTGCATGAATCATGAAATTCACACAGATCATTAAAAAATAAACAGTCTTACAGACCACTTATACACATACACACATATAGCTGAACACACAAAGTAGCCTATATTAATATTGTTATTGTATGTGGCTGCATGCAGTATCGGACACTTTCTCTCTGCAGTTCATGAAAATAATATTATAATTATTCTTGAGATATACTGTATATAGGCTTTGAATACAGTAGATTAGCAACTTCTGATCATGCCATATCGGTTTAGGCACCGCCCACTCCGAATACAGATACAGATACAGATAGTGGTGTACTCGCTCATCCCTAGTTCTAGCCTATTCAAAGTCATTTGCTTGCAATTGTGATGCTCATACATACTTTTTCTGTCCGTGATAAGTCAATGGCATGAGCCCATACAAGACCATGCCATCCATGGTAAACGCCACCACTTTTTTTTATCAACAGTGAAGAGGGACATATTGAACTTATTGTAACTACGGTGCACATTCAGGTTTGAAACTTAAAACATGAACAGTTGGTGAAAATATGATGCACTGTCAATTTAAGTAGCCAACAGTATAAGAAGTAATTCAGTAGCTTCAGTCACCAGCTACAACATGAAGATTCTGCTAACACAGTAATGCTAAAAAGATATCAATAATAGATCTATGATAAGGCCTAATGTATCACCGGCCCAAGGTTTATAAAGGCTGTTTCTTGTCATTAAAGTAAGACCATGTCTTATTGGGGCGCTGACCACTTGGCCAAACAGTCAGACAGTCAAACAGTGAAAAAATATACTGCATAGAGAATGGCTTTGAGGGGAAAAATGGCTGGTAATAAGACTCTAAGACTTAAAGTCTTTGTGTGTCAGGCTGTCAGCAAAAGTGGTAAAAAGTCTTAGACTTATTACCAGCCATTTTGTCACTATGATCCCATAGTGACTTAGTGTTATGACAAAGTGACCATACAGATTCATACTGCAATACTTGCTGCTGGAACTGTATTGTCACTTTGTCATAATACTAAGTCACTTTGGATCTGCCATTTGAAATTCAGTTGTACATACCTTTATATATACATATTCATTATGTTGGTTTATCTTATTTCTCATTTTGCAATATTTACATTTGCTGCTGCTGTTGTAACAGTGTTGCATTATCTACCTCTCATATTGCACCACTTGCATTTGCTGCTGTTTTGTAATTTTAATGTTGTCCCTTTATCTTTCACTAAGCCACTTTAGATTCCACTTGTACTTGTATTAATTGTATATACCTTGTATATAGCTTTTTTGTATAACTTTTGTACTTTATACTTCTATCTGATTGCATGCTTGTGCTGCTGCAACACCCGAATTTCCCCTGTGGGGGATCAATAGAGAATTATTTTATCTTATTTTATAAAATATAAATCAAGAAAAAAATACAGAGCTTGACTAACAAAAAACCTACACGTGTAAGAAACCAATCTAACCAAGTTATGTAGTCCTGCAATTTAATAAGACACTAGACTGCAGGTTCAGTATGACTGTATGAGTATTTTTGCAGTACGATGACTTGCTGCTCTTTCATTTGAAGACAGTTGTGGTTCTGATTGGTGTGGAGGAACAGTGATGCTCCATGTTACCTGCTCTCACAGTGACATGACGTCACAGTGGGTCAGACTCATGGCTCTGTACTCTACTGTCAGACATGTTTTACAGAAATGATTTGCAGCAGTGTTTCTCATCTTTCCAAAAAATCTCCAAACTTATCCTACACTTGCGCGTTATGAAAGTTTGGTGGTGCGACGCGGTACAATGCCACCTGGGTCGCTGTTTGAGGAAGTAAGAGCGGCGCGGACAGAGACAGGAGGAGAGAAGAAAGCCGGATTTGGCTGGCGGGCCTTGATTTTGATGTGGGGTAAGGTAACAGGCCTTTACGTGCTAGCTTATTATTAGCGGCTATTCAACATTGTTTTGTCTGGCAGTAGCGATCGTTAGTCCCAGTTAAGCATAATGTGGCCGGTAAAAGCCACCGTCATTGCATGTGTATGGGATTACTATGTAATTACTGTGCGAACAAATTTGAATTAAACCTCACTTCATATATTGTTCATAGATTGATTCGGGACCTACCTGACTCTTGACCGAAGCCTCAAATGGCAGACAGTCTTGGATTTGCCTTCTTCCCTCTGAAGCACATGTTGAATGTCCTGGAAATGCCTTTTGAGCTGTTGACACATAATGGCCGTATTATGACGGAGTATTAGAGACACGTGGGTTTTTTTTGTTTTTTCTTTAAGGCTAAGGAAAGCAGTTACTAGGGAAAAATGATTCTTCACTGTAACTTTGCACAGGCTAATATTCTCTGGATTCTCAGGAATCTGGATTCCTGCTGGTATTACAAGGACAAAAGCTTGGTAAGAAGACTTACTGGCCATTTTCTGTTGTTTTGCTTTCCATGCATTGTCCCTCATGGTATACACACAACAGCTGCCTTATTTTTCAGATCTTTGTACACTGCATGTCTAGCCTTATCGGTGTGCTTGTTGGTGATGAGAAGGCCGATTCTCACCTCATTGCAGATTCCAATTCCTTGAATTCACTGTATTTCAAATGAACTGTGTTAATTGCCACTCCTACACTTTAAGACAAAAGAAACTCACAAAGAAAAAAGACCTCTATTCCATATGAGCTGTATTCTGGAAGATTAGCAATTATAGATTGAAATATGCAAAGCTTGTTCTTCAAAATATAAGATCATTGGGTAATGGCTGATGGTGATGGCTAATAACCTTTGAACTCTTAACACTAAATGCTTCAAATTTTCACACATGATCCTTTGATAGAAAAGGAGGAGAGCAGGAGAGCTTTGTATGTGACATATTTCCAGATTTATGGTACCCCAAATCCTTCCTGGAATGCGTATTTGACGCTTTTCAGCCTTCTAATGCTGTGTAATGACAACTTGTTAGTTTGATGTGTTTCTCACTTGCAAAGCTTTGGTCAATGAAGTTTCATTTGTGGAAACGTGTAATGGCACAAATATGAAGGACAAGAAGGTTTAATTAGAATTCGATGAGGCATTTTTGAGTTTTAGATGAAAACATGGTTTTTGGCCTTCTCACGCTGTGTAATGTAAATACATAATGGTTTGATTTGTGACTGTATACATCCATCCATCCATTATCTACCGCTTACTCCTTTGCAGGGTCGCGGGGCGGGCTGGAGCCTATCCCAGCCGACTTCGGGCGAAGGCGGGGGACACCCTGGACAGGTCGCCAGTCTGTTGCAGGGCACATATACACGAACAACACACAGACAGACAACCATTCACACCTAAGGGCAATTTAGATTACTCAATCAACCTCAGCATGTTTTTGGACTGTGGGAGGAAGCCGGAGTACCCGGTGAGAACGCACGCTGCACAGGGAGAACATGCAAACTCCACACAGAAAGAAAGGATCCCAAGCGCCCTGACCGGGAAGCAAACCGGCGATCTTCTTGCTGTGAGGCAACGGTGCTAACCACTGAGCCACCGTGCAGCTCTGTGTGTGATGTTTTAGTCTCTTAAACCCTCGTTTATTATGTGACAAGACTGCCATCTGCTGACCTATGATGTGAATTCTCTGCAACAATGAAGTCTGCAATGAGAGTGTATTTGAAAGTTTATTGTGTAATCAACTGTGTGGTAAGACTGATTTTATCAATTTATTGAATATCTGATCAGACAGGAAAGTCCTTCATATTCATGCCATTCTACTTGTTTCTAAGCAGGAAACTTTTTTTCCCCAAAGCTTTGCAAGTGCAAAACACATCAAACTATCACACTGTCTGAAGTGCTGTTTCACTCCCTTAAGCCCTCGTTTATTATGTGGCAAGACTTCCATCTGCTGACTCACAGTGAGAAATCTCTGCAACAATGAAGTATGCAAATAGAGTGTAGTATGATTACACTTTATACAGATAATTTTGTTCCAAATGTAGTTTTTAAAAACGCCACTCTAATGTGTAATAATGTTTAATTTTTTTTTTCTTTACAGTGCATCTAGATGATATGATGCTATTTTACTATGATGCTTGCAGCTCTCTCTCTCTTTCTCTCATTTCTCTCTACCTGAAACAATGCGTAGTGAAATGTGTTGTTGTGCCTGTTTCAAGAAATAATTAAAAAAAGACACAATGTAAGTGTAACAGAGTCAGAAATATACCTTTGTTTGAATTTCGTCAACATGTACATTAATATTATGTGTGCCATTTAAATGCCACCTGGTGGTTGAAGCCACGCAACTGCAGCCGCAGGGCTCTTAAGCTGGTCGCTGTGGCATACTGGTGAGGAATGAGCTCTCTCTCCAGGACGGATGGAGTCACCATAGTGCAAAAGTTTACACATTGCACCTGGATGCTGTCATTTTCACAGTCCAATGCTGGGCTCAGTGCTCAATGCTGTTTTACCTGGGCCTTTGTTTTGGCTTCTTTGTCCAGTACCTCCATGCCATCATTGTTTTCTTTTTCAGCATTTGACGAGGACAGAGAACAGAAGATTGGTGGCGTTGTGCATCTTTGCAATATTTTCCCTCCTCAGTTCTGTTGTCCTTGCCTGGACAGGCACAGATGGATTAGAGGTGAAAGGTCAAGTTGAATTTTAAAGAAAATATAACAATAAGATTAATAAAGGCCATAATAATGTCTGAGTTGTCTTTAATTTACTATTGAAGTAACCAGAGTGCAAAGGTTGATATATATGACATGGATGCTGTGATTCTCACAGGATACAGTAAACATGGGCTAATTCAATAATAATATGAATAATATGAATGGAATACTGTCTTGATGTTGAAATTTGCCAAAGTGTAACTGCCAGTAAGTTATATCTCTATCCGTAGTAGGTAGCCAAAAGCAACATAGTACAATACTTGACTTTTCCCACAAGGGGCATCTAAAGCTTGGTGACATTGCAGTATCTGACCTTACTCAAAAGAGGGAGATAAAGCCAAGACATGATAACACCGGCTTTTCACTATTAAACAGAGCCAAAATCAATTCAGCATGTTGAAAGCTGAGGAAAAGGGAAGAGGAAATGGATTTGCATACACACTTCAGTCATGGTGCATAAAAGAAGCCGAAATGTATTATGGGTAATGGTACCACAAGATGGAACCACGTCCAACTGAGATTGCAATATTGGACTTTGTCCACAAGAGGGAGCCAAAGGGAAAACACAGTGCAATATCAAACATTGTAGGCAAGGGTGAGCCAAAACCTGGCATCACTCCAATAATGCACTTTAGAGGTGGGCGGATCGATCCAAATATCGATAGTATCGATACCAAGTTGGTATCGCTATCGGATCGATACTAGCGTGAAGACATCGATACTTTAATGTCAGTTTCGCTCTTGTATGTGCTTGTGCGGTCTCGTCAAAGAGGCGACAGCCAGGTTGCCGGACTTGCTGCTTCTCCTGTCTCACTCTCAGCGCGGAGCAGGCGCACTTTGCTCCTCCTCCCCCTCTTGTGCTCTGATGTTGTACCTTCACGTAACTCAGCGGCGGCAGGCAACTCAGTGCTCTCTCTCTCTCTCTCTCACACACACACACACACACTGAAGCAGATTTTTTTTATAACATTTGTTGTGGTGTGATAGTTTTGTACACTTTTTTAATTGAGAAAAATCCAGAAAAGAAGTGCACTGAAGGGGTGAAATTGAATTTTATATTTGTATTGTAGTTTCTCAACACTCTACCTCCTAAAAAGATTTTGTTTTAATTTGCTCTCATATAAAAAAATTTTTCGCTTTGTTTTTTTTTTTAAGGAAAAAATGCATACATAACAATGTTTGGTTGAAATTTGTTTACTTACTGCTCTATTGCTTCTGTTTTTGATAACAAAGTATTTTGCAGTCGCCTTTAAACTTTGCCCAAATTCTGTCCTTGGTTATAACAAAAAAATCCCAAGGGAAACCACAAAAACACCTGAGGGTCAGCAGTGTGATGGTACATCAACCTTAAATATTAAAAGTATCTGTATTGGTATCAGTATCGGCGATACTGGCCCTGTAGTTACTTGGTATTGAATCGATACAAAATCTTGCAGTATCGCACACCTCTAAGGCGCTTCCTCCACACAATGAAACCATAGCTAACTAAAATTGTTAAATTTAATTTCATCTAGAGGACAGAAACAAACTCAGTTCACATTATAATATTACACTTGTCTTCCCCACGAGTCAGGTAATATTACTATATGACTCACCTGACGCTGTGGTGTATCTCTATCCGAATTTTCCGCCATATTCAGTGGGTGACATGAGTGTCCGTCGGGCTGTATGCTCTCTTCTTCTGCTGTCGATTTTAGTCACACAACAGCTAACATTAGCGTCTCTAGATAAATGGATATAATGTGAATCCAAACAACACAACCCTGACGTCACAGCACTGTAGTACACAAAACTAACACGGTATATCTATAATGATATAACAATGATGATAATAATAAAAAATACTAACCGAAACTTTTTTTTCAAATGGCTGTCCAAAACACTGCATTCAAATAGCGCTTCCTTTCGATTCTTCTTCTCTGATTTAATGGCCGGGTCAATATAACAAGCCATCTAATTGGAGAGCTAATAACCAATCAGATTGTAGTTTGATGTGGCACATTTGTAACGTGTTTTCCAAGCGGAGCGAGCAGACGACAAACTGAGCGCGCAGAGTGAAGAGGTTGAGGCTGAGAGAGAGAGAGAGGACTGAGAGCACGCAGCGGCCTGTTTGAGCACCAAGTTAGAGTTTGTGAGAGGATATATGAGTGAAACTGAATGAGCAAACACACTGATTCAGCACAGAGTAGATTTTTGTTTGTTCAAGTATATTTATTGTGCTCAAAATCCCCCATCGCTCGCCCAAGATACACAGTTTCACGTTCAAAATACTGGCACAAAAATAACCCCATATGTTTGGGATGTGTGTGTGTATGTGTGTGGTTGTGTGTGTGTGTGTGTGTGTGTGTGTCTCAAGAGCCTTTCTACCCAGTATGGGGATCCTGTCATCCTGGTCCACCACTTGGAACTGTAATCTGTACTGTTTGGATTTCTGAGCTTGATTTGACACTTACGAAGTGGTTTCAGTCGACTCTTGTTGTACATCACTAGCACTTTCTCTGTCTTTTCTAGTTGCGTGTCTGGATTCAGCAGGTGCATAGGTATCACATTACACGTAGCGCCACAGTCTGTCTGGAAGTTAATCAACTTTTTGATTCATCGTCATACCTGCAAAGAGCTGTTGGCTTTTACTGTGCGCCTCTTTCACTTGGTTTATTGTCTCTTGGCTGTCACACACGTCTGTTATTGTCATGATCTCCTCATATGATTCACTTGACTCTGAGACTGTGTGTCTGTTTGTGTATTGGTCTGCTTTTCTTACCTTTCTCCTGCTTGGACTTGCACTGTGAAGCAAAGTGGTTCTCTTTTCCACATTTCTTACACTTTGCTGTAAGCTGGGTGTTTGTGCTTATTCTTCTCATGCAGGTTGCCACAAAAGTTGCAGTTGATCTTCCCTTGTGTTGTTTTGCTGTTCTCTCTCGACAGTTCTGCTGCTCTGCATATTTGCATGCACTTCTCCAGTGCTAGCTTTTCTTCTGTTCTCTCATAGCAGAGCTGTTTATGCCACACACAATGCGATCTCATATCAATGAGTCTTTAATGTCACCAGAGTTGCATGTGCTGGCCAAAACTCTAAAACTCTGTGACATATTTGTCTATGTTCCCGTCTTGTGCTTGGTTTCTGTCCCTCGACAGTCTCATTAGTTTTGGATGACAGTGTTCATCAAACAGCTCCATCATAGAACTCACTGTCGCTCGCTGTCGTCCTCCCGCTCTCCAGCGTGGTCAAACGCTCCCTTCCTCTCTCTCCGAGAAGGTAGATAAACAACTTCCCTTTCGTTGTTTCTTCTGCGCTGGCCATTGTGAGGTCTGTGTACAAAGTGAACTCCTCCTTCCAACTTTTCATTGTCTTCGCCAAGTTGGCAGAGTCCAGAACTAATGTGGGTGGCGGCCTCAAACCTTCCATCGCAAAGTCCGCCGATCTCCAGTCCTCACTTTTCGGCTCCAACATCGGCCAGTCACTCGCTCGCGCTCCCGGGCTAGGCTAGCAAGCTAGCCTTTGGTGGAAAAACTCTTGACCTCGGTAATTTTTTTTCGACCACTGCCACCACGTTTCACTCTGTTCTGTTTGCTCCATCTTACTGAACAGAATGGACGATGTAGTTCTTTGAATGAACTTTATTAAACATTGCATACGAGCGAACACACTTAATACAGTCAGCTCTAGCCCCGATGAGTCCCACACTCAAATTGGTCCCCCTAGGAACATATATATATAGAGAGCATTCCACTGGTGAGTGTGTGTGATTGTCTGCCCCGCCCTGATTGTTTCCACCTGTTCCCCATTTCCTCATGTGTATATATAGTCTGCGTCTCCCTTTGTCTTGTGCCAGTTTGTCGTGTCTCTGTACCGTCATCCCACGCCTCCCATGTCTTGCTTCGTTCCATGTCTTGTTAAGTATTGTTTTGCTACTTTTGCTTTTGCTCTCTTGTTGTATTTTCCTCATAAGAGTGATTTTTCGTTAGTACTTTTCATTGCTTCAGCATTTTTCCTCGTCAGAGTGATTTTCAGTTGGTACTTTGTCTCACCTTTCACCTAAGTGTTTTTCCTCATTAGAGTGATTTTGTGTTGCTACGTTTTCATTAAAGACTTTTATTTTGAACTTTCTGTATTTGAGTCGTGTGCTTGGGTTCAGTCCTTGCCTGGGTCTTGTCAGGTTGTGAGCAATTGTGACCAACTGTGTTGTTGCTTGCATGAAGATTTTCTGACTGAGATATAGCACAGGCGCCACAGCCACACACTGCTCTCAGTCCGGCCCTCGTCCACCACTGGTCTGGCACCTGATATATAAAACACAATATAATGCCAGCCCAACCAGAAGAACAGGGCTGAGACCACCAGCTCAGGAAAGTTTGATTTTTATTTCTCCCACATACACATAACGTGATCGTATAGAAAAACACATTTTTAAATTTCCCCCTTTCTTTTTAAAACATAAAATACATTTCTACACTACAGACAACACATGAATTCACATACAATATCTTAAACAGCAACATTACTTAACACTTACTTAAAAACCATAATTCATATATAAAACTGAACCGTGCCTACCTGATATATAAAACACAACATAATGCCAGCGCAACCAGAAGAACAGGGCTGAGACCTATACAACACAGAAAAGAATAATTACAGACAGGAACGTGGCTATCATGGCTAAACACGAGGCGCTAGCCACACGCTAAGCTAGCTAGCATTAGCTCTGAGACGACGTGCAGCTCATGAATAAAAATGTTTCACATACACATAAATGTCTGTAACTTTCACTGTTAACTACAATCATGTCTATAAACAAAATGCATGCAACAAAAACTCTCTGGAACATCAGTAACATACTGAACAAATGAACATCATTCCCAGCCCGACGCAGACACACTTACCACCAGCTCAGGAAAGTTTGATTTGCTGAGGTGGGGCCGTGACCAGCTTAAGAGCTCTGTGGCTGCGTGGCTCCAACCACCAGGTGGCACCAAACGGCACATATAACATACACATTTTAGCGAAATTCAAACAGGCATATTTTTGCACACGAGAAAGTTTCTCATGAGCACGAGATAGCTTTGTGTGAGAAACTTACTTTTAAATCTTTTTCTGTCAATGTCCCTTTAGAAGATTAATGATAGAAGTTTTGTTTGTTGTTTTTTTGTTGTTTTGTGTTTCTAATTTACTGTGTACTAATGTGCCAGAACTCCTACGGGCCATGAAGAACATAATTGATTCGGCTGTACCTCCTAAGAGATCGACTGCTGCCTCCCCCAAAGTTCCAATTCACCGCCATCCCTCCCAAAATATTTTGACTTTTGTGTGGGGATGGGAAGAGTGTAATTATATAAAAATAAACAGAATAATGTCCTTAACGTTAAAAATCAGTTTCATTTAAAATGATATTATAGATGTTCAAATATTCTTTTTATTATTAGTTTGTTTTGTTTTTAGAAATGAGAGGATGATAGGAACTTTTGCATCAAGTTTTAAGTATTTGGGTTTTATCATTGACACAAAGTTGTCTTTTGAACTACACATTCAACATATAATTAAAAAGTTGAGAGTTTTATTAGGATTTTACTATCGGAATAAATCTTGTTTTTCTTTTAATGTTAAAAAGAGGTTGGTGGAATCTACTTTCATGCCTGTGATCGACTATGGAGATGTGTTGTATATGAATGCACCTGTGCAGTCTCTTAAGATGTTGGACAGAGCGTATCTTGCGGCTTTGCGCTTTATAACAAACTGTCGGCCCCTAACTCACCACTGTTTGTTGTATTCTAAAGTGAAATGGCTTGGCCTTCAGGCTCGTAGACGCTCATTTTTATGTTTTTATTTACAAAGCAATATTGGGCCAGTTGCCGCCTTATCTGTCCTGCTTTTTAAAATTGAAAAAGTGTCAGCGCAGTCTTCGCTCAGGTGACACTCTACACTGTGTTGTTCCTCGAACAAGGACTGATACTGGAAAGACTGCTTTCGGTGTCTTGGCACCGTCTACATGGAACTCAGTTCAAAAGGACTTAAAAAACAAGGACCTTATTCCTTTGAATAACTTCAAGTCTGTTGTGAGATCAACTCTGTCCAGATCAGCTGTGTGTGAATGTTTTAACTGATATTTTATATTGTTTTTTTTTTTTGGGGGGGGGGGGGGTTTGTTTTTGTTTTTTTTATCTGTGTTTGTATTTCTTTTAAAGTTTGCTCCTGCCATCTTGGCCAGGTCTCCCTTGTAAAAGAGATCTTGGATCTCAATGGGACTAACCTGGTTAAATAAAGGTTACATTTAAAAAAAAAAATTGTTGTTATGGGCCGGACCATTTCGCAGTGGGACTGCATTACACTTGACCTGTTTATGAAGCTGAGTCCTGAAACAGCAGTATAAACATGGACAGCTGGCTAGCAACAGGGAGAATAAAAAGAAAAGAGAGAAAGGAGACTGGTGAATCAACAAGTCATCTCCCCACCATCACACAAAAAAGAAGATGTCGGAGAAAGTACAGTGCTGAGTACTTAGCACTGGGATTTTTTTGGACAGACACAGAAGCCGAACCGTTGATGTCAGTGGGAACCACTGGCATAGACTGTAATCTTTTTTGGGTTTTGCATAGTCCTCCAAAATCACCGTTCTTGGTTGGCAAGAGGGTTGCAGAATCTATTGAAAACTAGTATCTTTTTTTCTCTATGGAAGAAATAGCAACAGTAATAACAGACTATACAGAGTTGTTGTCAGTGATATCTGAAATCTATAACACAGAATGCTAGCAGTATGGGATCAGTACATGGTTGTCTTTGTTCTGCTTTGTTCTTTGGCTGCTATATGCTCAAAGACTGTGGTTTAAATGCTTCAGTCAAGTTTTCAAACTGTGGGTTGTATCTGGCTTGCAATATTACAGCAGTTTGTGCTGTTCATTCCCCCATTTACACACACACTGAATGCAGCAAGCTATATGTGGAGATGGGAAGTTTGTAAAGGAGCCAAATCAAAGATTCGTCACCCCTCCTGCAACTGGAATCAAAATCTGTCTGGGACCTTGGTTGGTGCTGATGACACTATTTATTTGTTAATGCAAGGGCTTATATATCCAGTATTAATAATATACTGCTCTGCAATATACAGTACTGACAAGTTTAATTTTCATTTTTAAATCAAGTTTCATATTTTGCAGACAGTACAAACCTACATTTGTGTTAATAATAATTGGCATCAATTGACTTCATGACTTACAAAATACTGAAATTCCTGTCCATATATAATGAACAGCCTATTTGTCCACCAAGGTAAAAAGTAACTCACTAAAATTCATTTTAATCATTACACTCTCGCTATATTTTGTTGTTACTATTATTGCTATTATTATTATTGTCATCTTATTATTATTTTAACATAGGAAAGATTGTTTTCTGCTTCCACAGTAATACCACTAATGCAGTTTCGTATGACCCGGCATCTATTTCAAATTCACTTTCTTAAATGTCTTAGTATCATTAACTTTCCTTCGGGTTCGCTACGTTTCACTGCTGTGCTTTTTCTAGTAGAACCTGAGCAGAAAGACAGCTATCTGTTCTACAGTAGGTGTGTGTCTTTCATCCCAGTTAACAACTAATATGCAAAAAGTGGAGGAAAGAGTCGTCGCAAGCCCCTCACTCGTCTCCAAGGCGACCGTCACATGATTTTTTTCCCAGCGTCACATTGACAAGTTGCATTAAGAAATCAGTCACACACACACTTTCAAAATAACATGCTCATGTTCTAAAACTTGCCATAAACTTGAACACAGTAATATTTTATATTTCTGTTCATCCTGGGAAAGGAGAAGCTCCTGTATTTCCTTCATTTTTTAAAGCCTGTGTTTTTTCTGTTATTTCATTTCGCATGTGTAGCAGTTCATGGTGATGCTGAATGACAGCATGCCAGTTGATCTAGAGATTGTGCAAGTCATAACTAAATAACGTCTCAAAAGCAAAGAGGACCATTGTTACATCTATACCTTACGGTTTTTGGTTTTTGTTAGTTTTTTGTTTGTTTGTTTTTTGCTAGCACACATATTTAGTTTTTCTACGCAACCATATCATCAAATGACAAATCATCGATGCTCCCTTTTATTTTGAAAGTAGCACTTCACAAATTCCGGTCTTATGTTGTATAGCTTAATGTTTCTGGAATCGCCGTTGGCTTACATCATGACAGTCTGTTTGTCACGTTAGCGTGTACTAGTGTGTCCAGTAAGCAGCGCACTCATCCCGTCCTCTCACTGTTTAACAGCCGCAGCTATGACTGTTTCTCTGGACTGGTTCTCAGCTCTGGCCGTTTGTCTTTTCTCTGCTCATGTTTTGCAAAAACTCTGCTTTCCATACTTTTGGAGGGACCTCTTCTTTCTGCTTAAGGTGATCAGGTACGGCGCGAAGCTGGAGCTGTTCAAACTGACATCCTGCGTGTGTACGGTCCTGGACAGGTTCGTCCAGCAGGCGCAGCGCATCCCCAACAAGCCGTTCGTTATCTACGATGGAAGCATCCACACCTACCGGGACATCGACAACCGCAGCAACAGACTCGCTCATGTTTTCCTGGAGAGAGTGAACTTGAGGAAAGGAGATTGCGTTGCCTTACTCATGAGCAACGAGCCTGACTTTCTATGCGTTTGGTTCGGGTTGACGAAGATCGGCTGCTCGGTTGCTTTCCTCAACATTAACATCAAGCCAAAGTCTTTACTACACTGCCTTACCTGCTGCGGAGCCAAAACTCTCATTGTTGGTGCAGGTAAAGCCCTCACTTTCATGTTCTGCCGTTGTGGGTTTCACAAAGATCATGACCATTCCTCCTGAGTTGCATGTATTATCAGTGTCGGACTTTCACTTACGGATGTTCTGAACACCATTTATAATTCAGCATTCATTTTAATTCTCTAATTCATAATTCTCTCTTCTTCCTTTTTTTCTCATTTTTTTCATTTTGTAAATTGCCAAAGGGAAATAATTGTGTAGCACCAGCATGTTCAGACAGCAAATTACATCATCTGTATTTTTAAGAGCTTTCTCTGATCTTCAAAAATTATATAGAGGCAAAGAGTGTAGTTTTTACACCTGCCAAACATTTGATAGGCCCTTTGAATAACATGCTGTTTAAAGATGCAGGACATTTGATTTACGTTATGAATAGTGAACTGTAGGATCTGAATATCAGAATCAGCATCAGAATGGGCTTTATTGTCATGATACAGGATACAACGAGATTGGAGAGCTTCTCCTTTCAGTGCAATAGTTAAGTTAAAAAGTATACAAAAATAGTATAAGTAAAAAAGACAGTTTAACAAGTTGCAGGGAGGCTTTAAATATACAAGACATATACAAGATGAGATGCAGACTTGTGCACAGCACAATTGAGGCTCAGTGTACGATATGAGGTAGATGTAAATATTGATGGAAAATAGTCCAGATTTCTATGTTGTTCACATAATATTGCACAGGAGCAGATATGTATTGCACAGACACCAGAATATTTATTAATTTTAGTGTAAATATAATAGATATTATATATATATATATATATATATATATATATATATATATATATATATATATGTATATAGAAGCTATTTGCTGTCCATTTTAATGATACAACAACATGAAGTTTAATTGAAACATATTCAGCTTCCACCCATGTTTCACTGGTGACAGGATCTACATTGGTTCATTATTGCTCAACCAAACAAACATGATGCTAACCAGGGACACTGTCCTTAGAACCCGAGTGCAAACAGAGAAAGATTCATGGAATAGCAGGAACATTCAGACACTGATAAGAGCACATGTGGTGCCATATAACAGTAGTTGCTTGCTATTGAATTAGGATCATACCCAAGAGCATCGAGGATCCTGCGAACTGCATGCCACTGTGGAGAAAGCTCTCTGTTTGGTGTTCCTTTCAGCTGCTGGGCTCAGTCTATTCTCACCGAATGTTGGCTTTGCAAGGTGGCACTTCTGTAATAGGGCATACAAATCTGTGTATATGCTATTGTTGCTGTGCAGACTTGCAGATAATTATCATGGTCATAATAAACAATGAAGGGCATTTGTGTATGCTAATTGGTTGAATGCATGTCTTCTGCAAAGGAACACGCACACATGAAATCATGCAGGCTTTAAAAATATGCAAAATATTGTACAAACACATGCATGTTGGCAATCATTTACACGGCCAAGTTAGGAATGGTACAGTACTTTGAAATACTTTTTATATATGTGACTTTAGACTTTCCAGTGTCACGTGTTAGTTTTTGGCTGGAGAAAAAGGTTTTATTGAACACAAAAACTCTTCAGTGGCTGAAGGCTGGAAGGTGGAGACGTGAAGGTGAGGACCGAGCACTGGAGGTCAAAGGAGACACTGGAATACACTTGGGAACGACATAAAACACTGAGCACAAGAAATCACTAGGAAACATCCGTAGAGCATGAGGGGAGGAAGTGAGGGGACGATCCAGCAGCTTCCAGGTGGAACCAGGAGCTTTTAAAGCTGCTGGTTGTTAGGGGGAATGAGGGACAGCTGAGAGGGAGAGGGGACCCAGCACCTGCAGGCCACACCTCCAGCCACTGAAGCAATGCCTGAACAGAAAGACAAAACCAAAAACACTGGAGTAATAGACTGAAAATGCACTGAAAATAAAGCAGCAAAACACAAGAGGATCAAAACCATGACATGCAGTGGAGATTTATGACCTTATGAAATACTCACACTAGTTGCACAGTCATTTTAAAAATACGTTCTGTGATGTATTGTACATCATACGACATTATTAGCTTCCTATTTGCTCTCATGTCTCCACATCACACTCATAAAACATATTTGGTTACAGCACACTGTTGCAATTTGAACTTAATGGTGAAGTCAAAATCAGCTGTCCAAGAAGGGTGAGTAAAACTGAAAATATGAGTCAGATAATCCTTTTCCTGAAACATGGCTTGGCTGTCTCCATCTCCCAGATTTAGTGGAATGTCTCGACAGCATCCTAAGCAGCCTGCTGGAGGACAACGCTCAGGTGTGGGCCATGAGCAAGCAGAGTAAGCACACACAGGTGCACACTCTGTTGGATAAGATTGATGCGGCCTCTGAGCAGCCTGCACCGGCCGTGTTACGTGCCTGCACTTCCCTCAAATCTCCCACGCTCTACATCTTCACCTCTGGAACAACTGGTGAGTCTGTGGTTTTCTACAGCTCAGGTCATACTAATAATACACATGTAGTCGGTTTTTGTTTTTTTTGTTTGTTTTTTTTAAATGTCATGTAATTGGTACTTGCAGTGTATGTCATGTTGCTTCTGCAGTGTTCTTGTAATATAGGGATAACCAGTTTGCATTTCCTGTTTATATAAATATAAGTTATACTAAAGAAATCAGAATCAGTGTGTCCTCACCCCCACCGGCAGCAGACACGCTGAGACGGTGCCGTGCCACTCTCCTCTTGGCCTCCACCTTTACATCCGACCACTTTTTTTAACTTCTGCCTCAGATCGCTCTGTGTCACTCACACTATGAACTGCGGTGACGACGTGCTGCCACTCACTTTCTGTCTTTTTATTAGTGACCTCCACCTCAGCCACAAGCACCTCTATCTCTGTCTCTATAAAACTTCTTTTTCTAGTTTTCTCTGCCATGGTGTAGCGTAAGATGCCATGGATCAGCAGGTGTATTTATATGCAAAAACATTCAGGAGGTGCTTTGCATTGACCATTCATGGTAAAATGTGGGCGTGTCGAGGGCGGGATGTGAGGTGGATCCAGCTGTGCAATCTTCCAGGCAGACTGTGATTTATAAAGGGAACATTGCGTGCAGGTGTGCGGACGCACGGTTTTATAAATCAGGATTTTTTTTTCGCGCACGCCATTTTCAGCTTTTGGGCGTACGCACACTTTTAGTGTGAATCCTGCGCTATGCTTTATAAATGAGGCCCCAGGCCCAGCAACAGTGAGACAGACTGAGACAAACATGACACACTGGGGAGGGAAACAACAGGAAACACAAGGAAAGGAGAAGGCAAAGCCTCACAGTACCAAGTAGTCTGACCTGGTTTATTCTGAGGAGCTGATGTTCAGTGGCGCTCTACCAAAAGCTTTTTGCTGCTGGATGTTTGGAGGAGTGCTGCATGGGTGTTTTCCAGACCTCACGGCACCGGCAAAGATGATGCTGCACTGAGGGGACAGCCAACTCACTCTCCTGGGAAGGGAGCAGAGGGGGTTGATCACCAAGTGAGGCTTCAAAAGGTTGACCTGCTGTAATGTCCTTGAGATGGGTAACAGCAGTCTCTCAAAGGTTTCCATGACCACGGATGTCAGAGTGACGGGCCTGTAGTCATTTAATCCCATGATGAAGGGTTTCTTGGGGATCGGGATGATGGTGGGACATTTGAAACAAGAGGGGACTTTGCATAGCTCCAGAGATCTGTTGAAGATCTGTGTGAAGACGGAGAGTGACGTGCTGTCTGCTCCTGGTGCCTCCTGATCTTCTGTCTCTGAAAGAGCTGACACACACTCTCTTCACAGATCCTTAGTGCAGGTGAGGGGTCAGGAAGGAGGGGTGGCTGGGGGTGTAGGTGGTTGTTTAATGTCAGAGTCAGAGTGAGTGAGGGGTGTGAATTGATGTGGGGGTGTCAAACCTGCAAGAGAACACATTCAGGTCATCAGCCAGTTGATGGTTCTTCACAGTGTGGAGGGATGGCCTCCTGCAGGTGGTCATGCCTTTCAGTGAAATGCTCTAATGTCAGGCCCTTGTATGTATGAAGGCCTTTTTAAGGAGATTTAAAGAATAAAGTTGAACCATTCTGAGGAAAATGTTTACTATTCTCTAACAGAGGTTAAACTTTGATTTGAATATTTTCATCGTTCTTGTCCATGTCTCACTTTGATGTGAAAACTGGTTCAATGTAAGCTTATGCCACACTGTTTCATCCATACATTGGGAAATAGTTGGAATTCTTTTCATATAATTCTGCCTCAGTTGACCATGAGGTCAGGCTTTGCAGAGAGACACCAAACGTTTGTTTCCACCAGATGTCATCAGTCTGTCAGAACAGTAATGCTTTGACCTCTGCATTCTTCCCATCTCCATCACATGCAAATCACTGTGGCCTGAGGAGAGCTTTTAAAACAGGGAAACACAGAGGGTGAGCAAGCATCTGGGGCCTCATTTATAAAGCTTGAGTGCGCACAAAACGGGGCTTGAAAGAACACGTCCCCTGTGTTCCCCCTGGGATTTCCACCTATGTTTACCGGTTTCCCCTGTGGTCTCTGCCAAATCTGTGTCTTCTTCCTTCTTTGACACTGTGCCACACAAGCTGGCCGTCCCAAGAACGGAGGTAATTTTACTGTCCGGTGGTGTGGGCTTGGGTGTGCCCTCACCCCCACCGGCAGCAGACACGCTGAGACGGTGCCGTGCCACTCTCCTCCTGGCCTCCACCTTTAGATCCGACCACTTTTTTTTTAACTTCTGCCTCAGATCGCTCGGTCACTCACACTATGAACTGCGGTGATGACGTGCTGCCACTCAGTTTCTTTCTTTTTATTAGTGGCGCCATCACTGTGACCGCCAAACAAAATACCTTTTCTGGCCTCCACCTCAGCCACAAGCACCTCTATCTCTGTCTCTATAAAATGTCTTTTTCTTGTTTTCTCTGCCATAAATCAGGATATTTTTTTGGCGCACGCCATTTTCAGCTTTTGGGTGTGCGCGCACTTTTAGTGTGAATCCTATGCAATTTTTAATAAATGAGGCCCCTGGTCATTTAGTGTCATTGGCATCTTGACTGAAAGGATGAGGACTGACTGACTGTACATGACCTGCATTCCAGTGTGTTTTTTCTTTCGTTATTGGAGTCAGACCTTTGAACTTCCTCCTCCTGCTAACACTGGATTTAACAGGGCATCAGTACAGTTGTGTTAAATGTTTATTTTGCTACGTCATATAATGCAGTATTTTGTCTTTTAATTTTCACAGGGCTCCCTAAGGCAGCAGTGATCAGTCATCTTCAGAGCTTGAAGGCTGCAGCAGGTTTTTGGGCATTTGGGGCAACTGAAGATGATGTTGTGTACATCCCCCTTCCACTGTACCACAGTGCAGCTTCCTTGATCGGCATAGGAGGAACTATAGAGCTGGGTAGGCCTCAGACTCCTCTTTCTTTAAGACTAATCCCCTTGTTCTCAACGTATATTGTAAGGTTATTTTCATCTTGTCAGATAAAACCTAAACATCCACAAAAATGTCTACATCAGGGGTTTTCTAAGTTGTGTGCATAATCAGCAAAATCAAGATCAACATGAAAATATTTTAGTTACTTTTTATCTTTATTTTATAACTTATGTTATTTTAATTTAATAATTTATATTTGTTTACATTTTGTCAAATTGGCACTACTGAAAGTATGCCAATTTAACAGGTTAATACTTCCTTTTTGCGTATACCCATAAATATGGATATACAGACAACTTGTCACAGTCCTGGCAGCCACTAGTTCTGCCCTGGCACAGCTCAGCTTTGCCTCAGTTCTCTCTTACCCCTTTTCCACCAAAGAAGCACCAGGCGCTAGTTCGGTGCTAGTGGTAGTTCGGTGCTAGTGGTAGTTCGGTACTTAGTGTGTTCAAATCACGTGCCTCCTAAGAGCTGGTATGCATTTCCATTGGCCAGGAGCCAAGTTGGAGCCATGCCATTGCGTCACCGTAATACGTCAGTACGTCACTGCATATGTAACCAACAATGGGTACTTAGCTTCGACTAAGTTTGTATCGATTGCATAACAGTTAAACAAACCAAATAAGTTGATGATAATATCTATGTTTATCTTTGTAGAGGATCTTAAGGTAGTCTGCGAGGCGGAGGTTGCCGGTTGCCTGAGCACATCCGCGATCTCGCAGACACCGGATTTCAGCACACAACAGTTTGTGCATAACTTCCTTGTGTCCCGGGAGACATTTCATTACATCTGCGATCAGACCAGGGACATCCTGGCGAAAACGGACACAAATTACCACTTGTGTGTCCCAGTCCAAAAGCCGGCCACAATTGCGACAATTGGAAACTGGCTACTGGCACTCACGATAACCCCACCCTCAGCACCTGACGTAGTCGGTGCTTAGCTCTGGACCAGCAAAGATTTGGAGCCTGCTAAAGCACCGGTTTTAGCACCTGGAGCCGGAAACACAAAGAACTGGTGCTAAGTCAGGTACTGGCTCCGAACTAGCACTAGCACCAGCTCGGTGGAAAAGGACATCTGTTTCAGTTCTGTTTAAGCTCAGTCAGTCTTGTTTTAGTTCAGTCTTTCTGTCTCAGTGCTGTCGATCATAGTTTTGTCACAGTTTGCCTGCCAAAGTTCTACATCCTAGCCTCCTGCTAGCCATTCGCTAACCTTTGGCCTGCCAGCCTCCAGCCTGTAACTGGCACCTGAGTTGGGTAGCCTTCGGCCCGCTAGCCTCCTGCCTGTAACTCTTCCTGAGCTAGCTAGCCACCAGCCTGCTAGCCTCCTGTTTCCACCAGCATGTGAGCCAGCTAGCCACTGGCTTTCTAGCCTCCAACCAAAGCCTCAGCCCATGTTCCAGCATTCAGCCATCCCCTGCTCCTGTTCTGGTTGGGCCGCAGCCATCCCCTGTTCCTATTCCAGCTGTGCTGCAGCCCACTCAAGCACCTGTTCCAGCCAAGCCAGAGCTGCAGCCTCCTGTTATGGCTGAGCCAGGGCTGCAACCCACTGTCTACCCCGAAGGAGGGATTCTGATACATACCCATTCTTGCCTGTTATGGATTCACCTGTCCAGTTGCCAACCTGGAATTCACTTCAGTCCTCCTTCTGTTTCTGTGTACCTTGTTTTTTCTGCCTGTTCTCCGTGGCTGTTGGTATTTTCCTTCGATGACCCCAAGTAAGAATAGATAGTCTTACATGGTCTTAACTCACTATTTCTGTTTCGGGTGTGTTGCACTCTGTACATCCAGCGGGGGTCCCCGTGGTGGCCTCACAGGGAGAACTCTGATCTCTAATGTATCATTATTACCACATTAATTTTGAGAATTAAAAGAGTTAATGCACTAATTTAACCACTTCAAGAGTAACTACGCCCCCAAAATTTCAATTATTCAATCACATACTCTAAAACAGCAATGGTGATGTAATCACCAGTTGAGCACATGATGTATTGTTTAAAGTTTTCACCTCAAAAATCTGCCTCAGTTTGCCATGAAGTAAATGAAAGAATTAAGCATAAGTGAACATGGTATGGGACTTTCACAGTAGTGGTCTCAGAAAATCACGGTTTCATAGTATTACATGACAATAATATAAAAAGAACAATATCAGTCACAATGGCCATTAAAGAAATGACAACTGATGTTTGGTTTTTTTGTTGAGCAAATGCTTTATGTATAATTTTACAGAAAATTGACAGACATAAAATTTGATACAAACTTGTAATATACTTTTTAAAATAATATGAATATAGTAGAAAACAATATTGTAGATAAGTAAATATGCATAGTATAATAACCGCCATGTTATTCCCTGAAACTGGAATAATGCTGCAGCCCTACAAGAATGTATGATCAGATTGTTCCCACTTATCCCACTTTTTTCCCGACTGAATGAAAAACATTGATTGGGGTCAAATCGACCCCAAGGATAATAACATTGAGTTTAATAGGTTGTTTGCAGGCACGTGATCTTATTGGTCTGTTTAGCACCAGGCACTTTTTTTTTTTTTTTTTTTTTTTGGGGGGGGGGGGTTGATGTATGTAAAGCAAGAAAGGTCTTCTCATCCTAGACATCGGTATCACATGGGAGTCTCAGCTTATTTGTGATTCCTGAAATAGAAAAGGGTATTAGGTATATAAAGGTATTAGAACATTACATTTTTTCTTAACTAGTACACAAAATGGAGGATGAACTATTTTAAGATAAACAATGGTATGATTATATTAAAATATGTGCTCACTACACAATTGTACTCCAGCCGCATGTTTTTACCCATCATTTGATTTGAGTTCCATGTTAGATATAGAATTCTTTGTATCTAACTGGTATTCAGGACTGCAGACAGTGTCCACTGACCACAGTGTAACTGCCAAACCATGTGACCTCTTTGAGGGCCCACTGTTTCACTTCAACTAGCAGCTTAATTAGAGGCTTTAGAGCAGGAATTGGACACAGGGGACAATTAAAATAGCATAGAACAGAATAGAATATATTTATTGTTATTGCAGTGATATAACGAGATTAACCCGTTATAGCACCCATTGAAATACTTTGAAATTCAAAAATTCAACCTTGGAGGACATAACAAAACTTTATTTCTGTTTTAAAATTTTTCACAGTTTTTCAATTGTGTAAATTGTGTGGACATTACCAAAAATAGTCACTTGCCCTATAAAGGGTTAGAACTGCCTACCAGTCAGTGCATCATATTAAGATCATACAAACTATAAATGAGCCTAAAAAAACAACAACTTATAAATAGGTAGTAAAATAAATGGTCTACAGAATAAATAGTAAGATAATAAGAACAGAATAAGAATAAATAACACGGCCAGACACGGACCTCTGGGCCTGACTAGACAGAAAGCTGTTAATTCACATGCAGGTAGGGTATGGTAGTACTAGGTCCCCCAGTTTGTCAACCAGTCTATGGGGGAGGATGGTGTTAAAAGCAGAACTGTAGTCCACAAAGAGCAACCATTCATAGTTCCCTTGCTGCTCCAGATGGGACAGAGATGTATGGAGGGTTGTGGCTATGCTGTCCTCCATTGACCTATTTGCTTTGTGTGTAAACTGGTGTGGATCAAAGCTGTGGGGCAGAAATGAGATGATGTGACTCTGGACCAGTTCTTCGAAGTATTTCATCACCACTGGTTAGTGCAACTGGGCAATAGTCATTGAGGCTGGCAATAAGTGGTTGAAGATGGTTGAAGACTTTAGGCAGGGTGGGACAGTGGACTGGGTCAGGGACTGGCTGAATATTCTGGTGAAGACTGCTGCCAGCTGATCCGCACAGTCTTTCAGCACATGTCCAGATATGCCATCGGGCCTGACAGCCTTCCTTGGGTTGACAGCCTGCATTGTATGCCTCACCTCATGTTCCTACACAGTGAGCGTGAGAGTGTTGTAGGTGCCTCTGGTGACTCCAAATCAAAGCAGGCAAAGAAGTATTTCAGCTCCTCTGCCAGTGAGGCATCACCTTCTGCAGCTCCGAGTTTGGTCCTGTAGTTCATAAGATGCTGGATACCTTGCAACACCTGCCTGCTAATATGCTAGGGAGAATATTATTATTGTTTTTAGCTCATTGTATCTGTGTTTCCAGCTTTCATAGAGAGCTCAAATTCCAAATTCATATTTGGGTTTAGACAATATTAAAGCATTTTAGATAGATATTAGATTAGAGTTGCACAATGGTTCTGTAAAAGCAGCAAATTCTAATGACCTATCTTTTTGATGAGGATGTTGGTGAAGCTGGTGTCATGATGTTGAAAGGTTTTGAACTTTATAAACATTTATCAACATAGCATTTAGCATTTAGACTCTACATGCGGCTGGCTGTTCAGTTATTGTTAGACAATGTCTACATCTACCAGCCTTCACCACCTACAGTGGTGCTCATACAAGCCATGACAGCATGAATTGACCCAGTGGACGAACATTACAAAGTAATGTATTGCTGCAACACTTCCAGCAGAGAGCACAAGGAAACAGCTCTGAAAGTAGATTTTTTTCAGACCTTGCCTAACAGAAGTACTAGCTGAAACTACTGCATGGTGCGTGGTGTTTTTGTCCTCGAGATAAAATTGCCCACAACTGACAATGCGAAGATCCTCATAGAATTTGGGTAGCTAATAGAGATGAACCTCAAATAATCATTGGCTTAACTTTAAACTACATTTTTTTAGCAAGGCATGGGGATTTCATCCCCAAACCTTACAGTGTTGTGTGTTATGAAAAGTTTGTGGTCTGGTCCAACTGATGCAGAAACAGAAACAGTTGTAATGGTACATCTTCAGATGCAAAGCTAGGGCACATCATCAGTGATGATACCTGAGGCCATCGGGTGTTTCGGGTCTTTCAAACATCAAACACCCTCGCTTAGGTGACCCAACTGAGGTTGATCAGTCCTCAGCTTGTGCCCTAGCAGCACTTGGCCATGGATCTGCCCACTTCAACCAGAGCCACCTAGAAGCTTTCTCTGCTGCCTCTGTGTTGTTATAAATGACCCTCCTCCTCGCTCCTCGCAAGTGCTCTTGATGGAGGCTGTGTCCCTGAGGCTGCTGTCAAAGAGTTTCCCAAGCTTTTGATCGGCTTTTCAGAGACGGAAGGGAGGGGTATTCCTGTGATGGAGAAACAGAATTTGCCTGCCACTCTGCCCTTTTTCAAGACCAAGGATCTTGATTTGGATGGCTTGCAAGACATCCAGGCCTGCCAGGATCCACCTGCCTCCAGGCACTCGGTAGTCACTGTCTGGTTATCCATGAAGGCACGAATTGGGGGTTGGCGGATCCAAGACTTGGACTTAGGATGTCTACACTCTGGTTGCGCACATTTCACCCGCGTGTTCATTGCCAGAGCAAACAGGATCACTGAGATAGTGCAGCCTGTGATGATTCCCACCTCCTGTCTGTGCCACTCATGTTATTGATACTGAGGAGACTCTCAGGTTGAAATCACTGTAATAGTCCTGGAAGATGCCTCTTACCAGGGCTGGAACATGGTGCCTCTCCAGAGTTTTAAGGACCAGTCTGTGGGGCATAGAGCCATTGGCCAGATCTAGTCTCAGCACCACTAGGTCTCCCTTGCTCTCCCTCCCTTCTCTAAGGAGTTGTGTAACCATACCTGTGTGACCTAAACACCCCGGTGTGCCGGGGATGCCGCTTTTCTGCACGGAAGTATCTATATATCCGTTCTTGAGGAAGAACTCTGCTAGTCGATTGGCTACAATACTGAAGAAAATCTTTCCTTCATCACTGAGTAGCGAGATGATACGGAACTGACTGATGACGTTGGAGTCTTCCTCTTTTGGGATCTACACTCCCTCTGCATATCGCCACTGCTGCACTGCTCTTCCCCTCCTCCAGATGACCTTCAAGATCTTCCAAAGCCTATGCAGAAGCTTGGGACAGTGCTTGCACACCTTGTAGGGTGTTCCGCTTGGTCCAGGTGCTGACATAAACCTTGCTCTCTGCATCACCTCCTGAACTTCTTTGAGGAGTGGCTCCCTCAGATCAAAGGCCTCAGTAGGTGGTGTGATCACAGCTTTGCACTGCCCTAGTTCCTGGTCTTGCTGTGGGTCCCTGTAGTTGTCGCGGAGATGTTGGTCAACTTCCTCCTTTGTACAGGCCAGCCGTCCACTATGCTTCTGTCCGAGGAGCTCCTTCGTGAAGCCAAAGGGGTTGATAAAGGTGGTCCGCTTCCTAGTGGTCCTCCCCCCCTTCTCCTGTGATGTTCAGCTCTGCGTAGGATTAGGAGCCTCTTCCTGGGCATGAGACGGAGTTCTACCAGTGCTGCCCCCTCTTCTTCACTGGCTTCCTTGTGTTGCTTCTTCAGAGCTTTCCTGATGTTGTGGATCTGGTTCTTGGTGTAAGGCTCCTTCGCTCTCCTCATCCTCCACACCAAACCTCGCTGCAGCCATATGCAGCTTATGATGGTTGTCATAGTCTGCAGTCTCCTCGCGACATCCTCTTTGGCTGTTGCTTCCAGCACCTTGTCTGCGTCCTTGTCACACTTCTGCCACTCTGCTGTTTTTGAGGCTTGGGGCCATTTGATCCTTCTTTCCTCAGACTTCCTGGTCACCCGACCAACCTCACACAGATGCCTTTTATTCTAAAGTATTAACACCATATGTGTTAATGGCCCTCCTCCTCCTCTCTCCTGTGATGCCAAGAGCAGCATAAACTTTGAAGAGAGACTGTCCTGCAAAGCCTCTGCATCCTACTTCTACAGGCAAGCATCTTGCCTTCAAGCCGTTCCTGTGGCATTTGCTGACTAGGCTTCTTCCATTCAAATGTCTCCTCCATACGTTCTTCCCATGACACTGTTAGCTCCAGAATGATGGTGTTCTTTGTTTCTTTAGACACAAGGATGATGTCAGGCCTGAGGGTGGTCTTAGCAACATGCTGCACAAACTTGATTTAGCTGCCAATATCCACCGACAGCTGCCAGTCCTGTGCAATGTTGAGAAGCCCTGGTGTTTCCCTGAATGGTAGTGTTGGTCTCTCCCCAGCTCTGATGAAGTAGGTGGTTCTCTTCACGGGTTTGGACCTCCCACAGCTCATGACCAGGCTCTATATGCACTCTGCGATGGTCTTGAGCACAACAGATAAATGGTGAAAACGTCTTTAATTAAACAAATAACACCAAAGAAAAAACTCAGAAGAAGGTGATAGGCAGGATGGCTGATGAGTAGATGGCGGAGATGATGGTCTGGCGATGGACGTAGCTGGAGCTCTGGGAACACAGAGTCACAGGAGGACAGCTGGCAGTGAGGCACACACAACTAGAAACTGGAACTGGAACTAGTGAAAGACACAAGGTGTGTATGAGGAAAAAACGTGGTAAAAGCTGACTACTGGCGACTTGCTTCAGGAGGGACATGTGGAAGGAGGGATGAACATTGAAAGAAGGGGGGAGCTTGGAGCTAACCTGTGTTGTGGGCATACTCAGTCCAGGGCAGGTGGGTGGACCAGGTTGCCGGGTGGCAGGAGGCAACAAACCGGAGGGATGTCTCCAGGTTCTGATTGGCCTGCGCCATCTTTCTGTTTGTGGATGGTAACCAGAGGAGATGCTGGCTGAGGCCCCCAGTGCCTGACAAAATGCCTTCCACACCTGAGAGGCGAACTAGGGACCTCGGTCTGAGACCATGTTCTGGGGGATACCATGTTGGCAGAAAATATGGGTTATGACTAAATTAGCAGTTTCAAGGGCTCAGGGTAAATTTCAGAAGGGGTTTAAATTAACTGACTCATAAAATCTGTCGACTATGGTAAGAATGATAGTGTTACCTTCAGATGGGGGTAATATGGAAATAAAGTCAACAGCTATGTGGAACCAGGGGCAGTGTGGAATGGGTAAGGGACAAAGGAGGCCAGCTGGAGAGCAGTGAGAAGAGTTGCTTCGGGCATAGGTGGAGCAGGCTCAAACAAACTCTCTGGTGTCCTCTGACATGGAGGGCCACCAGAAGCGTTTAAGGAGGGACGGACAGACAATTCAGAAAAACCCCTTGTAATGCTGCCTGGTCCCAACCACACTCTGCCGCTAAGATGCGAAAGTCTAAAGCAAATTGGGAAACTGTCTGTGAGCCCTGGCGGAGATTGAGCAGCTGACTATTGGCTTCCTTGCCATGGACTGGGTGGTCAAAGACTTTTTTCATTTCATCACAGAAGGATTTGTAATCATAACACAGAGGGGAAATATTTTGGCTAATAGCTAATGCAGGGACTTTGTCAGAAAACAAACTCACTCAAAAGCAATCTTAGATCTGTCAGAGCTGTAAGTACTGGATTGGTCTCAGGGAGGAGAGTGGAACCAGCCACGCCTCCTGTCATTTTTCATTCAACTTTCACTGTGTCTGTGTCCGTGTCCGAGGGCCCCATGCACAGCTGAGGCCCTTTTGTTCACAGTAGGGTTGAGCTGTTAGCACTCTGTAACGCAGTGGTGCTGCCCCATGAGAGGCCCGATAGTTCCCCGAGAGGTAAAGAGGAGAATACGGGGGAGCCATGCCGGAGCCCCCTCTTGCAAGAGGAGGAGAAAATTCAGACCTGTCCTCCCATCCATAATCATGGAGAATGCAAGATCTCTCCCCAATAAGATGGACAAGTTGGCAGCACTGACTTGAGACCAGCATCATGGTGTTTACAGAAGCATTGCTGACTAAGCGGACTCCAGACACAATCACTACAATACAGGGATTCAAGACAAAGGAGAGTGGTAAGAGGAAAGGGGGGGGGGGGCTGGCAGTGTTTATAGACAGTGTAACTCTGGGCACATTACTATTAAGGAACTCTGCTGTAAGGACATTGAACTGCCATGAGCATGAGGCCATAATCTCTGCCTCGGGAATTCTCACATTATCGTGAAAGCAGTGTATATTCCCCCATCTGCTATTGCGGATGCCGCCTGTGATGTCCTCCACTCTGTCACAGGCTGGCTGGAAACCCAACATCCACAGGAGCCCCTTCTTCTGTCTGAGGATTTCAATCATGCCTCTCCATCCTCCACTTTGTCCACCTTCACGCAGTGCGTCACATGCTGCACCAGAGACAATTAAATACTGGACTTGTGTTATGCCAACATATACTACTACACGCCTTCCTCCCCTGGGAAGATCAGACTGCAACCTGATTCATCTCCAGCCTGTGTACAAACCTCTGGTACACAGGCAGCCAGCTGTGTCCCGCACAGTGAGTAGATGGTCCGACGAAGTCGACGGTGTGGGAGGAACTCTGTGATTCTTATGGGGACATCACAGATTGGGACAACAGGGACAAAAGAGAACTGACACAGGACTTTGTGGACTGGTGCCTGCGGAGCCGCCTCCAGATCAAGGCGCGGAAAACCGCGAGCTGGTGGTGGATTTCCATAGGCGCACTCACTTCCTTCCAACACCAGTGAACATCTAGGGAATAGACATTGAGATGGTGGCATCTTTTAAGTACCTGAGTGTTCACCTCAACAACAGACTGGACTGGACTCATAACACCACTGTACTTTACAGGAAAGGTCATAGCAGACTCTATCTGCTCAGGAGACTGAGGTCTTTTGGAATGCAAGGGTCACCCCTGAAGACCTTCTGTGACCAGGAAGAGACTGGACAAACTGATCAAGAAGGCCAGCTCTGTAGTGGGTTCCCCCCTAGACCCAGTGGAGTGTTAAGCTAATCACCACTACGACACTATTTAAGTCAGCTGTTTTCTGTTTGCCATTGCCGGATCGTGGCTTCACGTCTACGCTTCATGTTCACGTCTTTGCTTCACGTCCATGTCCATGTTATCCTTTGCCAAGTCTTGCCTGATGTTTTTGTTTGTGGATTTTGTCATTCCTGAACAGGACCTTGCCTTGAGTTTTTGTTTCGACTTCAATTATTTTCATTAAAGACTATTTTTGAGCACTGATTTGTGTGATGCGTTTGAGTCCTTGACCACCCGCCATGACATTTATATATGTATGGAGTTGATATAACTATTATTGAAAGTAGGACAATATGAGAATTTTGACTTTTAATGGTGAATTTAATGATATTGTTGTCTGTTCTGTCATAGGTGCAACCTGCATCTTGAAGAAGAAGTTCTCAGCCTCCCAGTTCTGGAATGATTGTAGAAAACATGATGTCACTATTTTCCAGTATATTGGTGAGCTCTGCAGATACCTCTGCAACCAGCCTAAGGTAATCTGTTACAAATATCATTCTGACAAAACTGTTTATTTCTGTTTCATATGGTTTATATTGCTTTTTAAGAAAAAAGACATTGTTGTATTACCCTCCTAAAGGAAAATAAACTTCCCTCCTTTTCAGAATGATTTCTTGTAACTGTTGAATGTGATTCTTAACCACTGATCATCAAAGTGTATTATTTCTATCCTATACTCAATATGACTTGACATCATTTCATTCACATTTTACTTTTTGTCCACACACCAGGCTACAAATCAGGTTAGAATTGGCAGACTTTTTTTTCCTTTTTAGAGTCCTTTACAGTCACCGATACTTGTGAATCTGTCAAATTACATTGTGCATAATTGTGTCAGAAAGACAATTAGGGTCTTTGTTTTCTGTTTCTCACCAATAGTGGACACATAGACATGCACACACACCACGTGAGGGCACAACTTGTTCCTTCTTGAGGCTGGTCTCAAAGTCCTCTTTGTCCACTCTCCCTCTGTTATTTGGCTGTGTGGGTGGAGGGCTAGCCTTGACTGTCCTCACTACTGATTGGCAAATTAAAGATGTAGACACATACAATGCATAAGCATCTTTTCAAAAGGTCAGTGTGCGCACACAAGAATTAGTAGTAATTATGCTGTAATTATGCACAGTGATCAGTGAAGTTTTTACTTAATCAGGTGTGCAGTGACAAAAATTGTTATGTTGAAAGTATAATTTTTGATTTCACATGTCAATGTAGGTTCAATCAAACCCAATTTCTCATACTATTTATGGATTTTTCTCTTGTCACAGCCACTCAAAGTCAAAAAGTCAAAGTCAACTTTATTGTCAATTCTGCCATATGTACAGTTGCCATTGTTTGTCTGTTTGTTTGCAACATAACTCAAAAGGTTATGGACAGATTTTGATGAAATTTTCAGGAAATGTCCTTTCTGGGACAAGGAACAAATGATTACATTTTGGAGGTGATCCAGACAACCACCATTTCGGGAATGTGGATTTTCGGGTATAACTATTAAACTAAAAATGATATCGATGTGATTCCAGTTGCTAAGGGTCTGTTTTTATGGTCCAAGAATCCATTGAAATAGATAAATCAAAGGCAGGACTAATATTTTGGGGTGTAAGTCACAATAAGCTGGGGAAACTGTGCTGCTTGGCGGAGGTCTGCGCTCTCCAAGTGCTTTTCTAGTTATTTTTGTGTCACTTGGCCAGTTGGTTCACTTCACTCCTTTAGCTGGATTCAACATGTTTGCTGATGAGACCCACCACAGTTGTATCATCTGTAAATCTGACGATGTGGTTGGTGCTGTGAGTTGGTGTGCAGTCATGTGTCAGCAATATGAAGAGCTGTGAGTCAGCCAACCCTTACTAACTGCGGCCTCACAGTGAGGAAGTCCAGCATCCAGTTGCAGACTGAAGACAGACAGACAGACAGACAGACAGACAGACAGAGTACTTTATTAATCCCTTTGAGAGGTTCCCTCCAGGAAATTGGCATCTCCATCACTTCTCATATATTGCACTGTTTAAATATCGAATACAAAGTATAAAATAAAATAGAAAATAGAAAATAAAAAATCTAAAATCTAAAAATAGACACAATAAATTAGGCAGTAGAGGTAGCAGGAATTTGACTTGTAGGAGAACTAAAGAAAATATGCATATGTGTATGTGTGTACCTGAGTGTAGCAACAGTGGGTATGGTATGCTAAGGGTAATGGTAGAGTGCATATAGTAATATAATATAATAATATAATATAGCATGTAAAAGTAGTATGATATAGCATATACAATGTATAACATCCAAGAGTATAACATACATGTACATGTATAATATAATAATATAATAATATAGTAGTGTAATGTGATATATACTACACTCTACTACATATAACAGTAATAGTAGTAATATACAACTAGTTAGTTAACATAATATAATATAATAATAATATAATATGTAGTATAATAATAATAACTATAGTCTACTACACTGTGCTATATAACATCAACGTCAACAACAGCAGTGTCAGAAATAATAGCAGTATTAGTAATAATAATAATAATAATAACAGTAATAGTAATAATAATAATAGCAGTGACAGATTTACATTTACATTCTATATATATTGCACGATGTAGTATTGCTAAACATTGAAACAGTCCAGTTATATTGCACATGAGTTAAGAGTCCAGTTTATTGCACAGTCTATAGTCCCTCTGTTCGTCTTCCCCCCCCCCAGTGAGTTGAACAGTTTGATGGCACGGGGGACATAAGAGTTCTTCAGTCTGTTGGTCCTGCACCTGGGGAGGAGCTGCCTCTCACTGAACAGGCTCCTCTGGCTGCTGGTGACGGTGTGCAGAGGGTGACTGGCATTGTCCAGGGTTACCAGCAGTTTGTTCACAGTCCTCTTCTCTGCCACTGTTGCCAGAGGGTCCAGCTTCATCCCGACCACTGAGCTGGCCCGCCTGATCAGCTTCTCCAGCCTGGAGAGGTCTGCCTTAGTTGTGCTCCCTCCCCAGCACACCACAACATATGACAGGACGCTGGCCACCACAGACTGGTAAAACATCCACAGGAGCTTCCTGCAGATGTTGAACGCCCTCAGCCTCCTCAGGAAGTACATCCTGCTCTGAGCCTTCTTATACAGTTTGCTCGTGTTGCTCGACCAGTCCAGCTTGTTGTCCAGCCACAACCCAAGGTATTTGTACTCCTGCACCACCTCCACCTCCTCTGCTCCCAGCAGAACTGGTCTGGGACTGGGTCTGTCCCTCCCGAAGTCGATGACCAGCTCCTTGGTTTTGAGGGTGTTGAGCTGCAGGTTGTTGTTGTGGCACCATACAACAAAGTCCCTCACCAGGCTCCGGTACTCCTCCTCATCATCCTCCCTGATACAACCCATGATGGCTGTGTCATCCGCGAACTTCTGGATGTGACACAACTCTGAGTTGTAACTGAAGTCGGCAGTGTACAGGGTGAAGAGGATAGGGGACAGCACAGCCCCCTGCGGAGCGCCGATGCTGCTGACCACAGTGTCAGATGTGATGTCCTTCAGCCTGACGTACTGTGGTCTGTCAGTGAGGTAGCTGGAGATCCAGGCAACCAGGCAGGGGTCCACTCACATTCTGTTAAGCTTTTCCTGTAGTGCAAGGGGCATGATGGTGTTAAAGGCACTGGAAAAGTCCAGGAACAGGATCCTGACAGTGCCTCTCCCCTTGTCCAGATGCGAGTGGGCTCGGTGTAGCAGGTAGAGGATGGCATCCTCCACACCGACCTCTGCCCGGTAGGCGAACTGCAGATGGTTAGGAGAGCACACCTCCACCCACCGTGCTGGTCCTGGCTTTGTGGCCAGTAATGGTTTTAACACCATCCCAGACGTCTCTTATGTTGTTCTCCCTCAGCTTTGGCTCCACCTTCTTCCTGTAGGTGTCTTTTGCCTCCCTCAGGCAGCGTTTCACCTCCCGCTGTGCTGCTTTCATCTCCTCCTCCTTATCCTTTGTCCTGAAGGTCCTCTTCTTCTTGTTGAGGACGTCCTTGACTGCCTGTGTAATCCATGGTTTGTTGTTAGGATAACACAACAGTCCTGGTGGGGGCAACCACGTCTGCACAGAAGTTGAGGTAGTCTGTGAGACAGTGAGTCATCCCATCGATGTCCTCATCATGTCCACCCAGCAGTACGTCCCAGTCTGTGGTGTCGTAGCAGTCCCTCAGGGCCTCCTCTGCTTCAGGAGTCCATCTCCTGATGGAGCGGGTGGAGGCAGCCTGTCTTTGGACCAGGGGGGTGTACTGGGGCTGAATGTACACCAGGTTGTGGTCTGACTTGCCCAGTTGGGGCAGGGCAGTGACCCTGTATGCCTCCTTGACGTTAGTACACAGTCCTGTTCTTCCTGGTGGGACAGTCAACTACCTGGTGAAAAGCAGCCAGGGTAGAGTCCAGGGTGACATGATTAAATACTGCAGGTTAATGGCTTGATGAAGAGCTGGTGTGCTGGTTGATGCAATCAGGGAAGTGCTGAGTGAATCCAGCTAGGTCCAGAGTGGAATGCCATGCCTGGGAGGAAAGTAAAAACAGGAGAAACACGGAGGAAAAAAGGGGAAAGTTTAGAGCCCATGGCAGATCATGACACACACAAAAAAATATTAGATTTTAAAATCTGTATTTTGAAAGCCCATTGGATTACTGACTTTATCCTATATATTCCAGTTTAAATACATATTTATGTGAAACATGTTCTTGAATTGCAAGCCTTTGCACATGATAGAGAAATGACCAGTTGTCACCTGTCACATCTATTCTATTACTCTCATCACATCTTTCTTCTTCCATCAGACAGAGGTGGATAAAGTTCACAAAGTGCGGATGGGTGTCGGGAACGGGTTGCGGCAGGATGTCTGGCGGGAGTTCCAGAATCGCTTTGGAAAAATTAAAATGTGCGAGGTGTATGGCTCTACTGAGGGGAACCTGTGTTTCATGAACCACATTGGCAAGATTGGAACCGTGGGCCGCTCCACCTTCATCTACAGGGTGAGGCAAAAGGCAGACATATTGAGACAGACAGGCTGAAGTCAAATAAAGGCAGACATAGGCTGTTGCTTTTTTAAATACACGTTGATGGCAAATATAGAGTCCATAGACCAATTAATAACAGCCCCACCCCCTCAGCAGCATGAATTGTTGTATGAATAGAAATCTGCCCCTTTTGGTATCATGCTTCATATGTACATGTGTCCAAAAAGATTTCGTAAAAATTCACTGAGCCTCTTTTGAAACTGTGTGAACAAAACAAAAGTGAAATTTTCATTGATGAAAATATTTTGAGCCTTTCAGGCATTTGGTTTACTCAGCAATTTTCAAGGCCTGACAGCAGGTGGTGAGATTACATACCTTTTGCAGCTCAATTTTCAATGGGTCAAATTGAAGCCTCTCATACAGCAGTTTTTTCACCTGGTCTATTATTATGTTTTTATTATGTATATTAACTGGCAGATCCCTGGATGCCATTAATGATCACATTGTTGCGTCGAGACTGGTATTCAAGATGTTCCACTTTGTCAGTGAGGGAGGGAAAATATTCAAAATGCTACCAAAAGTATGTAAAGTAAGCAAAGCACAATCTAATTATTAGATAATCATAACAAAACTATAGGTTCACAGGTCCCCAAGCCTTGCTGCTAATAAAGCACATCTCGTAGCAGAGGAAGTTTGAAAGAATTTGACCACATAGTCCACAGAGCACATGGTTAGCTAAGAAAACTGTGGGTGGTGGGGGGAGGGGCAAAGAGCTTAGAGGGGATCTGTCAGGTCATGTATTATCCAGGATGTAGCAAGTGTCCTCCATCAGAGGGCTGTTTAAGAGGTCAAGCAGCTGACTGTATATAGTTACCATTAGGGCTGCACGATTATGGCCAAAATGATAATCACGATTATTTGTATCAATATTGTAATCACGATTAATAATCACGATTATTCATTATGTTAGGTAAAACGTACCTTTTTATTGCACTTTTTTAAAAAGTCTTCAAATTGAAACTTAAAATAATCATAGATCAAACAAACAATAATTCACCCAAAGACAAAGGGGAAAAAAATAAATATGCTATTGCAAAATGCAATTATAAAGTGCAAACAAACAGGAAACCGGCCTTATTGCATCCGTTATTTCAGCGTGTCTTTGAGAGGTGGATGGATACGGTGTCGCCCGGTGCAGAGTTGCTGTTATGGTTGTCTGGGTTGGCGCTGGACACAGACAGGGATTTAGTGGAGTCAGTTCAATATATCTGCGATCAGACCAGGGACGTCCTGGCGAAAACGAACACAAATTACCGCTTGTGTGTCCCAGCCCGAAAGCCGGCCGCAATTGCGATTTGGAAACTGGCTACCGGCACTAACGATAACCCCGCCCCCAGCCCCTGACGTAGTCTGTGCTTAGCTCTGGACCAGCGAAGAGTTGGTGTTTTTCGCACCTGGAGCCGGTGCTTACGTGGTGGAAACACTAAGGAAACACTGCTAAGTCAGACACTGGCTCCGAGCTAGCACTAGCACCAGCGCAGTGGAAAAGGGTCAACAGTAGATGTTGCACTTTTACGAGGCACTAGCGGCTCCTCACTGTCACTGCCTGCTGCTCCCGACATTGCACTCTCTCACAGTTTAATCATTTGAAGCTACCGCTGCTGCGGGGTTCGCTCGCTTGCTGTTTAGGCAGCGTAATGATGAGGCCCTAACCTATGGGTCGCCCCCTGGTGGTTGGCTGACTATTGGGTTGAGAAAGTGCTTGATTTGACATGCAACAGAGCTCGCTTTTTAAATGTTAAAATTGCCGGCGATCATCTTAATTTAATCGTGGCAGCCAAAATCGTGATCGTGATTAAAATTCGATTAATTGTGCAGCCCTAGTTACCGTACATGTTATGGTCACAGTATGAACACCTTTGTGTTTCTCTGATTATATTTTGATGTTTTATTACAGATGATAGTGATGATGATATTTTTTTTGTGTGTCATATTAATATGCCCAGCCTGCATGGGCGTATAAGAAATCACAAATTGAAAATTTAAAAAAAAGAAGAAATATAGGTAGGTAGATACTTTACTCATCCCCATGGGGAAATTCACAAGCTAGATCCAGAATACAGCGCAAACATTTTCAAAGGAGAGTACATAAAGACAAAAAAAGTCTTCACAAGTCTTATCACAGGGCGTCAGACCTGAATGTCAACAACATAATCCATAAATTACTAATAAAGCTATGTAACTCTACGCTACAAGAGAAATTCAAGTCCAATTCAAATCCTGTGTTCTTTTCTTATTTTTTGAGACAAAGTTGACAAACAAAATCACAAATGAACAAAATGTCTTATTTTTATGTACATATCATCATGGTACAGTGTTTTCAAAACAGTACAAAATGTACCTAAACTAACTCTACACAATTCACACAATTTATTTTTCTCTGGAATATTTTATGAATCTGCCAACCTCAATAGCTGAAAAGGAACACCATTCTAAATTGTGCAATAAAAGATCTTTGTCATCTGGGTAAGTGTAATTTTTGAATTTAGCATTCAGAAAGATATTTTAGACCTTTTTCTTAAAACATGGCTTTAAACCTTTAAATTTAATTAGCCTAGCGACTTTTAATGGTGTTGACATTACAGCATACATCATTTCAGTAGATATACAACACATTGCCCCACTCAAAAATCAAGTAAAGCCCTTCAGCCCATTGAGACAAGTGTGATTTACTTGAAAGAATTACCTTTTTGTTATATTTACAATATGATGTAGAAATAGACAACTACAACACAATATAAATGTCATAAAATTTAAATTTAATACCATATAATGTACTACAACAATAATCATTTTTATTTTGGACACTTGAAGGCCATATAATGCAAATGAACTGTAATACATAGTAGTATTACGACATAATGCTTGCATACTTAATAATAAATGTTATAAAAATAACATTATACAATAGGCAAAACAATAGCTACATAACAAATGTGGCTTGCAATATAATTTAGTGTAATGTAATAAAACACAATATATTAAAATTACAATAAGATGTGTCTGTTATGTACTAGTACAACATAATATAATAATGTATAAGTATTATGCAATAAATACAATGTAGTACAATTTTTGATAAAATAATTATAATTCCAATACATTTTAATACAATAGTGTTTGTGACAAATAACAAATACCTTCTTGTGTGAAAATGTGTCAAGGCATTAACACTATTACACTGCTGAAACTTGGAAAGAGGTTGGGTAAAGAATGTCAACTTGAATAATTTGTTCTAGTGATTAAGCTGTAAATCTGTTGAGACAGTTAGGAAGGATGACCAGTGAAGTGGCTTTCCCGTGGCTGTTGTAGGTATTAGCCTCACTACAGCTTGTCTATTGACTTACTGTTAATCAGAGGAGTTACAAAAGAGTGGCTACATGTATTTAGTTCTAATCTGTGACCTCAGCTATTCTTAGATCTGTCTTAGTGTTATTTCCAACTGGCCCACTAGCTGTTATAAAAGATTGTTATAAAAGTGAAGTTATACCATATAATAATTTCAGGACATATATACCAGTGTAGACGACAGGATTGTCAGTTCAGTGGCATGTAGTAAAAAATATTCTTATTTGTTTCTATTTGGTTGTAGAGGAAGTGTTCTACTATTATACTTATGTTACATTATTGGATTATTACCACAAATGTAAACATTTTTCATTGCCTGCGTTGAAATTAAAAACTTTGGTAAAGACTGTTTTCCCAGTTAGTGTGAAAATATCTGCCATGAAAAGCATCTGATATGTAACCTGACGTTGTTTTGTGGGTGATTGTTCAATTAGTTTGTCATTGCCATTGTAATGATATTTCCTTTTAACTCATGTATAGCTCCTGTTCAAGTACGATCTGGTAAAGTATGACATGGTGAAAGATGAACCAGTGAAAGATCAGTATGGTTTCTGTCAACGAGTGGAAATAGGTAAGAGTGCAACCATAAACATTTCCAAAAATTAATTTTCTCCTTAGAATGTTTTTTTCTTTCAAAGATGGTATCCCCTTAGAATTATTTGTATTGATTTTAGGGTTCTGCACTATCTTAATTTTCAGGTGAGACAGGGCTTTTACTTTCCAAGGTGAACGCCAGTAGCCCATTCTTTGGTTATGCTGGAAGCAAGCAGCTGACTGAGAAGAAGCTGATGAGAAATGTGTTTGTGAAGGGAGACACCTACTTTAACACAGGCGATCTCATGGCTGAGGACCATGAGGGCTTCATCTGTTTCAAAGACAGAGTGGGAGATACTTTCAGGTACAGTGGGATAAGACATTTGAGATGTCTTTACTGAAGGTATGAACCGTACACCAGGGCATTTAAAGCAACCATCCATACGATGATGTTCAGTCTGATGATGTAATCAGGCTTGAAGACAACACAAGACAACATAAAACCTGTGATACAAACTGGAGGCGTGGGGTTAAAAGGTGTGAGCATTTACCAGGCAGCAAGAGAATAACAAAGAGATGATATATAGTAGGGAATTGCAGTTTTGAAATCAAGTTCGGTCTAACCTGGGATCCACTAGCTTCTGTAACTCAATGCAATTCGTCATTCAGCAGTTCTTTTGTCTTTTGAAAAAAAACAAATACATTCTAGAGGTGTGCTTTCTGTATTTATAACAACTCAGAATGCACAACAGGACTGGCTATTAGAATTTATAACCTTAACAATTTTAACCAAATTAAGTAACAATTACTTTCTGAGCATACAGAAAACTACAGCTTGAATGAAAATTGAACGTGGGTACTTTCATGCAGTCCACACGGGCCAGGGATTGAATCACCACCATCTGATTGGTGGCTGGCCTCTGTACATTCTGAGCCACAGTCTCCACAATGTCTGTATGAATGTTCACAAATAGGCTTATCTCTTCTGTTGACATGACTTTTGGAGCTTACACTAGGGCTTAAAGGAAAAGACATTTGTGAATGGCCCAGATATATTAAAAGACTGTTCCTCTAAACATATGGAGTAAATGACAAAAAATTCTATTGGGAAAAGCTGTGTTCCAAAGCTGAAATCATTTACATTGGTACAAATGTCTCACTGTGTGATTTTAAGTTGTTTTCCTAATTCTGGAACACAACCAAGATGTTCTGGTTTTCAGCTCTCCACTACATTGCATTATGAAAAATGTAAGGTCCAGGGTTTTTCATGCTTTATTTGTATTTACTGAAGTTTCACAATTCTTATTTAATCTGTCACTTGTGAGCCTAACAACACATGGAACTGCAATATTAATTTGCTGGAGTATCCCTTAAATGAAGCCAGGGCTTAACCGCACATGTCCAAATAATTACCTGCCTATTTTTAAATTGCCATCTTAAGATGAGATATACCTGTATTCGTCCCACAGTCGGGAAATTCACAGTGTTCTCTCTTATAATTTAAAAGTAAAACCAATATCCAAGAGGAATTTCACCAAGGATACCTCTACAGTACTAAAATAGCCCTTATTAAAGTTAAACATAAAAACTGGTCTACCTATAAAATAGATTTTTATATTTGATATATGGGACCACACTGTCAATAATAAGCTGGCAGAAAGATTCCCAGACATGTTTTTAAGACATATGAAATCATTTTGAACAATAATTTAAACATGTTTTTTCCACAATGACATCTACTCCTTCCCCCTCATTACAAAATCTACCAGTACCAGTAACCACAGGTGTTTTCAAATCTACCATGGCTGGAATGCAAAGGATTACAATGAAAAATCAAGCCAAGTGAAATATGCAAGCCTGATAATTTTCAAAGGAAAAGGAATAAGGATTAGACCCTTGATGAAATTTTGATGATAGCAGATCTGGTCTGTTTATGTCTGTCTGTTATGTCCTAATTGTATTTTCACTGTATTTTATGTAACTTACTATACCTTGTCTGTTCATTTCTGAATTTCTCCTCGGTAAGGATTATTTTATCTAACTCATGTTAACTGAAATCATCATCATTTCCCCCTGATTTCAGGTGGAAAGGTGAAAATGTAGCAACGACAGAGGTAACAGAGACTCTTGGGCTGCTGGATTTTATCCAAGAGGTCAATGTGTACGGAGTGGAAGTGCCTGGTATGTTTAAGATATGTTTGTATGTCTGCTTCTAAACTTACGGTATGGACGTTTTCAGAATAACCATCCCATAATAATGTGCCACATACTGCTATTTTTGCAAGCATTTCCAGTTAAGTGAGTCCAAGTTGGGATCCCATGCTGTTTCTAGTATCATTCTTGATAAGCTGATACCAAACTGGAGAGTGATGACAGAAATGATATTGAGCCATGTTGTCCACAGGGCATGAGGGCCGAGCAGGAATGGCTGCAGTGATTGTAAGACCAGACCACACGTTTGACGGCAAGAAACTGTTTGAGTGTGCTACAAGAGATCTACCTGCATATGCTTGTCCACTGTTCATCAGGCTTCAGGTAATGGCCAGAGACATGCTGACATGTAATTTAGTGGAGTTTACATTAATTCAGCACAAAAAATGAAAAGGGAAAATAATTAAATCAATAAAGATGATTACATTTCAAAACAAGAATGCACTGACATGTGCATATTGTGGAGGCGTGACTTCAGTGCATTATGGTTATTTATGCTTCCTGCAGGTCAGAGTCAACTCAATGACAGAGACATAAACTCAAATCTCAATATTCTGCTCACTTCACACACAGCTGGATGCCTTCATTAAGTATTCAAATTTTCCAACACAACACAGGGATTTAGCAGTAACAAAACTTGCACTAAATCTCCCATTTTTTATTTCTTTTTTGGAAGTTCAGTTGCTCACAGAGTTTAATTTTATTTCGCTCTCAGAGACCTGAAGCTCACGTGACTCCACCTGTTGATTCTCTATTCATCCTGATAATAATGTATTTACTAGCCTCTCTTCCGTGTTGTACCCACTTGTGCTTGGCCACGTGTGGTTTGCATCACCAAAAGCGCGAGTTTTTCAAGAATGCTCTTACATACCCAATGATGATGCTATCACTTATTTCCAATTAACCTATGCTTTTTGAGCATTCCACAGCTTTCCCAACTAAATTCATAAGGACGTAAGCATAAGGACAGATTTACAAAAATCAGTGTACTGTTTTCAACTGAGCATATGTCGAAAAAGAGTAGCAAATCATCGCATTCAGTTTTATTTATGTTTTACACAGCATCCCAGCTTTTTAGCAATGAGGGTTGCATTTACTGAACATTGTATCACTTTGGTTCCTAATTAAACAATAGACAGTGTAATGTATTTAATTCAGTCTGAGACCTGCTGACACCCTGAAATTACACTGATTGTTGTTGTTTTTCCCACAGGAGGTCATGGAAATGACTAGTACCCTCAAGCAGCAGAAGTTCCAACTTGTGCAGAGCGGCTTCAACCCTTCAACAATCTCTGATCCTCTTTATGTGCTGGACTACGAGCAGAAGAGCTACATTCCTCTTACAGACAATATCTACCAAAGTATCCTAGCAGCAGAACGCAAGCTATAGAGCTCATACGTATGGGTGTTAGGCCATTGACATGAAACACTGTACAAAGAAGGATAGAAATTAGTTCTACTATGCAGCATTTTATATTGTATATGGAAACCAATGAGCCTAGGATCTGGTTGAATGATTTACTGAGGTCTAAATAAAAGGCCACCATGTAGTCAATTATAGTGTATTTTTTTGAAATCCTTTTTATATAAACCTGAATATATTAATATGTAATTAATATGAAAATTATCCTTAAATTAACCTGGAATCCTTCCAATTGTCCATTCATTTGAAAAGATGAAAACCAAACACTAAAAAAAGACAACAAAAAAAATCAGGGGCCTTAAATAGTTTCAGTTTCAAATTATTGCAAATGAATCATATTGCAAGGGATTCTTCAGTATGAAAGTATTTAGTCAGATTGTAACTAAATAATGAATAGGTGAATAATAATAAATGTGAATAAAGTGAATTGAAGTAAAGTGAATTTACGGATCTTTCAGCTTGAATTAAGAGGGTGTGAAAATATCAATACGCTCAATCCATGGAGGTATGCACTCAGCACATATTCACAACTGTGTCTTTAAATGAGAGAAATTAATTATATATTATCTTAATTATAATGTATTAAAGAGATTTAATGGGCTATGTCCATAGTTGAAGACATTTGTAAAGGCCTGCAATGACCAAATATCATGAAAGCTATCCCTGAATATAGACTTGAATTGAGAAATTAAGACAAATAATAAGAGATTTCTGTTATTAGAGGCAGAGGCAGCTTTATATGTCATTTGGTCTATTTTAAGGGATTTATTTTACCATTTTAATAGCCCTTTAAACTAAGCAGAGAAACAATTAGAAATACCTTAATAAATTACAACCCATCAAATTGTCAATTAATAGTTTCCTTAAAATCCCATCAAAATATCTTAATTACATCACTTCTCATGGATTAATAAGGAAATTAATTACATGTATTACATTTTAAGGTACAAAATTAAGGGATTGAAAATGAGGATTCAGAAATGTGGTCTGTAAAACACATTGTCAAATGAATTTTTCATTTCATTTCTTCATTTTGAAGATTCACAAATTATGCTGACCAATCACAGAACACCCCGTATGTGTTTTGCTGAGTTTGTATTATTCATTTATTAAGCAAAAACAGCCCAAAAGTGCCCAGGTGTTTTGCCATAACAAAAGTTTTTTTTAATGCTGTGGAAGTTCTGATTCCATGATTTAATTATTCATTTTTCTTTGTATTTTTCTATTTCCTTTCCTTTCCCGGCTCAAGATCTTAATTTGTATTGCTAACTTAGCATGTTTGATTAGAAATTCATTAACATGGTCTTAACCTCACAGTAGATGCAAATTTAGGACAGAGCTGGGATTTGCACCATCAACCACAATAAGCTCCCTTTTCCACCAACTTCAGCTTCTCCGCCATGTTCTTATGTATTCAGATGATTTATTTGATTAATACTATATTGCTTATTAAATGAATCTAGAATATGGATAAGTGTTGATATTTGGGGTGTGTGTGTGTGTGTGTGTGTGTGTGTGTGTGTGTGTGTGTGTGTGTGTGTGTGTGTGTGTGAGACCAGTTGATTTGGGAGACAGTGGTTGCAATTGGGGACAAAAGTTGTGACCCCTATTTGGAAAACTGTGATATTTAGGTCAACAGTGAATGTTAGGGCTGGGTTAAGGTTAAGGTTAAGGTCAGGTAGTCCTTCAGGTTAGTCTCCAGGAAGTGAATGTATGTCTAAAATAAATTCCCCAAACGTGACATAAGCAAAGACTGTGTGTGTGTTTTATGGCTAATAAAATCAGTCACCACATGAGGGTGCTATACTGAAACTAGAATGTTGATGTGTTAAATTGCAGGTCCAAAACAGATCCTTACAGCTAAGATAAAAATGTTCCACAGATACCATAGTGCAGATTTAATGCTGGGAGACAACCAGACAATAAAAGAATTTGTGGTTTATGGGGGCAATAGTAATGAACAGAGGTTGTGTACAAGCAATTTTTAGAGAACTGTGATAACCTGCAAGCTACATGTGATTGTAAAATATTTGTCAGCCATCATTTTAAATGATGGAAGTTACCTCTTTTTCCAAATGCTGTTGGCTGTGGCATTTTTCTTGTTCTTCTCTCTCTTCCTTCATGTAGAAGAGGAGTCTGAGTCGAAAGCCTCCTTTTTTGGGACAGAACAACAAAAACAGCGAAATAAGTAGTTTTCTTTATTCCTATTTTATTTAATATGCTTTTCTTATTCATTTGCATGATGTTGTGTTGATGATATTAAATCAGTATATGCAAAACAATAAGCAACTCATTTAGACTGTATAAACAGCACAGTCTGGATACCATTTGAACTGTTGAGGGGTCAGTCCCGTTACTCTGTCAGAAGCCAGTTCTCCCCTTAAGTAATTTATAATTCATAACTTGATATAGCCTTGACCAAAGTGGCTTTTGGTTGAATCTCTGCAACTTAAAAAAAATGCAAACAGAAATGTACTTCATATATTTAAAGATTTATTTCTCATCATTCCTCCCAGTTTGGTGGACAGTCATGGCCTGTTCTATTTAAACTATACTGCCAAGGAGGGTTGTCTGCCATTTTCATGACATGTCATCACTGACTGTAATTCTGGCTCCAAGTAAAATCACTGTACATACAACAAAATTCTAATAAATATACTAATACTTATCATGTACTAATAAAAGAAACTCTCTGAAAGGGACTATTTTGAATCGTAAGTACTTTCACTGATTATAATTACATTCTGCTGGTAAGATCTATGTAGTTTTACTCAAGTAGAAGTTCAAATGCAGGATTTTTAGGATTTGCAGTATTTTTACACTGTGATATTGTTACTTTTACTTGAGTAAAGGATCTAGGATGTAGAGAGCTACAGCTGTGCAGTGCTGCTGCTGCAACGCTTCTTGTTTGTGTCTGCTCTGCACGTTGGTGTTGACAAAGGAAGAGGGGTGTGTGCGGGGGGGGCATAAGATAAGATAAACCTTTTTTTGCCCCACAGTGGGGAAATTCACAATATTGGGTCATTATTATCACATGCTTTTAATCATTGAGCATTTATAGATGGTCATGTCAACATGGGCCACATACAGTACACTGTAAAAAAAAAAAAAAAAAAAACTTTCAAAAGGGCACTTGCTCGGTCCAGAGGGCACAGGCTCAGTGCTCTAGCACCACCTAGAGTCTATCTGTGCACGACACTGCCAGGTCATGTGACTTTTGTCAGAAGCACACTTATGCAGGAGGAGGGCCCTGTTCCTGAGAAATGATTGGGAATGAAACAGCAAAGGGAAAGTCAAACATTTTCATCTTCTCTAACACAGCCAAAGACATCAGGGAGGAGAGGAGGAAAGATTATTGAACATTCCTACCACCTACTGCATTTTAAGATTTATGGCATGTTTTCTGCCAAGGCCAAATGCCTCATGAAAATGAAAAACAATTTCTGTACTCACCTTGTGCTTTGGATCTTCTCCAAAATGGAATGGGTTCTTCTCTAGCCGATGCTACACCTTTCCACCACGTTTCATGAAAATTGGGCCAGTAGTTTTTCTGTTATCCTGCAGAAAAACAGACAATCTGTAATAATAAAAAAAAAAAAAAAACATAACCTCCTTGGTTCAAATTCAAATACTTTTTTTCCTTGTAGTGACTTATAACATGTAATTTTATAAAAGACACACACACAAAAAATGTTTTTAAATTCATTGTAGGTGGTTGTTGAGCAATAAACTAGGGAGCAGGGCACATGTTGATTGCTAAAACATCATTTCTAGCTCTTAGTTCACAGATAGGGATTCGGTCACAAACTCTAAAAGCTTGAAATGTGTTAGTCTTTATTCTTTGTCAGACTGAGAGTAGTATGTACTGAGCCATTTACAGATGTTTGATGAGCAGTTTCAGGATGTCCTGCAGCTCATCCTCTCACTGAACCTCGACTTGAATGGAATATGCCTTCAGGAGCCTTCCTTGACATTTTGCCATGTATAGAGCACCATCAATATTGACATCCATAATGTTTACTGTGATTCAAAGTTCAGCCACTGATCTCAACACTCCATGCTCCAGCTCGAAGAATAAATGCTGGTTGTGCTGCCATGTGTGTAAGCTGACAACAAGACACAGTGTGTAGAGGATATCTACAGAAAACTTTCCACTCTGCCTTGACAGTAGGGGTGACCCACTGTGTGCTGATTTCGTAGTCAATAATGCCGTGTTTATCAGTGACTTGCAAACTCAGCTGAAGTGTTTTTACCGCAGCATTTTCAGAGAAATCACACAGCTCGTATTGAACACTGTACTGAAAAGTGATTTTGTTTTCTTTCCTCAGTCATTCGGCTGTTTTTGTGAAACTAATGCTGATGAAGTTTTTTTCATTTCCAGAACATGCTGAATTGAATGCTAAAAGTGAACGACCAAAGCTAAATTACCACCAAATTGGTTGCATTTTCTGAGGAAAATGTGTGTTGAGAAGCTGGAAGCTGTTAGCTGCTGCATCTCCCCGTGTACATGTGTGTCTGTATATGTGTGTCTGCATGTCTCTGTGTCCGTGTGTATGCATGTACAGTATGGATGTATGTATACTGTGTGTATGTATGTAGGTGTGTGTCTGAATGTGTGTGTTCGTCAGTATACGTGTCAGTATGTGAGCCATTTGCCCCCATTGACTTACACTGTAAAAATTGTTGAAAAAACTGGATATCCTCAAAAGGAAAGAAATTACAAATATATTAACTGGTAGGCCTATGTATTACTCTGAAACTTGGAAGCTGAACTGTAAAACTGGTGCTGGGAGGTGAAGTGCATTAGCTAAAGAAGCTGAGAGATGAAATATGTTGCTGAAAGGCAAATGAGATACTGTCCAACCCTGATTTCCTGTTAGAGATGCTGGGTCTTTAGTCTTTTCTTAAAGACTGAGAGTGACTCTGCAGATCGAACAGAGTTTGGTAACTCGTTCCACCACCGGGGAACCACAGAGGAGAAGAGTCTAGCTATCGACCTCGGGCCTATTTGAGGTGGTTGTATCAGGCGCCTTTCATTGGTCGAGCGTAGTGAGCGAGACGGAGTGTAGACCTGAATCAGGGTGTTCAGGTAGGAGGGAGCCGTCTTTGTTGTGGTTTTGTAGGCAAGTGTAAGAGCTTTGAATTTGATGCAGCAGCAGCTGGAGCCAGTGGAGTGATCTGAACAGTGACATGTGCTGTTTTTGGCTGGTTGAAAACCAGACGTGCTGCTGCATTCTGGATCATCTGCAGAGGTTTGACCGTGCATGCGGGGAGGCCTGCCAGTAAGGAGTTGCAATAGTCGATGCGTGATATTACTGCAGCCTGTACCAGGAGTTGTGCTGCATGTTCAGACAGGAAGGGTCTGATCTTCCTGATGTTGTACAGAGTGAATCGACATGATCGAGCAACAGTGGCCACATGAGCCTTGAAAGTTAGTTGGTCATCAATCACGACACCCAAGTTTCTGGAGGACTTTGTGGGTTTGAGTTGGGCTGATTCAAGCTGGATGTTGATTTCTTGTTGTATAGAGGGAGTGGCTGGGATGACAAGGAGCTCAGACTGATTTGGGTCATACAGTTTGTTGTCAGAGAGGAAAGCAGAGACTTGGTTAAAGACAGTTCGCTCAAGTACCTTAGACAGGAAGGGCAGGAGTGAAACTGGTCTGTAGTTTTCCACCTGGGCTGGACCTGGGTCGAGTGTAGAGTTTTTGAGTAGTGGAGTGAGTGGAGCTTGCTTAAATGCAGCGGGGAACACACCCGGAGCAAGTGAGGAGTTGATGATGTATGTTACTGCAGGGTTAAGTGATGGGGAGATAGTTTGTAAGAGGTTGGATGGTATCGGGTCCAGTGGACAGGTAGTGGGACGAGAGTCCAGCAACAGTTTGGAGACTTCCTCCTCAGTCAGAGGGGAGAATGAGGAGAGTGTGACCCTATTAGCTGGTGGGTGCACAGTGAGTTGGTCAGGCTCACAGAACTGGTCACTGATTGCAGAGACTTTGTCCGTGAAAAATGAGGCAAACATGTCTGCAGTGAGCAGAGCGGAGGGTGGAGGAGGAGGTGGGTGGAGGAGGAGGTGGGTGGAGGAGTGAGTTAAAAGCAGAGAATATTTTCCGAGCATCTGATGTGCCATTGATCTTGGTCTGATAGTACTTGGTCTTTTTTAAGCTGGAGGAAAATGATGTTAGGAGTCTTTGATAGTCACTGAGGTCAGCGGGCTCTCTGGATTTACGCCATTCTCTCTCAGCCGCTCTGAGCCCTGCCCTTTGCTTTCTGGTGACTTCAGTTAGCCATGGACTAGGGGGGGAGTCACGAGCAGGTTTGGATGTTAGAGGGCAGAGATTGTTCAGAGAGCAGGCAAGGGAGGAACAGAGAGTGTCTGTAGCCTCGTCAACTGTGAGTGCAGAGAATTCATTATGAGGAGGCAGGGAAGCCAGGACCTCATTAGAGAGCTGGGTCGGTGTGAGGGACCGAAGATTGCGGCGAATTGAGACCATTTGCGGAAGAACAGGAGGGTCTTCTGGTAAGGAGACAGTGAATTGAATAAAGTAGTGGTCTGACAGGTGAAGTGGAGTAACACTCAGATTTGTTGTTGTGGTTCAAGTCAAGCATGTTTCCTGCTTTGTGTGTGGGAGGAGTGGAGACCTGTTGAGGTCAAATGATGCCATAAGTGACAGAAAGTCAGTTGCTTGGGCTTTGTCTGTGTGAATGTTCATATCTCCCATAATGACAAGCGGTGTGTCATAGTCCTGAATGGCAGAGAGTAACATGTCCAGTTCAACTACAAAGTCACTCAGTTGACACGCTGGAGGTATATGACAACAACCTTTAGCTTAATTGGTGCAGTAACACTGATTGCATGGTACTCAAATGATGAGTAGTTGTTGGGCAGAGAGAGCTTAGTGAACTTCCATCTTTTGTACAGTAGGACACCTGTACCACCTCCCCGTCCAACAGTACGGGGTGTGTGGGAGAAAATGGAGTCAGCCGAGAGTGCAGCTGGTGTGGCAGTGTTTTCTGGACGGATCCAGGTTTCAGTCAGGGCTAGGACCTGAATATCAGAAGAATTAACCAGTGTTTGGATTAATTCTGTTTTGTTTACAGCCGACTGGCAATTCCATAGACCAAAGTTGAAAGAGGCACCAGAATCAGAGGCTTTTGTGAGGTAGCGCAGGTTTGCAGCTGTAGCATTTTCTGTAGCATCTGTGTTTTTTCGAAAGCCTTGGACTACAGGATGGTAGCACATGGTGTGTGAGGCAGGCTACGTGTTTAGAGAGCAGGAAAAGAAATGCGTGAAAATGTGTGAACATTTTGTGTTTTGCAAACTCTGTCCATTATTTGAAATAAAAACACTGAATATTTCTGAAAGTGAGATAAGATATCACCGACAATGCTGAAGTGCGAGACAAGATATGCGGCAGGGCGGGTGGTCGAGGACTCAAATGCATCACACAAATCTACTGCTTAGAATGGTCTTTAATGAAAAGAAATAAAGTATTAACAAAAACTCACGTCAAGGTAAGACAAAATCCAAACAGAAAACAGGCAAGACTTGGCAAGGGAATACATGGACCTGAACGTGAACAAGAAGAGACGATCCGGCAATCGCAAACAAAAAACAACTGACTTAAATAGTGTCGTGGTGGTGATTAGCATAAACAGAAAACACAGGTCACATGATGAGGAGGGTGTGGCTGGTAGGTGACATGAAGCAGAGACAAGACACTGGACATAGAAATATGACAGACAGAACAGAAACCAAAACACAGAACTAGAACAGACAGAACTAAACATTACATTACATATGACGAGACTGGGAAAAGAACAGGACAACCACAAGACTACAACATGACAGGACTGAACTGAAAGAACTAAGACAAAACACAGGCAAAAACTAAGACAGAAAACTAAGGCACAAAGCTAACACAGAACATAGCACGACAAGTACAAGACATGAACAGGACTGTGGCAGAAACAAGACTAAACTGAGAAGAAAGACAGAACTATGGCCGGCATGAATCTAACAGTTAAAACAAAGGCTGAACAAAAACGACGTCTAAACCAAGACCTGGGTGCAAAACTGTGACAATATGGAAGCCAGGACAGAGTAAGACTGGTGCTGTTCAGTTCACAAAGCTGCTTCATCAGGCTCACAGTCAGCAGAATCTTCCGGTTTTGCCAACAGAAGTGGAAATAATAGTCTTGTTTTCTAACTTCCTTGCTTGCTTACTTGCTAAAATCCATGAGCTACCCTTTGATTTGAATTTTTATGAAATGCAATGAAACTTACGCCCAATGCCTGTTTGTGTTTATTTCAGGGTCTACTCATGTTAAGCCCATGGCATAGGCCTTAATGTGTGAAATGCTAACTTGATCATCTTCATATTCTCAGCACCTCAACTAAGAAAACATTCAATCTGCCCACAGTTCTAAATCTGCTCCTGTATGGAGCCTGCATATCTAGTGATCCAGTAATAGCTACACATAGAGCAGATCACAAGTTTAACATTCCAAACGAATGTTGTCTACCACGACCTTCTGATTGGTGGACAACCGCTCTACCTCCTGAACTACAGCTGCCCCTGTTGTCAACCATTTTACTCAGTTATGTAAATTTTTCCACAACACAAATGTTATCTGTAAATGCAGAAGAGAAATGACCTTCATTTGCCTGGCCTCTCTGGGCTCAAAGGCCAAAGATGTTTCAGAAAGAATTCTTAAGATGCCATTGGAGGAAATTTCTTTATCCTTTTCATGGGAGGAAGAGTAGATGTGCAGTATTTGTAGTTTAGTCTGCTCTTATAGCTGGTTCGCTGTACTATCAAGGGCTATTGGTTTTTTGTGACGAAAATTGAAAATATATCAAACTTGAAGTCTTTCACTGCATTTGCAGAACATTCATTTTGGGGAAAGCATGCTTCTTTGTCTCCATGTCTGTTGCCAAAGCTGGGGCCTCACTTGGTACTTCATGAGAGTGGACTTAACTGTCTTCACTTCTCCCAACTTTTCATCTGTCACAGGTCTTTGCAGACAAACTGCTCTGAGTGCAAGTTGCTCCCTATATCTCACACTATATTGTTGTCCTCATCAGTCAAAATTTGTGACACTGATTTAATCTGAAAAAAGCAGAGCTAAAGTTAAAAAACATGAAAAATGAAATTAGGGTGCAGAAAGCTAGCAACTTTCTCATGCAAGCATAGAAACTTAAGGTAACTTAAGTTTCTTTTGCTCATGTTTCTTTAGGAGTTCCATATGAACCAAATAACAGAACTTCGTTTTTATGTTTTGTTTTGTTTTTCATTTTTTAATGAGAAATTTATTACTGATTGTCTGATGGTACCCAGACTAGGGGTCATTACAGATCATGGATCAACTGTTCAGATCAACTGATCCACTAGTTTTATTATAGGTCCCTGATAACAGGATGGTGTCCCGTAATTGGGTCAAACACACATAAAACATATTTTCAACTCACCAATTTTAAAATATAAATACAAAGACTATCTACTGCAATTGTTCAAACATTGAGAATGTTGTATACATCCCAGACAGCACACATACGTCTTGCCGACGTCAGCACCATGAATAAAGTTGCCTCGCAAGACATAATATGGCGAGCTTTTGCTCATTGGGAAGACGTTGCCGAGACATTGGCATTTGGTCAAAAATGCCCTCCAGATGATGTTTGGACGATGAATCCCAGACAGGGAGCATACATCTCACTGATGTCGGCACTACGAATAAAGTTCCGTCTGCAAGACGTATTATGGCGAGCATTTGCTCATTGTGAAGATGTCGCCCAGACATCAGCATTTAGAAAAAAATGTCCTCCAGACGATGTTTGTACGAAGAATGACCTTTATTTAGGTCGGATTGTTCAATTATTATTAATATTTCTCTATTCATAGTCAAAATTAACATTAGTTAATGATTACTGGTTAATGGTTACTACATTCAGTAGTATTTACTTAAAATGTGACAAGAATATGGCAATATCATAATAAAAAACAATATGCTTGACCAGTAAATAGCTTCCTAATATTGCATATTGATAAAATATATACGGCTACAATTCAAGTTCATGATCATAAATGTATTTCCAGCAGAGCCGCAGCACAAAACAGGTGAACAGAACAGAAAACATGTCGGCATCAGGGTCTGGTTTGCTGGGAGACGCAGTCTGCAGGGGAGCCCGGGTTGTTCATCAACAGAATAAGGCTAATGAAAACATGAGACATTTCAATCAGAAGAAAGAAAGAAAGTAGAAGAACACTATCACATCATCAATCAACATTATTATGAACATAAAACAAACTGTGCCAGCTGCGTGCCACTTGACCTTTGCTGCGGCTGCACGGGAGGATGAACTGCCTGTGATCTGTTCCTGTCTGACTGAACAGCCTCATGGAAGTGACATTTTGCAGTTCTATACATTTTAATCAAATGAAATCCATAAAAGTCCACCAAGTCATTTGGTGTTATCAAAAGTCATGATGAACTTAAACAGGCTCCAGATTTCATCCGCATTCACAGGCTGCTGCTGAGCGCAGCAGACTGTGCACACTGCAACATTCAACATCACAGACTTAATAAAGTAAATTTTCACTGAAAAGCAAAAAGCAAAACTCTAAAAACAAAGCTCTCAGTCACTTGGTCTAAGGCTCTGTATACATTCCCTGGAGATTTTGGCATCTTTCTTCAGTGAGGGGCACTTTTTGCCACAGCCAACTGCTGATGGTGAATCATCACATGCAATATTTCACCCCGATGGCTTTTGGATAAAGTATAAATCCAGTGATCATGAAGGTCCGAGCTTCGTCTGGATTTTTAACTGAGATTCTAAAAGTTGCAGCAAACAGGAGTCCAGTGGATTTTATCCATCCAGCGCAGCACACAGTTTGCATCTTCACTGTGTAATATTTTGCAGTATTTCCACAAAAAGCTGATGGCAGACACGTCTCATTCAGATAGTAGTAAACACACCAACAATAATCCATAACCAATACCGAACCATGACAAACCAATTGGAAGCCGTGTAATTGGCCGATCCACAGCCGACCTATATCCAAACCTGCCCTCTGGCAAACCATGTCCCTGCTATGGGCCGATGCTTCTCAGACGTATTTACAGATGTTAGGAGACGTTGGGTATATAAATTGATATTATGTAATAATGATAATGATAATAATAAATTTAATTTAGTCTTTCTTCATGACATAAAGATTTCATATTGTTAAAATCTATACAAATTTAAACAATAGATTCCATACAAAAAAGTGACTTCAACCAGATTATTTTAATCAATGGAATTTTCATTAACACAAACATTTATAAGTGTAGGGCACATTCACAGCTTTGTTATGTGTGAGTTTGAAGTCTTGGGGAAATCTTAACTAATTTTTTTTTCAATGCTTTTGAAATCATACTAAAGAGGACAGAAAATAATTTTCAATAGATTTACAGTAATTTGTGAATAGTTTTTTAAACTTCTAAAGTCAACACATATTTTGACATGTGAAATGTGAGAACCGGAGCAGTTAAGAAAAGTGAGTGTTTCTACCTCCGTCCTGGAATTTGTACCACCAGTTAACATGCAAGTGAGTGCAGTAGTTTTCTGTCGCTTGGGGTCTCATAGAGCCAAAATTACAAGTAAACTAAAGTAATTTTTAGTTTTAGAAAACAGTTATGTTTTTCTCTCCCACAACCACCACACAAGAGTTACACCTTATCAAATTTTTCATTTCAGGTTCAAATCCTGTTCTACAAATCACAAGTTAAGAAACTCATACGCTCACAATTTTGCTACATTTGCTGCAGTTAATATGGTGCATATTCTCACACCTGTATCAAAAAATATGAAGTCATGGATTAAATTTGCACAGCTGCAAATCAATCATGTGAATTCATGAGAGTTGCCCATCTTTAGAATATTTCTTCACAAAACAAATACAAGACGATACAACTGCTTGAATCTGCAGGTAAAAGTCTCACTCACAGATAAAAAGTTCCATGTGCTCTCACTTTTGCATCACATATCTCAGTGAAGGTGATTTGTGCACCTGTAGAGCCAGGGGCAGGCACTGTTCTAATCAGAGAACCATTCTGGCCAATGGAAGGAGCTCAGTTGGGTGCTTGGGCATGTTGTTTTTCCGACCTACTTCTTGACAGCATATGATGGACACAGTAGCTTAGAAAATATTAATAAAAGGCACTGAATTTGATGAATTTACTCTTTATCAGACCACACAAATGAGGTAAGAATTAGGTTGGAAAAACAATAGCTGCCACTGAGTATTACTGGGGACCAGGCCTCGATGATGACCGTACAAAAACACATTAAAATTCAAAACATTCCACCAGATTAACTTTACACAAAAATCAGGCTGGAAATTGCATGAAATCTGCATCTGTTATGTGTAAAAGGTATGAAAGCTATGAAAAAGTTAAATCAATGTGAGAAAGTCGCACTGTGTTGTTAACATTTTAAAGTTTAAATGAAGTTTTTCATGTAAATGAAAATGAATGAGTGAAGATGAGTAGGTTATCTAATTGATTCCACTGCAACTAAGCTTCAAAGAAAGATGAATATTTTGATAAGTTCCAATGGGCTTCGGAAGTTGAATAATACCAAAAAGGTATCAAAGAACATTTGAAAAGTTTGAAGTTCGAGTTTTTACATGAAAGTAAGAATGAGTTTATAAGAGTTGAAAGTGCATGAAAACTGTGGATATGGGTGAATTTTGAATATTCCATTATGTCAAATGAGGAAAATTTCCCAGAAAAGTTTAAATATGCCTGAAAGTATGAGCAGTATAAATTAGAAAAGAATTGACCTTTCTGCCTCACAGAGGGCTGGTGTGGGTTTGTCTTTATACAATTCTCAGATTCGATATCTATAGAGTTATGGGTCACTGTAAGCATTCCTCCTGTCCATACTGACCGAGAAGCCATCGTCAATCGTGTTAGCCTGAGACACTGTAAACTGATGACTAAATCGACAGTGCTTGTTCTGTGGAAAATGCTTTCTAAACTTCAGCTGGAGCATTTTTGTAAGTCCTTAATGATTCCAAACATATGCATGTCCAATTAATGTCAATATGTAATGTAATATTCTGTTTACCAGATCGTCATCTTTAATTTACTGAGACATTCAATGCTTTTTAAGATGAGATAAGATCATTCTTTTTTGATCCCCCATAGGGGAAATTCAGGCGTTGTAACAGCACAAACATACAAATAGATAAAAATATAAAGTATATAACTATAAAAAGAGATACACAAAATATATACTACTGTTAAAGTAAAGTGTTAAAAACACAGCATATACAACTGATACAAAGTACAAAGTGGAATCTAAAGTGGCTTAGTGGATAAGGTGACATTCCAGTACAGCAGCAAATGTAAATAGTACATATTGCACTATTTAGAGATAATGCAGCATAATAATGACAATAGTAGTAAATGTTATGGTGCAATAGGTTTATATAGAGAGAGAGATTTTATTGTTGTGAGGGCACATTTTGGCATGGTATTGTTTAGTCCAGTAGTTCTCTCATGCCAACAGCTGGTAAGGGTCTTTTGACAAGTTTATGTTCCAGAATGATCCACTGTTTCACCCAACAGTGCAACATCGCATCTCCAGTCCATCCCCCATTACAGTCATGACCCCACAAGACATGATATGTTTTAGCATGTAACTCCAAGCAAAAGCATTCCCTCCTTTTTTTGTCACAATATGTTGCTTTCACAGCTAACTAATATTTTAATGTTTCGAGTCCAATACAGCCACTAAAATTGTTATTGTTTGTTTAATGTTGTAAATTTGTCTTGTCACAACTAAATAGATTATGTTGTGTGACATAGCAATGTACGGGCATCAATTATGCTAAATTAGGCATCAACTCTCTGAATTTGGTAAATATGACTTGGAACACAAAAGTAAGAGAGGTTTAAGATAAGAATTCTAAAATGTTATTGCGTGAGGCTCATTTTGTACTGGTTATAGACTTTAGTTGTAAACTAACTTGTTTACAACACACAGTACCTTTTACAAAGTTACGACAAACAAGATGTGATTAGAAGACCACAAGAGCCTGGCTGAATGAATACTGGAACACAGGGTCTTGATTAATGATTTAAAAAAAAAAGGTTAATAAATGCAAACCTGCTTTTTTGTTTTTTCAAAATATCCACATCTTGATCAAAAATTCAAATGTAATAGCATTTAATTTCTGTCAGTTCTTTCTTGAACTCCACAGCTCATAGACTAGAGCATGGTTTTTGCAGTGGTTTCTGGGAATGTAAGCTGCCTCCCTGGGTCAACTATGTGCTAATAGCCTTACACTGTTCTGAGAGGTCGCTGTGACACTCTAGACTGAAGAGTCCTCTCTTCCTCCCCCCTTAAGTAGAAAACCACTCCAACAGACTGTTTCTGTCCTGCATTAAAGGATTGAAATGGGAAGAATTAAAATGATTGTAATCACAGTGTATGTAAAGTCTGACATAATATGAACCATTATGGGCCCCAGAGAATGAATTCTTGCAACTGTCAAATCGTAGTATATCTGGTTCAGCAGGACATTTTCTATTTAATCCCATCAGAACAATTAAACAAACTCTGACTACTTGTCACACTACTTGTACTTGTACTGTACCCTGCAGTATACTGTGTTTTGCACCTGCTCAGAACCTCTCAATGAGTACATAAATATTTTCACCTGCATGCCATTTGTAATGGCAACCCACTTGTTTTGTGTTTGGCAGGGTATGTGCACATGGAGAGAGATAAGACTCACTGATTAATCAGGTCAATACAATACAATTGTAAATAATTGTATATGACCAATTGTGAGAAAAAAGACACAAAAACACCTAAAGAACCAAATTTGAAAAAATGTTAGAACCCAAATTCAGTGAGTGCCATACTATTTTATGCATAAATAAATGCAAACCAAGCTAAATAATGTTCAAACCTGAATAAAAGTGAAAGTGTCAATATATTGAAACGTATCTTAAATACCATTTAATTCTTGCTCATATTAATGTCTAAAGCCAAATGTGTCTTGGTTTTTTTGCATTTGTTTAGTCATTTTTGAGTTTGTCCACAATTCACCAGATATGTGATTAGAGACATGTCCCAGTTTTCCACGAGCACCGACACACAACATACATTCATTGATCAGAGGACTTCTAAAAATCTCAAAAGTTATTTATAGTTTTGAGACTCATTGTCTCATTGCGCATCATAGAGAGTACATAAAAATCATTCAATATCTACGCCACAGTTTAGGCACTCTGTATCACCGTAGCTGAGCAGTCACCTTGCCGAGAATGAGCTGCAGTCTGATGTTGTTAGTGGGTAGAGTTGTGCTCAGTGAAAGTCATAGCACCCTGTTAACTGAAAGGCCACAGATATGGTCAAAACAAACGAAACACTGATGATATATAAACTCCACCACACCATCATACAATGCACTGCTCTGCTGGGAAGTTATAATAACAGTTGTCATTTATCCAACTGCAGATCCTAAATGAATACTTTCATCTCTAAATATACCATGTGTGTTTTGTGGGATGAAGTGCTGCAAAGAGACAAAAAACAACAATAAAGAAACCACAGAGAGAAAATGGCAACAGAGATCCCTAATGATTACAATGATATGGAGTCATTGTTTTAAACTGAGTTTGGACAGTCTATCTCTCCTGAGCCGTCAGGTCACAGTAGTGGTGTAAGTACTTCATTAATGCCACATTACAAATACAAACTCTAAATAAACACAGATTACCAACCTGATAGTGTAGTAAAATATGTCATCCAATTTTAATAAGTTTCCTTTTCTGGAAGTGCCTCTTTATCACATCAACCCTACAGCTTGTTGGCAACACCCATGCCTACTTTTCATAATTCAATTCTACAGTATGTTATGACAACAAATGACAAACAAATGAAATATCCAGTTACTTTATACTGTACTCTATTTTAGTCTGTTTAAGCCTCACTGGACGTGTGCTGTAGACATTCCCAGGGTATGTGGTAATTCAACATGTCTCTGCAGACTGATACTGTGGGTCACAAAGCTCAATACTACCTTCTGATTGGTAAGGCTGACACGGCTGAGGTCTACATGTGGGCTTGCTGAGTGAGACATCGTCAGAACAGAAATAACCCAGGGGGTCAAGACCTGTGGCACACTTCTCATCTTACAGTGGACTGAGACAGGATGGTGCAGTTAGAGAGCAGACGAGGGAGAGAGTGGATCCTCTCTCATTTCTCATTTGTCAATAGCTTTCAAATTTTATAAACAGATATTTCAAACAAAAATAAATGTTAATATAACCTGTTTCCCACAACCTAATTCAAAGGAAAAAGAAAATCTGTCTCTCTCTCTTTTTTTCTCCATTTATGGGATGGGTGCAGAGACATAAAAGGACTTTACAAATGCACAACAGTGATCATCCCTCAAATGTATTATACCAAGATGTATTAGAGGGCAAGTACCCTTTCCCTACCCAAACAACTCACTCAGTCATTCATACCACAGATAACAAAATGGACAAGACAATCAAATGATAGGAAGTATCGATAAGTGGAGAAATAATATAACAAAATTAATAAAAGAACAAAAGAGAAGGGGGGGGATAATAATAATAATAATAATAATAATAATAATAATAACAGTTCAATAGTTCATTGGTTTTCAGCTATGTACGATGTCTATATGCAGTAAAAAAGGTTGCCACATTTTGTGAAAGCCCTATAATGAACCCTTCAGGGAGAATCTGATTCTCAAGTCCCTTGATTTCTCAAGTCTCACGCATAGTAAAATTTCTTGAATCCATCAATTATGTGTAGGTAGAGATTAATGAGTCCACTTAAGGAGAATGAGTCTCCTAGCAAGCAAGGTGGTAAAAGCAGTAATGTGTTGTGAGGATTTGCACCAACAGGGTGGCACCGGGGGTGGAACCGGGGGCACTCCAAAAAGAGAGACAAGGGGGTTGGGAGTTATTGTATGACAGAGGACCTTTCCTAACGTCCTAACGTTCCTAAGATCTTGCACTTTAGAAGTTTGTGCCTAGCACATATAGAGGGTGTATGAACAGGAATGAATATGCAATCCCACTGTTTGTCAGGGATTGTAATCCCAAGGTCCTGGTCCTAGACAGCCCTCAGGGAGCTAAGTGAATTTCAGGGTTCATCATAAAAATTGAATCATATAAGATTGAAGTTAGGGATTTTTGTGTTGTTTTGAGAAGAGAGTCCATCAAGGTCTCTGGGGGGCGATTAGGAAATTGAGGGAATTGATTTTGCACCAAATGAAGTATCTGGAGGAAACAGAATAAATGAGACTGAGGGAGATTGAATTTTTTTTTTGATAAGTCTGCAAATGAAGGGAAAATACCATCAATGTATAGGTCATCAAGGATGCACAGATCCTTATTTGATCAGGATTCAAAGGCTAGGTCAGAACAGGATGGAAGAAATAAAAGATTTCGATAAACTGGAGCTAGTTTTGATGGAAGGTGAAGGCTGAGTTCTATCTTCAGTTGCAGTAGCACAAACCATGGTGTTCCTTACCTCTGGGTCATCAATGGTAAGAGCCCCAGGGTGATCCAGATTTTTGGGCCAGTCTTCCATGGACTTGGTTACAAAGTCCGGCCCCTGCAACCAGGTGTGGCTTTTGATGATTTTCTCTGCCTTGAGTCCCCTTGACGCATAGTCAGCTGGGTTCTGGAAAGTATTAGCGTACCTCCATTGATGTGGACCACAGATCTTCAGGTGGTCAGATGGTGTCCACGCTGTTAGCTACAGAAGTACGGAACCTACTTGTTTTGTTTCGAATGTACTTCAGCACAGTAGCACTGTCTAATCAAAACACTGATTCTTGGAGTTGTAGCTGCAGTTCCGATCTCAGCATCTTGTCAATTTGAGCAGCCATGGTGGCTGCAGTGAGTTCCATTCGAGGGATAGTCATGGGCTTAAGTGGAGTCACCCTGGCTTGTCATATCTAGGAAAATAATTTGATTATTTTACTGCCTTGTCTCGTGTTTCATGTTGTTGTGTGATTTCCTGTTGTTTTATTTTGAAACTAACCTCCCCTCTTGTTTCAGGTAGCTTGTCCTTCCTTTTGTGTTTCCCACCATTGTGATTGTCAGCCCCGCCCTGGTTGTTTCCACCTGATCCCCTTCCTTGTGTATTTAAGTCTGTGTCTCCTATTGTCTTGTGCCAGATTGTCTTGTCTCTGTTGAGTAAGTCCTTCCACGCCATTCATGTCACATCTTGTTGTTACCTTTGTCAAGTTTTCATTTGCTACTTTGCCTTGCCTTTTTGCCTTGTTGCATTTTCCTCATCAGAGTGATTTTTTGTTTGTACTTTGTTCTTGCCTTTTTGCTGTTTGCTACCTCTTCGGAGTGATTTTGAGTTCTTGCCATTTTTTGCCTTTTGACTCTTTGTGTTTCCTCGTTGTGAGTGATTTTGATTTGATACTTTTAATAAAGACTCTTATTTTGAAGATGTCGCTCTCTGTGTCGTGCGTCTGGGTTCAGAGTTTGCACCAGGCTTGTCATGGCTTTTCCCATGACAAACGCACAGTTGACTTTGTTCCTGCTGTTCTCCTGTAACAGATAGCTAACTGTACCCTAACCTTCGTCACTCGTATCTGCGAAGTGGTGGAGTTGATTGAACACTATCTCACCAGTGCCTGTGGGCTTGAAACATCTTAGAACACTGATGTTCTCCAACAGGTGAAACTGAGTTTGCTATGCAGATCACTCACTCACGAGCTCATCTGGTATGAGGACATCTCAGTCTATAGCTTCATTCTGCAGTGCTCTTGCAGAAATGTCTTTGCTGGGACGATGACTGGTGCCAAGACACCCAGCAGGTTATAAAGAGTGCTCACAATGGATAAGATGTTCCTCCTGGTAGGAGTCTTGTCTCATATCATGATCTTGAACCTGAAGTTGTCTGATTGGATGCACCAATGAACTCCCAGGGCCCTCTCTGTAGGTCAAGGTCTTTCATCTCTGTTGCCCTCTCCTTTTCTGGCATAGCAGGTAGGACAGCTCTGCTATTGCTTATCCATTTGGTGAGTCTGAATCCACCCTTTTCACATACAGTTGTTGTTGTCACAAGACAGTTGTCCAAAAAGAAATTGTGGAGCATCGTGTCGACTGCTTGGCTGTTGGACTTATTTCTGTTATCTTCTGCACATTTGCGCAGAGCAAAGCTGGCACAGCTTGGAGATCGCACCAAACAAGTGAACCACCATTCTGTACTCCACTAGCTCCTGATTGATGTCGCCTGACGTCCACCAGAGGAACCAAAGAAGGTCTGAATCTTCATCAGGCACCTCAACCTGGTGAAACATTGCTTCCACATCCACCATGACTGCTACTTCTTCTTGTCTGAACCTGATAATGACACCAAGGAGAGTGCTAGTGAGATTTGGTCCTGGTAGCAGCTGATCATTCAGTGTGATGCCCTTATATGATGCTCCACAGTCAAAGACTTCTCTGAGCTTGTGCTTCTTGGGATGATACGTTTCATCACGCTTGAGGTCTTTAGTGGACACTTTGACTGCATAGCCCTTTTCAATGATGTTGTCTATGAAGGCTGAGTACTCTGCATGGAATGTTTGATTTCTCAGAAACTTCCGCCTTAAGTTCAGAGCGCATTGCTCACCCACCTCACGGTTGTTGGGCATCTTTACATCCCTGTTTCTCAGTGGTAGGGCAATGCTGTAATGTCCCTCCACAAGTTAAGCCAACTGTAAGGCCATTTCAAGGAACTGATGATCTTCCCTCGACATCTCCAACTTTTCATTTTGCTCACACACAGGGAAGTCATTCTTGAATTGCTAACTCCTGAGTCTGTCTAATTTGCTGCCTGATATGCAATTTACTGAAACCTGTATCAGTCCGCTTGTTGTAGTGTGGGAGGTGTATTCTCGGAGAGATCTTTTAATGGTCCAGCCGAGACGTGTTTTTACAGCATATGGGAAATTGTTTACTTGGGCACATTAGTTCCAATAAGCAAGCCATTATTTGCATCTATCTTTGGAATTATCACATGCTGCAGGTGAAGAATGTTGTCTGCAGATGCTGGAATGCTCTTCTGGCTGTATCTGTATCTAGGAGCATCAGAAAGTTGCAGCCTAAGCTCATTTCAAAGCCAGACACTTTGACTACTAACTACCCTTTTCTCTCCCATGGTCTTCAGTAAGATGTGTGTTTTTCTGCCAGTGTGACCAAGCCCTTTCATTAGTTCCTTAGTGCAGAAGTGGGCGGTACTGCCAGGGTCGAGAAAGGCATAAGTTGTTGTCACCTTTTGTCCCTTTTTTTGACTTTACTTGAACTGGAACAAGTGCTAAGATGCTCTCTGCATTCTTAGTGTCACAAGTTGACATATTCATACCTACAAACCCACTTACGACTGACTCTGACAATCTTTCATTAGTTTCACATGACTCGACTTCAGGCCTTATGTCTTTGTTTGCAGTATTGATTTTAGCCTTCATGTGCAACACTGTAGGGTGCAACTGTGCGCAGTCTTGGCAGCTCAGTTTTTCCTGACATGAATTACTCATGTGACCCTTCTTAAGGCAGCTGAAGCACAGACCCTTTGCCCTTAGGAAGTGGATGTTCTCCTTGTGAAGAAATTTCTTCATTTTCTTGCACTGCTAAATAGCATGCACGCCACTGTGACAGTAGAGACAGGGTTTTGAAAATGCAGATACTTCACTAACTTTACTTCCTGCCTTAGGCTTTGTAGTTGCTTTTTGGTTACTAATGATAGTTGCGACTGTGGTGAAAAATCTCTCCTGCCACCACTTTAGTCCTTTTTAAAGTCCTTTATGTCACCACAGTGGATGCAATGCTTCCTTCAGGGCAGGGCTTACCAGAGCGGCAGGGAACCAAAACAGGGAAAACGGGGTCCTGAAACAAATCCCCCGTGACACTGCACACCAAACTGAAATGTGAAAAAGGCACCACCACCAGGGAGATCTGCCGCCGTAAGCCTGCTGTACCTGGCAAATAAAGAGAGAATAAAATTAATATCACAACATATAACTCAGAGAAAGGAGGTGGACTATAAAGAAAAACTATAACCGAGAAAACACAAGCACAAATAACAACAAACAAATCAATAAGGAAAACAAATTAATGCAAAACCATCCCAAAACTAACAATATTAAAATGTCGGCTCAGCAAACAAGAGTCTGGTTAAGCTCTGTGAGCAAGTCCACAGGCACAGTTCAATGTCCAGTCCACGAAGCCGCAGGTTTAACCATACAACTGCGCATGCATGGTATACATGCACATAGATGAACCACGGCGGGCCTACGCTGACAAAGTCGACGGGAGCCGGGATGAGTGACACGGAGCTCGAGATGAATGCAATGCCAGACACCAGCGAGTCAGAGCTAAAAAGTTAAGGACAAGAGTTAAAATCAGAAAGAGCGAAAGAGCCAAAAAGAGAAAAGAGCCAAAATGTATTAATGAATAAGAAAGGCAAGAGTCCTACCTGGAATCGCAGATGTACTGTGTGTCTTGACGGCCGACACAATCTTGCAACCCACACGCAGCCGTGACTCACAACGGCCACGGAAGTAACCCGGAAGAGAGAGAAATCACGCCCCACACCTGACTCTATATATATGTTGCCTAGCGCCGCCCAAATTAGTGCTGCCAAAACCACAGTGCAGTCCCATGGGAGGCAGGGAGTGAAACTACCTTCTGTCACATTAACATTGGATGCTTCCATGACATTTCAGGATCGTAACCACTTCATCAGTGACAAGGCTGGTCTGAGGACTGAGCCCAAACGCACGACACAGAGGCAGGGAGTGCAATAATAAAGTCTTTAATGAAAAGTATCAAAACAAAATCACTCACACGAGGAAAAACACCAATACAAACAATGAAGCAAAGTAGCAACTGAATATCACACTTGCGTGGTAACTTAATAATAATGCAGCAAAGGCTTAAACAAAGTAAGAACCAAAAATCACTCCTAAGAGGTAAAAAGGCAAAATGGCATAAACAAGGCAAAGTAACAAAATAACCTGAATCATGAAGGACGAGAAGGCAAAGGCGAAAACCTGACATGGACGGCACGGTTGACTGTTCAGACGAGACGAGACAAACTGGCACAGGACAAAGGGAGACGCAGACTATATATACACAAGGTAATGGGGAACAGGTGGAAACAATCAGGGCGGGGCAGACAATCACACTGGCGGGAAACACAAGGAAGGGCAAGTTACCTGAAACGAGAGGGAAAGTTAGATTTCAAAATAAAACAGGAAGTCACGAGACAACATAAACACACGACATAACTGACTCAAACTTAACATATTCTTCTAGATGTGACAGTACTCCCCCCTCTAGGGGCGGCTCCAGACGGCCCAGGAACATGGGGATGGCGTTTGTAGAAGTCTGCGATGAGATCAGGGTCCATGATGAAGCTGGCAGGAACCCATGACCGCTCCTCTGGGCCATAGCCTTCCCAGTCCACCAAGAACTGCCTGCCCCGGCCCCTATTCCGCACAGCGAGCAGGGACTTGACCGAATAGACAGGACCTCCTTCGATCATCTGGGGGGGTGGAGGGGGTGTGGCTGCGGGAACCATAGAACTTTCCTTGACCGGTTTCACCCGGCTGACGTGGAAGGTGGGGTGGACTCTCAGGGTCCGGGGCAGACGCAGGCGGACTGAGGAAGGACCGATTACTTTAGACACCGGGTAAGGACCCACGAACCGTGGGGCCAGCCTCTTGGACAGGACGTGGAGCAGGAGGTCCCGTGTAGAGAGCCAGACCTTCTGGCCTGGCTGGTAAGCAGGAGCGGGACGGCGCCTCCGATCGGNTCAGACGAGACGAGACAAACTGGCACAGGACAAAGGGAGACGCAGACATTATATACACCAGGTGATGGGGAACAGGTGGAAACAATCAGGGCGGGGCAGACAATCACACTGGCGGGAAACACAAGGAAGGGCAAGTTACCTGAAACGAGAGGGAAAGTTAGATTTCAAAATAAAACAGGAAGTCACGAGACAACATAAACACACGACATAACTGACTCAAACTTAACATATTCTTCTAGATGTGACAATCAGACATGCTACCAGTTAACCATCCCATCAGATCTCTCAGATCACAAGAGGAAATCTCACACACTGATAGATGTTTCTGTTGTGCATTTTTGCTGTTTACCTTTATCTTTAAAATCATTCAATCTGTAATGCTTTGATATACGACGATGAAATAAACACTGATTTATCAACAGAACAGATTCTCTCTCTGCCTATCTTTGCCTATAGTTTACAAGCAGTGCTGGGCACGTTACTTTTAAAGAGTAATTAGTTACAGTTACTACTCTCATTACTTCTCTCAAAGAAGTTACTGTGTTAGTAACTGAATTACTACACTATAAAAGTAACTAGTTATCAGGGAAAGTAACTATTGCGATACTCTTTTTTCAAGTTTAAATATGTGGAAGAATTGAAGTGGAAGTGAAGTGTCTCAACACTTGACAGTTATAATCCACAGCACAACTTGGCTAAACAGTCAGAAACATCAGGGCCATCTAGTTTGAGTGACTCAACATTTTCCACACAGAGGTTTTAATTTCCACTTTACTCAAGACCACTTTAACTTGAATCAGTTGAAATCCTTTCCTTGCTTCAAATCTGTCTACATTCATTGGGGGAAGCTATGTTTTCTTACAATGTGGTGAGTTGAGGCTTAAATTGCCTTGGATTACTTGTTCATGTTGAATTAAAGGGGGGGAAACTTCCACAGGACTCTGGTGTAAAAAAGGAAAGTTCTTAATCCAAAATTTTGTTCACTCTTCTTCACGGGAGTGTTCAATACAAGTACTCCTAATCAATAAACATATTATGGTAAGAAAACCATGTGGCTGTGTCCTTAATTCAGCCTTAACTGACTAACTTCAATTCTAAACCAGCTCACTAGACATTGAGCGCTCTCTCTCTTAATGTGACAGCAGCCTGTTTCACTGCACTGACAGAAAGCTACCAAAATGCAGTCTTTTTAACAGAATATCCTTCTCACAGCATAAATTACACCAATGAATTTAGCTGAACTGTAACACATTTTTATAACTTACTGTAAGCAATGAAATTACTTATTTATTTATTACTTGGATTTATATCAGCTTAACCTGGCTCCTAGACACATGTTGAAACTAGAAAGGGACAAACAAATTGTTGATACAAAGTTTGAAGAACACTATTGTCTGAAATATAATTTCATACTGAAGCATTAAAATTTCCTTGCTTTGGAACCAATGGGAAGGAACAGACTAAACAGAACTTCACTGGTTTTAGACAGAGTGTGGTTACAGGTGTAACATACATAATACTTATGTAATTTTACAAAAAAAAAATGATTGAAATTGAATGTACAACTTTTGTTTGTAACAGATTATTTACATTGCAGCATTGCTTTTACTTACAGTAAGTTAGTTTGAAGAGTAAAGAATCAGAGTATTTCTTCCATTGCTGGGAAAACATTAAAGTGGTTATTCTTTTTAAAACTGCAATAATTGGTTTGTTTTGGCCATGTATGGGCAGTCACAAACTGTGAACACAGCACTGACATATCATCACCTCTTAAGTTGATACGGTCAACTTATTAACAAACTGCTGCCTATACCCAGCAGTTACAGAGCAGCACCATTCATTTGGATGTGTTTCTAGAACAGTGAACCAAAGAGTGAATCAAAACAGTAAAGCTGTGGGCTGAAATTCAATTCAATAAAGCTTCACAAAGCCAATTTATAACTCACATCTCTTTATACTTAGTTTACTTTTTCAGAACTTCTAAACATACAGTTCTCTTTAGCAACATGTAGCTTTAAGTAGGACAAACAACAATTCCATTACAACAAAAGAAACCCATTTTTGCACCAAGTGATTCCAAGCACATAAAATGTAACTTAGGTAATTTCAGCAGTGCAATTGAAATACATTATCATATACATATCTACTATACATACTTGTGCAGAATAGTTATACAAACTACTACGCACACTACTTTGTAGAAATACAACAGGGCTAGTCAACCTTGTCTTGTGCATTTGCCCACAAATTTTCATTGAAAACATACCATATGCAGGAATATAGTGGAAGGTGGAAAGAAAAATGACACCTGGGATGGAAAAGAATGTTTGAAATGCCATATTCACTCATACAATTACAAAATATTTGGAATGCTACCTCACTTGCCCCCTTTCCTCACCTGGTACCAGAAGTTTTTAAAAGAGGTCACAAACATAACAAAAATAGGCACTCAGTTTTGAATATCTCAGTTAGGAGATTATACATTCTTATTTTATAGATGTAGATGCAGATGTGGCAGAATATAGAAAGTAGCAGTCTAATTTACAATAATGTTGTGCCATGTTAGGTTTCTAATTTAAATTCAGCAGTTTTGACAATATGTGTGTAACATGCACAACATGTAGTGTAAATTCACAGACTTTTGACCGTAGTTACTAAGTGATGTTGAGTAAGAAAAGATGAAAAGATTTGAAAAATTAGGTCGTAGAATACATTATGTGCAAAGGCAAATTGAAAAAGAAAATGAAAAGTGATCCACAGTGTACGACACACTGATTTCTGCTGGCCTTAGTGTGATGGGTTTTCAAAAAGATTTGAGAACTCACTTGTTTTAATCAAAATGAATGCTTAATTAATTTCATATTTTATTTAATAATTTAAGATAATTAAGGGCATGACTGCTGGCTGTCTGCTCCAGAGACAGCTTTTTTGAGTCACTGAGCTTGATTTCTTGGCTGCATTTGTGATGTTTATGTTTTTTGGATAATTTTTCATGCAAATTCCAGATAAATAACATGGCTTGCTGTGTGCTTTACTGTGTGTCCAAAAAAAGTCTGTGCTTCCGTTTTTATGTTGTAACCAGCAAAGAGCAAATTGCTGCTTGCTGGCTGGAGTATGTTTGTATGTGTGTGTGTGGCTACTTGACTGTTTTTCTTGGTGGTTTTCTTGGTGCCCAGGACAGCTTTCTCATGGGGGAGACAGTGGAAGTTATTTTTATTAATATTATTGCTAAAACAGGCAATTTAAGTTTATTACACTCCTGAAACCGACTGACTGTGAGAAGCTATAAGCTAAAATGTTGACATATAATGTTAGACCTGCATTTCAGGAGGAACTGTGCTAAGTAGCGATACCACAGGGTTAGCCAGCAAACACCCTAGTATCTCTTATATGTCATGTCTGTTATTATTTGTTGGAAAATACAGATTTGCAAAAACACTACAGTTCATGTGTGTTATTAGGCAAGTGGGCACAGTAACATGAGAATGATGGAAACACATATCTCAGCAGAAACAGCAGAATAAATGAAAATTCTGTCATATCAAAGTTTTACTGGATGTGTCAGCATAAATAAGGTAAAGAATTTATGAATATATATCAGTCAATTCACACACGCACAATGCAACCCAAGATTGAGCGGAAAACCGCGGAAAACGGCCCAATCTGGCAACAGTGAACACAGGAAGTTTGCAGGCAGCACCCACAACACGCACATACGCGCGCGCACACATACACACGCACACACAAAGAACATTGATTGGCCTGTTGGTGCAGTTTCACCCCCGCCCCTCCTCGTCCCCATCTCTTCCTCCCATAGGTGCTTAATAACGTCACGCCTACTGTTAGGGTATTGTGATGTCTTCTCGCGACATTTCCTTACCTCTGTAAAAAGAGATCGATGACATCTCGCGATGTCCCCCTCAGAGGAAGCCCTCCCTTCAGTGATGCCAACTGCAGTGTGTATAATAGCAGCGAGGAAAACGTAGGGAGTCAGGATCTGCGGCAAGGTCGAAAACAGCATCCTGTTCTGAACAACAGAAAGATCAGCGGTGGACGGGATTCAGTCCAGTGGTTAGCTAGCGAGAGTAGCCGGGGGAGTTTGGATTCACTGTCGCGGAAGGAGAGGGGGGAGAGTGGCTAAAAGTTCTTCCCTGTAAATTGGAAGCTTGTGGTGTGTTTGTCACGGGGCACCTCCCGGGCTTTCCTACTTCTCCGGGTAGTTTTGCGAGCTATAGCGTGTTTTTTCACACGGTTTCACGTTGATTTGTGTATTTTTGCCATGTCAGCGCCATCCTCCGCGCCTTCCGCCGCGGCAGAGACCGCCGCGACGGAAAATGATTTTCTGGCTGCGGATCCGGGGCTGAGGCCGCTCGGTCCGACGCCCAGTCAGAGCCGATTTCAGGTGGACCTGGTGGCTGAGGCAGCGGGCGCCACCGAAGATAAGTCGCCGAGCTCCGACGCCTCCACCACGGTCCCTTCCAGCGATAAGGCAACTCCCACCGCTCTTCCAGATGATCCGGTTGCTGATCCGGCTGTCGGTGGAGAGGAAGCCAAAGGACGGTTTCGGGTGGTGAATTTCGCAGATCCGAGCGGAGCGGGGAGCGGGGCCTCTCCGGAGGCAGCGCTGGCTGAGGGGCTGCAGAACGGTGACACGGTGATGAGCGAGACCAGCTTGCATTCATCTACAGGGGGGCAGCATCACTATCACTATGACACCCACACCAACACCTATTACCTGAGGACTTTTGGCCACAACACCATCGATGCCGTGCCTAACATCGACTTCTACCGGCAGACAGCAGCCCCACTGGGGGAGAAGCTCATCAGACCCACCCTGTCGGAGCTGCACGACGAGCTGGACAAGGTAAGCCGCCACACATGGCCGTGAGAACACGGAGACAGGCGTGACGCCGCGGTGACTCTACCGCTCGTCATATCCCAGCAGAAATCACTTTATGACGTTCATTAGCTTTAACAAGGAGCGCACAGCATGTCTGCTAGGACGATGACGCGCTCACATCCTCAACCCAACAGCAAACACTACAGACCCTGGTATTTCAGTGCAGGTCATGTGTCTTGCATCGATATTGACAGAAACAACATGTGCTTGCTCCCTCTAAGTCACAGCAAGCCCACACACATGCTTTTTCTTCGCACTGACAGAGTTAAGTCTTGAGACAGAAAAGTCTGACAGAGCAGGCTTAGTGTATTATCAGAATGACTGGAGCGTGGTTACATGTGTACAGCTGATGTTTTATGGTGCTGCTCATTTTATTTAGATTATGAACAGTAAACTGAGTAAATAAATATTTGTTATGTAAAATGCTCCTTCAATGTGTATGATTAGATTATCATGCGCATGCGTTTGCTGTTGGCCCACAGCCCTCCATTAAGGGAAAGGTTTTGGCACCCCTGCCCTTGTAAATGGCACACTGTCTGAAAGCCATTTTTATTATAACTGGCTATTTTGGAGGGTGTAGAGAGAAGTTAATAGCCTAGTTTTATTTATTTTTTTTTTTAATCTTTTGGAATGTTCCACATAATTCTCTCATGCTCATTTGTTGATATACTATGTGGACAGAAGTATTTGGATGCTTGAACATTTCCCTGATATATGATAGCTGAAACTCCAACACCATGACCTTGGGCTCCTATTACAGCCTTCACTCTTGTTAGAAGGTTTCCCACCAGAAAAGGGACCTGGCTGGTCCAGCACTGATGTTGGGTGATAAGGCCTGGCTCAAAGTATGTAGGTTCACAGTCATTTAAGAGCCATTTGAAACCATGAATCACATTTTCAATGACCAAATCATTTTAAATGCAGCTGAAATGTGTGACTCTTTGCACCATGCCTTATGTTACATTCCACATTTTCCTAAAAATTGTCTTTGTAACATCTAATACTGTCAATGTGTAATTAAAACGTGTACATTATTAAAATAGTAATAATAGGTTTAACCAACTAGTATTTCTGGTGCCAGCTAGGATTCCATCATACTCCATCAATCAGTCGGGTGTTCCCTCCAGGCAAGCTCAACACCAGCTGCCTAGACTGAAGAGTTTCTCCTTTGTGGATGTTATTTTTCAGAGAAATCATCTGCTGTTGGTTTGGTTTCAAGGACACTTGGGTCACAGCTGCATGTGGTTGATGACTGCTTTCAGACATTATTTGAAAGAGTAATTGTTAGTGGAGCACAGTGAACTGTGGTCTGTTACTCAGACCCCAAGTACTGTAGCTGCTAATTATCAAAGTTAAAGTTAATTTAAAAAAAAAAAAAACTTCAGAGTGCCTGTTGACAGCAGTAGGCTGGCTAATACATCATAGAACCGATGAAGTTGCAGTTACTCAGTCTGAAATAGAAGGCCATTTCAAAGCCTGTTGTAAACGTTGAAGCTATGAATAGAACAAATTCATGAAGTGAAGTGCACAATCTTTTGCAGCTCTTTTTAAAGTTTTATTTCTAAATTAGAATTTTTTGGATTTTTGATGCAGCTTAAACAGGTAATTATCATATCTGGTTACAAATCTGGATCACAGCATGAATCAGCGGAGCATTGTGGATGTAGCAGGTTGACTGTGGTCTGTAATGTGTCTAGTCATTAAGTCCGTTGCCATAAAAGAAAGGTTTGAGAGTTCCATATTATGCTCATTTTCTGGTTCATACTTTTATTTTGGGTGCCTACTAGAAAATGTTTTAATGTTAAAGAAACATCTTTTTTCTCACAGCGTCCCCTGTTCACCTTCAGTCTGAACGCTTCAGTGCCTGTCTCTCTAAAAAAAAGCCAGTCTGCTCTGATTGGTCAGTGCTTACAGGTCAGCAGGCACTGCTTGTTGTGTTTCCGCATTAGCTCTGTTTTTGCTGTGAGCAGGCTGATTCGTGACATCACAACCTCATGCCAGCCCTTGTTGTGTGTGTAGAGATGGGCTTTGTGGCTCAACGATCAGTTAGTCTAAAACGATGCACCATTTTAGAGGTCCTGGTAAAACATGGCATTCCTTTGGGTGAAGTTAACTTCTTGTCTTTATGCTGAGCAGGGTAAAAAAAACAAAACAACAACAACAAAAAAACAAAACTGTCTGTCAGCTTGATGAAACTGATATAAATACTCTAATTAACCTCCATCAAGACTGCAAGCAAGCACTTCCCGAGTATTTCCTTTAAGTTAGTCTGTTTTTCTTTGTGTATTTTTATTAGTATATTGCTGGGCTATTGGAGCTGGTGCTCATAGTAAAATACTGTTTAATATATTGTATGTTCATTTGTCTTTTTTATACCCTGCAGTTGTGTACAGAATGACGTTGCAAAAGTTCTGCATTAGGCAATTTCCTTTTGGCACATCTTTATTCCATCACTTGTTTGTGTCGCCTGTTTAAGTTGTTCTTTTTTACTATTTAACTGCTTCTGTCCCCTTTACTGCTGTACTTTGTGAATTTCCCCACTGTGGGATGAATAAAGGTTTATCTTATCTTTTCTTACATGATTGTAACATCAGAATACAATAATACTAATACTAATAATGATGATGATGATGATAATAATAATAATAATAATAATAATAATAATAATAATATGCACTGTTTACATTTATTTATGCTAGAAACACCTGATGTTTTGAAATGCATCACTGCAGAACACATTGATTTGATCATTCTGTACTTGGCCATTTAACAGAACCAACAGGTTTGATGTTCACTTTGATGGACTACCTAATTTAGGTAAGGTTCATGTCTCTGCAGGTTGATTTTCATACTCTAGAAAGTGCACAGTGGTGTAAAATGTTGTAGTGCCATGGAATTTTATACTTTGTGAAAAGCTCAGTTTGATGCACTTCAAGATCGCTGTGCTGCTCCATTGACCACATGATCATTGAGTTTACATGGCTCACATTCCAGTGCTGCCATCAGTGATGGAGCGTAGCATTAAACAAAGAAGCAGGCTTCCAGCTTTCCAGTGGCACAAATACAGCTGGGAAGACATACGTTTAAATAATAGAAACACAAATTCTGGCTGCTTTTACATGAAGCATTTTTTCCCTGAGGACGTTGTATCCAAGGTCCAGAGTGAACTTTAGAATTGTTTTAGGCAGTTATATAATGTATACGTCCATTGCTTTTTATCAACATGCCATAAGTGCTGGTTTCATAAGCCGTAAGTGTTGTCAGGATGTTAAGATGATTTTGACAAGTGATGACTAGCCTACTGTCCAGGGTCCAAGCAATCGTCACAACTAATAATTGTTAGTAAATCAGGAACAGTATATGTAGTAGTTAAGCAAGTTGTGATGATCTACCTGACCTTGCTTTTAGTTTATCAAATTAGTGAGCTTAAATATCAAGCTGTTCAAGGGAAGGCCATCTTGTGGAATGCAATGTTAACATTCTAGAGTGAGATATGACTCAAAGAAAAAATGGTCAACAGCACATAGGCTACATCTAGAATCTCATGACACTGTTCTTTTAGATTATTTTTCATAAAAGCCATCACACTATACTGTGACACGCTGTTAGTCCTGAACCAAAAATCAGCTACTGGGGCAAGTGTAAGAAGACTGACGGTAAAAAAATTCTGCCTCAATTGATGTTTTTGTCACAACTCAAAAGTACTTCCAAGTACTTGAATATCAACATGACTATCAGCCTCAAAAAGTCAGTACTGGTTGGTCTAAGTGGTGCCATATATTCTGACTTGCATAAAAATCTAGAAAGGCATTTGCTGCCCTGAGCCATGTTCTTACCACTGGAAATGGTATGGCCATTAAGCCTATCGATACACAGGATGTGATGCAGCACCCAATGGATTGTTGTTGCCTTACTGAATGTAGTAAAACATTGCCTGCACTAATGTGTAAGCATTAATGTCCTGGTTGTTTTGTAAGTTTTATTCAGTTATAAAGAACTAAAAATCTTTTGTTGTTTTTACTCAGTGATTTTTTTTTGTCAAAATAGCTCAGTAAGCTTAATTCTTGGAACAGGTTAGATCTTGAGATGTCAAGACCTAGTAGTTTGTCTAGTATGTCCCTCAACATAAGCAGGATGCCATTATCTAAAATCACTCCTTCCAGTCAGTTGTACAGTAAATGAAAAATGATGAAAAGCAATCTCCCTTCCCTTAATCTCTGAAGCAGCTGATGAGCTGTTCTCATATCCAGCCATCAAGTAGTCTGTGATGAAATGCCAGTATCACATTTTCTCAAGGTTATGTAGCAACTCCATTCTAGAAGAGAGCTCCTATTGTGTTCCCTGGTTGGAATATATTGGGTCTTAATGGCAAGTATGTAGTACAGAATCAGGACTTGAGCCTGTTTCATCACCACAAAATTACTGCTGCGAGCAGATATGGACGATCAATTGATTGACAGCAGGATTTAATTAGCTTCTGTGGTTGGCTCTCATTCATAGAGGCAGCACTGTTTGGCTCAATATATGGGAAATAGCTTTTGGACTTAGAAATTCAGGGGCTTTGTGGTGGTTTGAAGGTCATGGTGACCGTGGTTTTTCCACTGTATCATGTCTAACAGTGAAGAGTTTTCTCCCTCTCTGTACCACACGCCCAGATTGAAATGTGGAATGGAAATTCCACTGTACCAATTGACTGTTGCCCACGGACATTTTCAAAGTAATCAATGAGTCATTAAGTGTACTTTCAGTGCAGTTAAGTGCTGCTGCATTTTCCTGATTACCGCTGAACACTTCAGGTTCTTCATGTAACCTGATAAGGGCAGTGGGGGTTAGCTCCACAAGAAGAAAACTGGGTGTATTCGGTGGTATGGGTCATCACCAGCAGACAGACAGCTGTGTCACACTGTCCTGGTGTATTGGGCCCTTGATCAGCAGCCACAGCAGCGACACAAGCAGTGCGCTGTAGGTGACAGGGCAGATTTATTCAGTCTGGAGCAGCCAGGCATTCATGTTTTGTTCTTGAATATTGATACCACCCTCTGTGTGCAGCTCCATTGAATAGATATCATGGTAAAACTGCTATGTCTGCCTACTACCCTACTACTACCCATGTGATTCTTGAATGTACTGATGGCTACCTTTTTGCTTAAAAATACAACATGTACAACATACAACAATAGATATTAGTGTATATATATATATATAATAGTAAATTAGGTAATTTTGTTGTGTATGCTTCTAGTCTTTATGCTAAGCTAGGCAAAAAAAAATCATGCAACTGCCTGTTCTTATCGTCTCCGGACTGTACGTTCATCATCAAGACTGCAAGCAAGCACATTTCCCCAAATGCCTTCAGTATTATGTATTAGTAAGTCTGTTTTCCTTTGTGTATTTTTATTACCTCCGCCAAAGAGGTTATGTTTTTGCCAGCCTTGGTTTGTCTGTTTGTTTGCAACACAACTCAAAAAGTTATGGACAGATTTTGATGAAATTGTAAATTGGAGTTGATGCTTATATTAAAAGACTGCCTTATTTCAGAAAATATTGCATATTCATTTTATTTATACCTTGTAGTTGGTGGCAAATAACTAATAACATAACTCTAATATTCTAAAATAATTCTTGCTGCATTGTTACAAGTATTTACAGTATAAACCCCTGATGTTTTGGAATGTCATTACTGACATTGTATGCTAATGTGACTATGCTATCCCAACAAAAAACAATTCTTTAACTAGAACAGCACTCGGAGAGCGCAGACACAGTTCCCCCAGCTTATTGTGACTTACACCCCAAGATATTAGTCCTACCTTTGATTGATCTATTTCAATGGATTCCTGGACCATAAAAACAAACCCTTAGCAATTGGAATCACATTGATATCATTTTTAGTTTAATAGTTATACTAAAAAACCACATTTCTGTAATGGCGGTTTTCCGGATCACCTCCAAAATGTAATCATTTGTTCCTTGTCCCAGAAAGGACATTTCCTGAAATTTTCATCAAAATCTGTCCATAACTTTTTGAGTTATGTTGCAAACAAACAGACAAACAAACAAACAAACAAACAAACCAATGCCAGCAATAACATAACCTCCTTGGCGGAGGTAATTAATAGGATCTGAATATTAGAAAGTCAACCATCAAGGTAGATCCTATTTATTTTTGTACAGCAGAAAATCAACTTACGTACAGAAATTGCAGTTGTTTAGGTCATCAGTTACCTTCATGTCTTCTTTTATTGACGTTGTTATGTTGTCCAGCAAGAGCCCAATGGTTTGACTCTGTGTCTGAAAAGACTAGGACATCATGCATAGTTGAAGCATACCCTTAATTTATTGATTAAGGTGATGTTAAGGATTGACTCAATGTAATCTGAGATTATAGTTTGAAAGTGGCATCTCTGTTCCACGTGCTAAATAAAAAACATTCTTTGTTATTCTTTTATTGCCCATACATACATACATGTACATGTCTTGTGCATGTACTATTTATAGGATGGTGGTATAAGCTGTAAAAGTGTAATGGCACTGGCACAAAACCGTTTGATTTCATTAATTTGTTTGGTCTATAAAATGGCAGAAAATACCACAACTTCATAGTTCTAAGGACCAGTCTCCAGACAAATATATTCTATTCACAATGGTATGAAACAGAACAGCATGCAATACGGATTATTTTACTATCATTTCAGCTCTGTATTCATTGTTGGGCTGGCACTCTTGCCAAATGGTGGCTAGTCATGCCTTTGCACAGATGATTGGCAGTATTGTCCCTGGAAATGTTCACACATGCACTCTCTTCATAAGTTGTTGTTGATTTGCGAACTGAGGTGGCACCACAGCTGGAACCAGCTGGCTATTGACCCTCCACTTTTTAAGTATTCAGGAACCACCATGTTGTGAAAAATTATGACTGAGAAATTTTAATCCAAGATACCCAGCCTACTATCATGGCACTGTTGTTTGTACATTGATGAACATGATTGTTTTGCCTTATTTCATTGAACTGGTGAAGTTACTGTAACAGTAGGAATTGTATTGCAGCAATAAGCCTAACTTACTTCTGAATAGCAAACAAAATGACACATTTTCTGGCCTGAACACGTTTTGGTAACCACTGAAAAGTGAGCCCTAACTGTTTTTGTTGAACCACTAGTAGTAGAGCAGTTTTTTGCCAATTTTAGATTATGTTTATTTCAAGTTCCTGGAAGACTGCTCATGTTTACAGAATGTTTTACATTTGACATTTCGGCATCTCTTGTTTAATGGGCTCTGTTCTCAGAAGGCATTAAAATATTATTTTGATGCTCCGATACACATCCCTCTGACTCCAATTGGTTCAGTCTGCCTAAGTGAATACCTGATGCCCAGATTAGCTATAAAACATGACATAGACCCCTCCCTAGTTTTAACTCCTGTTAGTATTCAGATAAAGTCCTAGAATCACAGAGAGATTGAGGTAGGTTGGTACATTCCAGCAGAGTTTACTGTGTCACGCACTTACAATAGAACTTAGTAGCTTGTACTGCTAAGGAGCTGAACATTTTTCTGTTGTACTGATTCATTCAGGTCAACATGAAAATGAGGTTAGGATTACACCCTTGTTACCCTAGTGAATGCCTGTGATTGTGAAATGGTAATTGATAAAAAAAAAAACATAACAGTGAAGTTGAGTTTGCTACTCTTTACAAGAGACTTTGAAAACACAAAGGACCCTCTGTGTTACAAGTTCTTTTTTTTTTCTCCTTGTTTCTGCTCTGCTCCCCCTTTGTTTGCTGCACAGTTTGTGCATGGAAACAGGATGTGAAGGAGATCCTGGGCTTCTGGTGTGGCCTTTGACAGGAGAGGGAGTCCTTTTGTCTCAGCTTCAGCCATGGCTAATGTCCTTACAGCTGTTGTAACACACACTTGTCACACACACTGTTTGGCAGCAGCTCATAAACCTCCCCCCTCCTGAGTTGTTTTGTACCAGCTTCCATGTCTAGTAATTAAACTGAGAGCATATAGGAATTTGTTTTTTCCCCCTTACAATAAGATGAGGTATCATCACGTCCATATAGACTCAGCGTAAAGCAAGCAGAAAGAAGACGTGCATAGTTTGCACATTCATTTGGTTTTTTGCATTGCATGTTTCAAAGTATTTGATAATCCTGCTATGTCACAACTTTTGGTCTCTGTCTATGGTTTGGTAGGTTGGTTGTTTTTTTTTGTTTTCTTGTGACCCAGATACATGCTAAACAGGACATTTTACAGACAGCAGAGAAGTCATCTTGTCAGTGGTTTCTGCTTGACAAACTATGTAATAAAGTTCAGTGCAGTGGGTTTCCTTTCATTTATTTTGAAAAGACCATAGTGCAGGTCTTGCTGGGGACTGAAGTGGCACTTGGCCCACTGGAGTTTTTGGTATACTTGTTCATTATAAGAATAAATAGATGCTCAGACATTTAACTTAAACGTCTTCTCTGCCGAAGAGATGAAACATGGCAAGAGGTAAAAACGACAGATCAGGAGAACTGGCATTACTTACCGCTTCTTTTGATGAACCAACTTCTAATAATCTCATAACAGTAGTGGCTTGAAACAAGCTTTCATTTGCATTTTCATTTGGTCATTTGGTTAAAGTTTGCAATACATTTGAATGGAAAACAATTATACATTTTTTGTCCTGGTATGCTGAAAAATCATCAGTCAGTTTGTACTGTTCCTATCTGTAAATGTAGTTTTTGAATGGTATCAATGCTTCACACGGAGCTGTTGGAAATAGTTGCAGCAGTGACAACAGATTAGTTCCTGTCAGATGTACTCCAATTTGCAAACACTGCGGTTGTATTGACTAAACCAGATATGCCAGGGTTTGACAATAATGGTTGCCCGCCAGTCAGAGGCCAGTAGAAAGGCACTCTGGTAGAGGTCGACCAATAGTGGACTTTTAAGAGCCAATATAGCTACTCCCATAGTTTGGAGTAGCTGATTAATCGACTGATATCAGCAATGTAATACAACAGTGTAACAAACATATAGCTATTTAAGTACAATTTATTCAAAAAGTTTAAAAATGTCAGCATAGGCCTAAGCATGCTATAATACAGCTTTTACATTTTTTTTTCACTTTTTCCTCTTTTTTCAGTGATGCACATTTGATTTATGTGGGATCCAAATGAAACACTTGATTTAAACATTTGGAAAATGTGTGAGAAAAGCCTATGAAAAGACTGAACAATGACATGCACAGATTTGCCTGTTTTTCAGGAATCTCTACATACTGTTGAGGCACGTTGAAATTAGTAGGCTTAAATGTGGGTTACAATAATATTTTCTAACAGCCCACACAATACTCCCTCCTCTGCTTTCTCAGAACAGTGAAATTTTGACCTTTCAGGGAACACAACAGTGATGACCTTCATACTCACATTTCCTATTGCCTGTAGTGCTCACTCTACAGTACGACAGATCGACAGTCCTCTTCCAACACTGCTAAGCTCAGCACTTCACAGAGCACATGTACTATTTTCACTCAGGGGCATGGTCACAGTATGAGGGGTGAATGTTGACATCATTTTCTCACATGATACCTCCCCTCCCACCCACAGTGTGGCACAACCAACTTGCTACGACTGCGATGCAAGGGTAGGACTGGAAGAAAAAACAACAACAAAGAAGTCTTTAACAAATTGATTGCAATCCACAACACATACTGGAACAAACAGTAAACCAAGAACATTAGAAATGTGGAGCTGCCTGACAAATGATAGTATATACTTTATGCATTAAATCAAATGTTTCAAGATTCCTTCTTGGGATCATTCAGAAAGTTTCAATAGCTTGTTGAAAATTGTGGTCATCTCTTATTGCTTGACCAGAACATTTCTGATCTGTATAATAATTTTGCCAATTTCGAACTGTATTATTTCTCTTTCTTGTACAGCTCTTAGTGTTAAGCGAACACTGAGAGAACCTTGATTTATTTTTCTTGGATGAAAAATGTTTTGCAAAAAAATATATTCTTCTCATAGTTGTGTATTGACAATGTATGTGTTCCAGAACTTGGGTATCCTACTGGCACTAGTATCAAAACTTTTACCAAGCTCTCAATATGTTTAATACTGTATAACTGAAACACCCAGTGAATGATGGTTAATCTTTTTAGGAGCTTTCTTTCCTTTGTTGAAATTAGCATCATCTCAGGAAATGAGTGCTGTCTCTTGTTCCTTTCAATAACTTGCTATGAAGAAAGTCAAGGTTCCCAGCTCTTAATCATTCACCTTGAACTGAGAACATTTTGACAACGAGAGCTTTTGTCTGTGTAAATCGGTTAATCTACCACATGTCTGCAGAGCTGACGTGCATGTTCAGAAAGAAATTGTTTGAGTTCAGTTTGATTTGATGGCAGTAGCCTCTTTGTCTGCTTATTGAAGCAGCCTGTTTCACAAGGAGGGAGCTAAAGTCCACTTCCTGTGAACTTGTGGTTAGCATCATGGAAAATTGGCAGTCATTCTTTATATACATCAGGGATTTTCAAAGTCTGAGACTGTGGGCCCTCTCCTCAGACAAAGCTTTGAACTCCCCGTCCTTAATATTTTGATCTCATGGACACTCAACACCAAATACTGTACATAAAAAATGTCCCAATACTCTGGGAAATTGGGAAAAACTCTAAACTTCTCCATAACTACAGTATTTCTGAACTATTTCTTTAATCAAATCGCACACCTTTAGGCTATTTTTTCACTTCCACTCACTGCGCCTCCCGGAAACTGTTTGGAGCTCCCTGGGAAGGCCAGCCTACCACTTTGAAAACCTTGAAATATAGATGTTTACAAGCTGCCACATGTGTGCTTGTGTATACACATGCAAGCCGTATGGCCGGATGTGCCTACAATCTGGTCAATTTGCATTCAGTTGCAGGAGTAAGACGCTCTTGGTGGCCCACTTTTATAAACACATGTATGCAAAACACATGTCATGGAAAATTAGAAGTTAACAGGACATAGGAACACAAATACCATTGGAATGTTACAGAATACCGTATTCATTTAGCTGAGAATTGTGTTGTTGGCAAGTATTTCTGCCACACAATATTCTGCCTGCTACATTCATGACTGTATAGACAGATCCGGTGCTACATTTAAAGTAATTTCTGATCAACTGTCTTATACTTAACAACCAACCTGCTTGTGCTGGTGTTTTAAAGTGTATTTTAATTTAATTTCCAACAAAGTTGCATTATGTACTTCATTACCTTGATAATAAGTCATTTTGTTATAATTCAGTTCTAATAATGCTTTAAAACAATAACATGATATTTTTTACCTGGAGACTTTGGCACGATAATCACAGCCTGAATATGTGATAGTGTGACATTCTTACCGTCATTAAAGGCTAATTGACACTGATTCATCAGCTTACTGTAAGTTGAATACAATATATAAATACCCAAACCAATAATGGGCCCATCCCCACTTCTAATGCGTAACACATACATCCTTCCATGCCAGACTAAGACTTATCAGTGTTCCCAAAACTGCCTCTCCACCTGAGACCTTGCTGTACAACAAAGCTCCTCACAGTTTGCTGTTACCTCACTTGTCACCTCTTTCTCACTCATGCCAGAATCAAATAGTAATTCGACACAATTCCAAAACAAAATCTCTAGTGTGAGGTCAGGCCATTTTGGTTCCATCAACAGGCCTCAGTGGGCAGCAGGGAATCCAACTCTGAGAGAGTTTCAGGTGCAGTAAAAGAATAATGAACTGAGTGGTGGGAGGTTTTTCCAAACAATGGTGAGATGTCTGAGACAGTGGACATCTGATCGTTTCTCTCAATCACTGATGGAGTCATGCAGTGAGGGTGGGGGATTGTCAGCCTGAAATAGGTATCTGAGAATCCATCAGCATCAGCCTGGCTCAAAAGATGCTTACCACTGCAATGTAAACCGATACCTTCAGTGTATTGGACACAGTGTACCAATGGACAGTGTTACTGAGACAGTAACAAATAATAATCTTTTAAAAAAACGAGTTTATAGTATTGAAATGGCGAATGAATCATCATTGTTATCATCATTAAACACATTTCAGGAGCAAGATAAAGAGTCTCCTAACATCTTGCTTTAAATAATGCCATAGGCTAAGTAAGTTACCTTCAGTCTGTGACTTTCAATTCAGAAGTGCTCTGCTCTGATTCAACCCAACACAATGCTCTATTCAGTGAAACGACGTGCCTATAGTGATGCCTGTTTTTCCATGTGTGGTGTGTAGTTCAGAGGGAACTGGCAGTTCCAGCCTCACTGACACAAACAGGAGCGTTATTTGTTTTTTTTATTAGGTGTGTTGCGTCAGTCCTGATAAATTTTAGGGGAGGCGTTGTACATTAGTGTTTAGTCAGCAGAACATGCCCAGAAATGAAAGTCACACAGGTTATGTAGTAGGTCTTGAACGGTTCCTTTAAACCTCACTTGACTTTTAATCTATCTTTAGGAGGGATAACTTCTAATCTAATAACTAAAATATATTTGCAGCACTTTTTAACTGTGCCCTTCATGGCAAGTCGTGGTACAATTTCCACTGCCCCTGCTAAGCTATCTATGCTTTGTCATTGTTGTGCAAATCCAGCCTTTGTGTTGCTTCAGTCATGTAGATAACTAACTCGCCCTGTGTTACCTGCAGTGATGTCTGTGCTGTGCATTCAGCAGTGAGAAGTCAGCCACACCAGATACAGTGCTTGCATTAAGTAGAATGTCTGTTTGATACCTGCGAGGCTTATATAGACCTGGTGTTGCACAAGAAGAATGCCAAGCTGTGGAAGAATGTGAGGGCTGACTTGATGAAGGAATAAACCTGTTCCTAACACAGAGCAAGCAAGTGACAGTCAAGAGACTGGCATTTTGAGATTGTAGAGTCCCAGCAGGTGACGTAGTCTCGGTGCCGTTTATTTTCCCACCTCATACAGACGCCTTTTTTTTTTCAAAAGTACTAACATTCTAACCTCATAACAAGTATTTATTAGGTTTTGACTTTGGTGCATGCTGGTTTAATAACTGTGGCGGCCATATGCTCCCATTAGCATTGTTAGATTAGATCAAGCTCCACTATCACCAGGAGGAACCTGTCCTGGACACCAGAGGAAAACGGTTGATGTAGCAACACAATCAAACACCAGCCAACAAGCAGCTCCGCAAACACCAGAACAAACACACCACAGATGTCCTGAACAAAGACAGTGGCGGCCTCTGACTGGAGGCCTTTAGCCTGCATCTAATTTATTATCTGACTGTTTGCTAGTTAACAAAACAAAACAAGTGGAAGCAACAGACTTTTGGACAGTCTTTTGGAACAATAAAATGCAAAGTAAGTCATGTTATTTATCTGATATTTACATGAAAAATTATCCAAACCATGAAAACAACATAGACAAGTTTAGTGACTCAGCTGAGCTCCGTCTTGGATGCTGACAACCACCAGACAGTCAAAGTGAACACAGTCTTAATTATGTGTGAATTTAAGACTTGATATATTTTAGTGATTCAAGTGAGTTATAGAAAAATTCACCTCCCCTACAGTTGTCATGAATGGGGAAAATAAGCTATAGAGATCAAAACTGTATTTAATACTGTTAGGGATGCTGTCAGTCTCAAGTGGCCATTCAGCAGTTTTTTTTCACTGTTCCAACAATCACTAACCCTGGTTTAGTCGGATAAACCCTCAATTCACCGAGTTTTGGGGGAAATTACCCCTCTTGCTCCTTTCCCGCTTCACGTTTCTCCTGTCCCTGCCTGCCATCATCGGCATTGGAGTCATTATCAGAGCTACTATACATCACCTCAGTGCTTTTTCCCTGTCTTCAAACTGGCCTGCTTTTGGTCTTGGTCCAGCTGTGTTCACTGGGAGTCTGCTGAGCTGATCCATTGAACATGGTGTGAACACAAACACTCCCTGGTGCTCAGAGCTCTCGACTCGGGCAGTCTCAAGTCAGCTCATAGGACCACCATCTTCATGCCTCACTGAGCTGACTAGCTAATGGCAGCTAGTAGCTTCAGCCACAGCCATGATTGCGGCAAAGAATATTCTGAGCAGCAGTTACTGGTTACTGTTGTGATGGACTGCCCCCTTTTGTTTGGATTAAGTTTTGATAGGTGGCCAATTCATACTGTGCCTTTAAGTCTTGATCTGTTCTCTGTTCTCCTTTATTATATTATCATATCAACATATCAACATTTTATCTTTGTGTGTGCATTTGTGCGTGCGTGTATGTGTGTTTGTCTGGATGGAGGTGGAAAGGATGGGTTTTCATTTTTATCTATATATTTTTATAGTTTGTTTTACTTCATCTTGTTTGTTTTAGCACTTTGTGTTACACCTGTGTGTATGAAAAGTGCTATATAAATAAATAAAGATTGAGTTTGAGTTTATTTTCATGCATTGTCCTGTGTGTCTTTGTGCTCTGGCTATCTTTTGGATTGAACCCAACTGAACTGAACTGCTGCCAAGAATTTTGATACTTGACGTTTACTTTAATTTTATTCCAACAGAATGTTTGTGAACTAGTCCCAAGTGTATTTGGGGCAGGGTCATAGTGGACATCCTTCTATTGTCTTAATGTCTCTATCTGCCTGGATGGGGTGCTTTACTAATGGAGGCACAACATGTAATCTGAAGGATAGTTGCAATCCTTTAACATATAAGTTCCCTACTTAGAAATTTTGATAAAATGCACTAAAAATGTTAGAACTAGGGGTGCACGATAACTATCGGGCCGATAATTATCGGGCCGATAACAGGAAATTATGACGTCATTCCGATAAGTCCGATATCATGACGAATAGCCCCGATAACATATATATTTTTGTCAGCACGGCAGTTCCTCGCTCCCACTGAGACCCGAATGACCTACAGTGAATGCTGCGTTCAAGTGACGTCGGCATAATCAGAAAAACTCTTTCTCACTGGGAAAAATCAAGAATACACCCTCATGCCAGAAAACAACTCGTTAACTCGGTCATAATTTTGGTAGTTGCTAACTTGAATTGATATTCGCAGTATTTTCCCACATGTTACACATAAAAAAAAATAGAAACATGAACTTAAAAAGGCCGAAAGAACGACTAGCAAACGAGAGAACGGGGGAATTTACGTTACACCTTGAATGCAGCATGCGGCACAGCGTGCTTACCAAAACAGAGAACATGGCGTCGATTGTGTGGGACTTATTCAAAGTTTCCGAAGAAGACAGTTCGCTGGTTATTTGTAACAAATGTTCCAAGCGAGTTCCACGAAGAGGGAGAAATAGCACGAGCTTTAATACTTCAAACCTGATCAGCCACCTGAAACATAACCATCGCTTCGACGGAGTTTTGAAAGCGTATGAGGACGCCCGGGCTGCTAAAGATACTGGCGTTAGCAAGCCAGCCGCAAAGAAGCCACCGGGACTTACACACATCGGCGAGGCTTTCGAAAAATCCAAGAAATTTGCCAAAGATGACCCACGGGCTAAGGTTATTGAAAATTTAATCATGGACATGATGGCGCTTGATGACCAGCCCTTCACCCTCGTTGGGGACAGAGGCTTTTCCCGTCTGATAAATCACTTGGAGCCACGGTTTACATTGCCAAGCCGAGTGCACTTTTTCAGTTTGTTTACATAGACAAGTCTAACTTGTGTCAGTTCAATATGCACTGTGAATTATTTTTTATTGTCATTGATGAATGCACTTTTTCAGTTTGTTTACATAGAAATGTTTGAATTTAACTTGTGTCAGTGCATTAATTTTCTATGTATATTTATTTTTTGTAAACTTCTGGAATGCACTTTTCAGTTTGTAATCCTGATGCATGCATTATTTGCAGTTCAAGAGGGCTTTATTTTTTGTATCAGTAAGTAATGCACCTTATTTAAATTGATGTGGGATATCAAATAGGTTTGTTTGATACCTTTAAGAAAATGTTTGAGAGGCTTGCCAATAGTTTTTCATTGGAAAAAATAAATGTCTCTTCATTTAAAGAGTCAAAACTGTTGGTTTGTTGGTTGGTTTTGTTCATAGTATTGATGCCATGATCTTAGGTATATGTGTGTGTTATCGGTATCGGTTTTAAAAAACAGTTATCGTGCATCCCTAGTTAGAACTTCTGTGTGCTTTGTGAAGGGAACATTGGGGGTTTTTTTGTATGCTTTTGTCGGGTGATACTGTGTTCTGCAGCAACTTTAACTCATTCAAGTAATTCAGCCCCACGCCTGATTTGTGTTTGAAGCTGCTACAAGGTATGAATAGTTTTGCGTTCTGGTAACCCAACATTGATAAGGAAGAGAGGGTTCACAGTTTGGCTTGCACAGTTTTGCTTCCACTGAGTTTTTCAAGCAACTTGCAAATAATTTAAATTTAATTTTAATTTAATGGTGGTGTACGTTTTGAAATGTTCTGATTATTTTGATAAAATAAGCCAAATGCTTTCTAAATGCATCTTGATGATGACCAGTTCATCCTATAATTGCCTTGTCTGCCTTGTCGTGGCAGATTTGGCAGAAGCATATTTGCAATGTTAAATGTTTAAAGTATGTTAATATGTTTATAATAAGCTACATTCTTAAGCTTAATGACTAAACCCCCTGGCTTCTTTCTTCAGCCAGTATTAGGATTCTTTTCAAACTGGCAGTATCATCAAATTATATATCATGATAAATATCGATATTGATTGACAAAACTTTTTTCCCATATCGTCCCACACGACTAAGAATTTTACCAAGCTTTCAATACTTAATGATTCTCGATCATTATTCCATATCCCAAAAGTATTGAAGTTTGATACCTGGCCCTAACTGGAACCTGCACCACACTATTAGAAAGTCAGGTATTCTCTAACAAAGTTAAAGTCCCACTTCGACAGGAGTTACTGCTCCCACGTCCTGTGTTCCACTATTTTATTTAGCAGAGGCTTTTATCCAAAGCGATGTACATCTCAGAGTAGATACAACACAAGCAATGAGTCAGGAGAAAACAAACAGGATAAGTGCCATAAAACAAAGTAATGTATAATGTATCTGTTTGTGTCTGTATACAGACATTAAGACCAGCTATATAGAATAACTGTATATCTTTGACCAAGTCCAGTCTTCTCTCTGATGATCTCATTTGCGTTTGAATCATATATTGTTTCATAACCAGTTAAAAACTCCTCGTAGCTGCTTTAGTGAGGAAAGGGATCCTTGTAAGTGTACAAATGCATTTCAAACAGAATCTAACTTCGATGTGAACAGGGATTTTGGCTTTCTATAGGCTGTCTAGCTGCCATGGCCAGATCGCAGCAGTGTTGCTGAGTCATCAAGGGGAAACAGGCACGGTGTTCATGTTGACAGATGGCCAAGGTGAAGTGATGCTGAGTGATACTCCAGCCCTCCCTCCCACTGCTCAACTCTGTACATGCTAGAGACATCTATTTATCAACAGAGTATAACAGAGCCTCTCTGCCAAGAGGAGTTCATTTACATGTCTTTAATGTTTCTAGCCTATTTAGCCATGCAACATGTTAACACAAAGTTCAACAGGCTAACTTACAAAATGAGCGGTAAAACAACATAAAACATGGCCAGATTTACAGCTTCCAAGTTTGATGTCGGGGACAGCCAGCATCGATCCATCCTTGAGCTTGTACCTTTGCTGGCACATGTTGATAAATCAGTCAGTGCTCTGCCTGCTCTGACTGCTCAGTCAGTTTTCCAGTCGTTTGGGCACGTTTCCATTACATTTTTATCAAAAATGAAGTTTATTGACTTGATCTTGATATCCTAAGATGGTTGGAATAGATGAAAGCTTTTGGTTGGTTCTTGGAGCCAACCACAGAGAAACTGGTGTGCTTTGTTAGTAACGTCCATATCTTCACATAAACACAGTTTATTTATTTTTATTTACTTTTAACTCTACTTGATTTGGACAGTAATTGTTAAGATGATGTAATGTTTGAAAAGAGAGGTATGTTTCAGGGCATGTTCGCTTCATTGACATTTGTCTGAGCCTGTCATGATCAGCCATGGAGACTGCTGTCGTGTCCCACCATAGCTAACACCCAGGATTCATTGTCTTTCAATGCCCAAGGCTACTGTGACCATGAGTAACGCTAGAACCCAGGATTCAAAAAATCAGTGAAGAGCTCTAGGGGTGAAAATGTGAATGTTTCTCCACAATCTCTGTTCCTCAGATAGACATGAATTTATTTTTTGTGCTTTTTAGGAGCCCTTTGAGGATGGGTTCGCCAATGGTGATGAGCTGACCCCAGCTGAGGAGGCTGCTGCTAAAGAATCAGCTGAGTCTAAAGGAGTGGTCAAGTTTGGCTGGATTAAGGGAGTGTTGGTGAGTCACTTTTAAAATGCAATGCTTTTTTAAAACTGCTTTTTTAAAATCCTAATTTAAAGTCAGAGGATAATATTGCATGTACATATTAGCACTATTATTACAAATTCTGCTGCTGCTCCCACTTTTGCACTTTTAGGGATGTAGTGAATTGCTCTGTGAGCCAAAACCAGAAAAGTATCAGAAGAGTTTGGTTAGTTTAGATGAGACCATCATTAAATATTTTAACCGTTACCAAGACAGTCAGTCAAAAGAGCTACTGTGCTACTGAGGTAACATTTGCTTTCTAAAATAAAGGGATATCTTAAGATATTTTTTAAACCAGTCAATAGTCAGTGTAAGATAGCTTAAATGTGAGTTACAAAATATTGGCACTACACAAACTGCACTTCAGTTTTGCAGCTTGCATTCTGAAAGAGAGAAATAGCTGCATGGCTGTCAGTTTTATCGATGGTTTTATACATGCATTTCTTAAATTTTTTAAGCTTCACTGTAATTAGGATCAACAAATTTTACAGCTGTATTTGACTTAATATTTTGTCCTTAAGTTGTCCTGAATGTAATGTATTGCGAGTGATAAGTGTGCCACTATGTAATTTGAACTGTATCTGTAAGTACATGACACTGTTAAGGATTTTGGACCTTGAGTGTGAATTACTGGCGGTCAGATTGGTTTGTTGATGCTGATTAAAACGCCGAGGAAGAAATCACTTACAAAAACTGAGATGTGTAAATTAATTGAAAACATAGTCAGCAGAAAATGAATCCTTCATGTTAAGATGTGTCTGGATATTATCATCCTACATTTATTTTGGCATGCAATAGCCTTACTTCCTCTCTAGTATAAACCTTGCACTAATTCTGTCTCTGTTTCTTGGTGTCTAGTAGCTTTTATCAAGTGGTGTAGGATATTTTTGTATGTGATTCTCCCGGGAGAAGGGGGTCCTAGATCAGGGTCCGCTGATGACCTCTACCCCTGGATGTGGGAAGGATTCTTTATGTTACTCCAAGACTCTTCAATAGAGTGAGGAAAGTTTTTTAGTTTACACAAATTTATATTTGTTTTTGGTAGCAAGGCCACAAAACAATAAGTTCATAGGATTCTGCTTGCAGGTTTGAAACATTTTAACCTATACAAAGTAAACACACTTGTGAGCAGCATACTCGCAATCAATACCAATGAAATGTAGGGTTTAAATGATATTGTTGAATTATTTTGTTTGAGTTAAGTGAAGTTATAATTCAACAAGGTAAAACATTTGAGAATACAGTCTGAACTGTATGATATAAAAGTCATAAAAATAAAAACAAAAGATAAAAGTTAATAAAAGGCTGCTCTCAATCTTTCTTGTATGACTAATTTCTCAAAAGATTCTGACCTAATTCTGATAGGATTGTGACTTTTCATTTGATTCTCAAATGTTTGTTTCTTGATCAAATTCCAACATTTTTCAAATAATGACATTCTCTGCATTTTGCGACTTTTTTCACATAGAGAATTCAGAATTTACTCCCACATTGTCTAATTTGTTTCTCATCAGTGGGACAGTAAAACTAGTGAGCAATGGTTTGATTGAGTGTTGTTTAAACAAAGACTGGGAATTAGGGGAAATTACTTCAGGCTCAGCTTTTGCTGCTGTGACTTTCAACTACTTGTTAGCTTGAGTCAAATTCGTCCAACAGCTATTGTTGCTGTCATTAAATCTCCAGAGACATACAAATGCAGCCTGAAAGGAGGACAAGGACAAAAAATCACCATGTTGTTGTGTAGTGTGTAAGCCTTTAGAGCAGAGGTTTTCAAAGTGTGGGATAGCAAGCCTCCCTAAAGAGAACTCAAAAGCATGCCGCCCCCTTTACGTGTATGTTCCACACAGGCTTAAAAAAGGTTTTAAACAATAAATGCTATACACATCTTTATTTTTGTAAACATCTTAAACATGTTTGTATGTTCTTAAACATATTTTTAAAACATTTTAATCATCTTTATCTCTGTGTGTGTGTGGATAAATATCTATTTTAACACATTTTAACATCTGTATGTTTTTAATATTTTTAAAACACATTTTAACATCTTTATGTTTTAGCATATTTTAACAGAGTTTTTTAATGGTCTTTTTGAATACATTCAATTTAAGGCCTCTCCTCAAATCAGATAATAAACAGATCAACGTCAGTCAGATATATATTTTTTCATCATAGCGGCTTGGTTGTTAAACTTTGGTTCTTGGTTTCAATATGACGCCGGAGTTTACATGGTCGCATACTGTCATTAGCTAGCACCTCTTTGCAGATAACACTCTGTGGCAGCGGAGCATCATCAGGACCAATACATGAAAAGCCAAACTTTAAATAATCAGGGTCATACTTCCTCTGTTTTCTGCTCGCCCCAGACTCTGTGCCCTCTCTCACTTTCACTTGAGATACTAAAAATCGATCCATCTTGTCTCTTGTCAGATGTTTACACTTTTTTTTCTTTTCAGGTTTATTTTTTCACTCGCCGCGCCTCCCCTGAAGCCCTCTGGCGCCCCCCAGGGGAGGCGCGCCTCACACTTTGAAAACCGCTGCTTTAGAGTAATAGCGCAGCTGAAAAGAGCTGCATTTAGAAGAATTTATGCTCAGCACTATTCCTTCATGTCTTCTCAGCTGTTTATAACAACAGACAAAGAGCATGCCATCTTACAGGACAAACTCTGTTTTAGGGAGGTACCTCTTGCTGGTATGGTTCTCAACACTTTTATTAACGTTGTACCCACAGTAACAGTCTCTCCTCTCTGCAGGTCCGCTGCATGTTAAACATTTGGGGTGTGATGCTCTTCATCCGTATGTCCTGGATTGTGGGCCAGGCTGGAATTGGTAAGCAGAGATCAACTTTGAAGGGCTGACAGTTTTAAAATCAAATACCTGTATGTACCAGTAGTATCCTGCCTTCAAAAGCAGATTGTGACTTTGTGTGTGCAATCTGCTTGTAGATAAGGTGTGAGAACACTGTTACTTCACAAAAAAAGGAAATGGTGCCAGACTAATTTTCCCTTTTCAAAAAAGTATTTTGTTTTCTGCATTCCAGTGCCAATCTTACATTAGATCTGACATGATTAAAAACATTACTTGTTGACTGAAATTTTCCAACTTTGTCATAAATCAAGTAAACCACCACATTTTATAGCAACATGAATGTATTCCACATCTGCTATTCAAAAAAAATTTCACCCTTCCAGTTTTGATGCTCTTACAGGCTATCAGCATCCTGCCATTGTAGCCCCAATGCGTGGTCAATGGATAGTCCCCTCCTGCCCCTTCCAGTTATAAATTAGTAATAGTGTAACTGCTGGAACAGACCAAGACTACAAACAACTAGACACTTCATGTTTCACAGTTTAGATCATTCATTACAAATATCATTTACTTGCGTAACTTTTTTACTGCATACGTTTTTGAGATAGATTTTTTATCTTCCAGGCAGTCATTGTTTCTTGAAAAGCTTTGAAAATTCAGTTTTAGGCAACATCAGTTTTTATTAAGGTGAAGGTTATTGTCACATAATAATGCAATGAAGACTTGAAATCCTTTTGCATTTATAGCTATGTTACCATGCAACAATCAGTGTCACTGATGTAGAGTAAAACTGATAGTATAAGACTTGTAGTATATAATGTAAAATAAAATTGCAAAAAACAAAGACAAAACTATTTTGTTCTGATTGAGTGGGTGTGGAGTGTGGACTTTTGAACTTTTGCTGAAAAATAGCACCTAAGTTTTGTATTAGGACTAGATTGTACAGTCCCTTAAATTGCACTTGCCTTGTGACTTGCTGGTGTGAGTGGGTTTACAGGTGGAATGAGCAGAATTTGGGACACATCTTCAATAGTGGACTTAGGATTGTCGGGTGTTTCGGCCATTATCACTAGACACCCTCATCTGTGAAAGGCCCCACTGAGGTTGATCAAATCTCAGGGTGTGTCTCCTCATCCATTGAGTTGGGTTAATGCTCACCACCTGCCTCCAACAAACACTGTTGAGTTGTTACACTGTCTCCTTTGTTCCATACACCGCACAACCCCAGGAAACTGTGAACCACACCATTGAGAGTGCTATAAAGGAGGTTGGTGTGGGTTTGGGATGAAAGGCTTTGAAGCCCGACAGCTCCCTGACTCATGGTTTACACTCTAAAAAACAGGTTTGGCGGGGGGTGTCTTCGCCATACCATTGGCCTGAGGTTTTAGGGAGATGGCAGGACATCATACGCCACTCTTATGATGAAGTTGATGGAAAAGCTTCCATGTCCCACAGCTCCCTCCATGAAAGCTTCCTTGTCGCCACTGCATCCCATCTCATCCACTGCCCTTGCTTTGCTTGAGCGGCAGCCTTATTGCACCTCGTTGCATGCTCTTGACGGTGCACCTCTTTGACTACTGTATTGCGTTGCTGAGCTGGAGTAGCCCTGTGCCACAATGAGTTGCTCTCCCCTCGACCCAGGCCCCCTCTCCCTTGCTGAACTTTACCCACAATGCATCTGTGCCGGAGGGCTGCTTTTGCTTGTAGCGTAGCTGTCATTGGGGTCCACTGTCTTCAAGTTGCTGGAGTGGGAGCAGTTTGGGCTATGTATGGGTCACGAGATTCTGTCAGCGTCACTTTGGTGCACTTGAACTCCTCTAACACACTGGCGATGGGAAGCTGCAGAACGCCTTCTCCGTAGAGCCCAATGCTTCTGAAGACCTAGCCATTTCCTGGCATTTGAACTGACTGACCTTTCCAGCTTGTTGACATTCAAAATTGGGACTTCATACATGGTTAGTGGCCATATGATGGTGTCCTGTCTGAGCTGCTTCACTTGGTCTGTGTCCTTCAGGGTTGCATCATACCGCCGACCCAGGCTTTTGATTGGCTTCTTGAATACTGTCGGAATTGGTTCGCCTCCAGTGTAGAAACGCTTATCAGACAGCCTCCCTTCAACAATTGATATGCTCTGGGACTTACTTGGCTTTGTCTTCGTCTGGACCCAGTCAGTGCTTTCCTACAGCTTTCCCAACGAACGGTGCATGCCTTGTTTGTGGTAAGTGTTGTGAGTGATCTGATTATTACTTCCATTGCCATGGTGAATGCTAGTGGGGAGATGGTGCATCCTGCCATGATGCCACCCTCCAGCAATGCCATGTTGTTGTGTATTCTGCTGTGGTGAAGCATAGCTAGATATCCTGGAAGTAAACTTTCACAAGGGTTGTGATTGAATATGGGACCATGAAAAAGTTAAATGCAGTCCAGAGGAGGTTGTGAGGGACTGAGCCGAAAGCATTGGTGAGGTCCAGAAACATTGCAGTTCCTTTTTATGGCTTGAATTTTATGCCAGATCATGCTTGCATGCTCTGAGCACTGTTAAAAACCTGGGATCCTTCTGCCTCATGGACTTGAAGAATGAAGCTGTCTTCTAAGTTTTCTTCACAACCTCAAAGCGTTCCACTCCATAGTTGTAGATCATGTCACTCATTCTATCCAACTTCTCCACAGCGGTTCCGCTCAGCTGCTTCAAGATTTTGTGAGGTCTGCTTTGGCCACTTCCTTCTCTGCTTTCTCACGGGATTTTGACCACTTGATTGGTGGCCTCCACCCCTGGATCTTCGTTTTGGTTGCAGGTTGTAGTTGGTTAGACTCTTGGTGGACTGGTGTGCTTGAGTCTTCCTCTGGTGCAGGGGGACTGATGTCCAGTGGAATTTGGTTTTCGATCTGCCACTGAACTTGACTCTACTGACTCAGCTTACTCCTCAGGAAGTAGTGGTTGATGTGAGGTCCCTGCTTCTCTTTGTAGTCAAGTATGGGTGGAATCAATGTGGAAACAGTACTGGACTCATGGGTAGCTAGCCCATGACAGGCCCGCTGGGGTCTCTTTCCTCCTGTCAGCTGTCTTTCCAGGCTGTCACGAGGTTTTTCCCTAGTTGTCAGCTGCTCTTTCACAGCAGTCACTGGTATACCCTAGATGATGAAGAAAACAGTTTACAGTGTGTTCTGTGGAATATCCAGAGTTACAGGGACACTTTTTCTGAAAACAGATGTAGCCAATTTAAATTTTGTTTTTTAATGTTGTGACAACTACAAACTAAATTTCATTCAGAATAATCTAATTCATAGAGTTAATTTCAAACCAAGCTTACCAAGTGCTCCACAAGAGGCAGCAAATTAAAATGAGCAAGTTCTTCAATCAAATGGTAAGCTGTAGATAACGAAAGATGTGAACTGGGCCCAAATGAAATGGTTAAAACTGATTCAGAGACAAAACAAGTAAATGAAACACAAGTAAAACAAAAAGATAATCACTCCAAAAAAATGTATGTTAAAAGAATGAAATAAGAAAAGTATATAGTCTTTAAAAATTATACAGACTCAAGCAGCCATTGCATTTGGGCGATGGCAGAAATCTCAAACCAAAAGAAAAACTTAAACTATTTGCTTGGAGGGATACCACTGGAGAAAAGGGAGAAAATATGCTTTTTGTTATTTGGCTCAACCGACCCTTTAATGACCATTTTTCTTTCTTGATGTTAGGTAATTCCAGATTCGCCCGCCTGTCAGGAGCTTGTTTGAGGCACAGCCAGTGTTTTACTTTGGTGTACTTTGATAAGAATGAACAAAACAGACAAATTCAAATATCACTGTCCAGAATAATTACAGAGTAATATGGCACACTGCCTATATCTATTGATGTAGTGGTGCTCACTGGGTGGTCATTTCAGACTCTGTGTTCAACACAGGGTGTCCATCGTCTCTGTTATTTTCTAATTTCAGGTGCACTCCACTCCACACTGTCTGTGACCCGCCACCACTTCTTGCTAATTCTCCACTTTAATGTGAAGTATCACCACAAAGTGACACGTGGCAGACTTTACTGCAGAAGCACGTCTTTGTGGCCATGCTGTTACTTTTCACAGAGCTCTCAGAGTGATTGGAACGGCCTACTAGAAAACTGTTAACAGTGTAGCACATTCTTTTCGTTCAAGTGTATGTAACATGAAGGTTGTAATGTGCTCTCTTTTGCAGCTCTCTCCTGTTTGATCGTTGCCATGGCTACAGTAGTGACAACCATCACTGGCCTCTCCACCTCTGCCATTGCCACCAACGGATTTGTACGAGGAGGTATACATCACTTTATTTTCTAGAATGACAAGCTATCTACAGTCACATAAGAAAATATCACAAAGGCAGAAAACACCAGTGAAAAGTGAGTTACTGTAATCCTCCTATGGAGGAGCAGAGTTCTTGACTAACATTCGGCCTCCACCTATTACTTAGACTTCCTTTATTGTCCTTACACAAATTACACAGCAGTGTAAATTGGGTAGCGAAATTTTGTACTTGGTGCGAAACAAGGTAATCCATGTGTGTGTGTGGTCTGAGTTGGACATTAACACGTTCCTCAGTAACTGCATTAAGCAAAATGGGCTCATAGTTAGTTCCATAATTCATATTGAAATGAAGAATAAATTACATTGCAGTACAAACTATATATTTGTTGTGTTTCCATCCGTAAATTGGATTCTTTCTCTGCTTTGAAGCAGACAGAGTAGTAAAGTAGTGTCAAATATTTTAACTCTGTTTAGAGTGTTGGTGTTTCCTGTCAGTCATTCCATCCTCCCCCTTTTAGAGTCAGTTGTATGCTAAAAGGGCAACTTAAACTTTGTGTCATGACACTTCACTCAAGTCAATGTGCAATATTTTGTATTTAGTATTTAATATTTCATATCTCATACTTAATCCAATCCTAGTCTCGTGTGAATTTCTAATGTAAATTTGTTAATATCATCTTTTTAGCATGTTTTTAATTGCTCGTTTTACTATTAAACTGTTTCTATCCCCTTTGGACCTGTATATTGCAAATTTCCCCACTGTGGGACGAATAAAGCTTTATCTTTATCTTTACCTTTGACTGTTGCACTATAATAAAAGCGCACATTGTATGAAAAAGTTCAACTTAGCATTACAGTTGATTGTTCATCCTGGAAACAAAACAAGCCTAAACTAAGGTCCACATATTAGCTGTAGCTGGTGCTTTCAATCACATCACATGCTCCTTATTAGCAAATCAAGTTTACTTTTAAGCCCACACAAGCTACATCCACAGAAATACCTTTTCATTTTTAAACAGCATTTTAATGCAAGAACAATCTCCATACAGACAAGTATTTCAGCACAGTATCAGAAATAACCTCCATTCAGGCAAGACATTTGTAAAATGTAAAATCTGTTAAGGGGTGAGGTGAATCAAAAGTCTTTTCTGCCCAACAAAACATGAGGCTAAGTGTGATGCAGTCAGCCCAAGTGCTGTTGTTTATCAAAGACCATATCATTATCATTACATAGTTTTACAAAGATTTTTGTCACTTTTTTTGGTCCATGTAACTGATGAGATACTTGTTAACGTAACAAAAGATTTTCTTTTGAATATGATCAAATACAGATGCATGTGACTGCTAATAACAGTACATAGAGAGTAGTACTTTGCCAGGATCTTGTGTCTTTTCTCTGGCCCAGGAAGATCTCTGTCTTTTCTTTTGTTCGGAGCTAGGAGGCCAAGCCAGTTAGCTTTGCTATGCAACATACTGGTGCTGTCATAAAGGTACTTAGGTTGGCATAAGCACTTGAAGTAGTTGTCTCTCTTGTCTCTAACCAAGGCTCAACTGTTGACTGTGAGGATCAGATTTTTTAGTATCGCATCGTCACATCATATCGTCACTTTTGTGTGACAATGTGACATTTGCATGAATTAAACCTTTCTCAGCTTCCCCATGCCACACTGCATGTTGGCCTTGAGTTGCAGTGGGCAGTGCTTGCATGTTATTTTGAGGTTTTATTGTCAGTCAATATCAGCCTGACCCATGTAGCCAAGATGTAAAGGATGTTTGGTGAATAACACAAAAATAAAACCTACAACAACAGTTATCAGTTAAACTATGCCTGATATGTGAGTAAGTAAGGCATAAAGTAGTTGTTTTTTTTCTGACAGTTGTTTTATCTGAGTCTCAATAGTAATGTCATTACTTAATTCCAGACCTGCTGTTTCATGTGATATGTGATCGTGGAACAAAGATAGCCTTGTTGTGGAGCATAGGCTGCTCTGGAGACCTCTCCCAGCTATTGCTTTTGAGTGTTTTTCAAAATTGACCATTGATAGCTTTGCTAATGGTAGCTTCTGATGGCCCTATTTGGCCCCAACAACAGAAAGGCCTGGGTAGGCTAAGTAAGTAGATGAATCAGTCTCTAACTGTGGTCATGACACTGATGAAAACAGATGGACTAACAGTTTTGGAACATGTTTATGTCTCCCCTGGGAAGATGCAAACATTGCAATATCATCCTATCATCCTATCCCATGAATAATCAATTTTAGGGATATGTTCTATCAGTGCTATCAATTTAATTCAAATGCATTTCAAGTTTTCACAACAGTTAACCTTTACTAAAATCTTGTCCTTTACCTTTTGTTTCCAGGTGGAGCATATTACTTGATTTCAAGGAGTCTGGGCCCAGAGTTTGGAGGCTCTATTGGTCTGATTTTTGCCTTCGCCAATGCAGTGGCTGTTGCCATGTATGTGGTTGGCTTTGCTGAAACTGTTGTGGAACTTCTTGCTGTAAGTCTCTCTTGTCTTACGGTGTTTTCAAGAACATAGTGATTACATCTTTGACTCTCCTGGCTACCTGACCCATCCCAAGCCCTATAGACAGCTTTGACGAAGAGAGAGAATTGTTAGCAATATGACATAATTTATGTAGCAAGCTTAGGAAAGTTATCTAATAACACCATACCACAGGGCTGAAGCAACCATTTAGATTCACACCTATAGGCTATTTTGAATTGCTAACCAGAGCTGCATGTCCTTGGACTGTGGGTAGCAAGCCTAGAGGAAATCCACACACGCATGGGGAGAACATGCAAACTGCACACAGACACTTCTTGCTGTGACTGCTTACCACTGCTCTGACCTGCAGCCCATGCTGAATAAATCAACCTGCAAGCTAATGTCAATATCCACATACATTTTTAAGTCATATATTGTTTTCCTCTATTCACTTACCATGGTCCCATGTGGAGCTGCAGCAGTGAGCTGAAAAATTGAATTATAATCAAGCCAATTAATATAAGATAGGACGAGCTCCCCAACAGGGGGAATTTACTTGTTACAGCAGCTTGCAAAAAAGACTATTTAATGAAGTACTCAAATAAAGGATTGAAAATATGACAGCACAAATATAATAACAGAAATACTAGTACTTAGAAAAAGGACAGGTTCTGAATTTGTGTTACTATCCCTCCATAACTGCTTGGCACAGAAACACTGCCCAGGGAAACGCAAAGAGGAAATTCTGTTTCTGTTTCAGTATTAATATTTACACTTGACTATTGATTAAACACACACTCAGTAAATGTGAACCTAGCTTTTGAAATAGCAGCAGCAGCCACCTTACAGTGGGAATTGTGCAGGTGGCAGCCAAAATCACTCACTATCTAAAACAAAGTAGTAGTTACTCACAGTAAGATGAAAGGAACTTTTTTTTTCCTTGCAGGTTTGTTGTTGACATCTTACTGTTTCTTTGTCAGCGTGTACGCCAATTTAATGTGATTGCTCTGTGGATGCTTGAATATTTTGCATTCTAATTGTTGTTTTATTTGTGAGCTCCCCATTGTTTGATTTTTGTATTAACTATTACATGAAGTCTTTTGCAAGATCAAGTAAAATTACATATCAGAGATCCTGAATGTTTGCACTTAAGCATTTGCTCCTAGTTCATTGTTATTTCATTTAACGACTCTTTGTAATGTCTCTCAGGGTATAGATGCCATCATGACAGATGAAATCAATGATATCCGAATCATTGGCACCATCACAGTAATCCTTCTCTTGGGCATCTCTGTGGCAGGAATGGAATGGGAGGCCAAGGTGTGAACAGGGTCCCATCTCTGATACACTGACAGCTAAAATAAACTATGTGGAACATAAAAGTCCTTAAGTCTTGATAATATTCCTACACCAATCATGTTATGATTGATGCATACACTGCTTTAACAGCTCAGTGATGACTAATCAATTGGTTAATGTGCTTCTCTGTAGGCCCAGATCTTCTTGCTCATTGTCCTCATCACAGCCATCATCAATTACTTCATCGGAACCTTCATTCCTGTCAAGTCAAAGGAAGCTATGGGCTTCTTTGGCTATGACGGTATGACCACAGACTGATTTTTAAAGTGAAGTTTCTTTTGAGGCATTAACATCTGTACCACATCATAATGCTGAGAGCTATTAGCTTTAGCTGTATTGTCTCTGAAGGCTTCATCAGCTGCCTTTTTGCTGTTATAAACTCTTTTTTCCTGTCAGGTTCAATCATGTGGGAAAACATGGGTCCAGACTTCCGAGGAGAAACGTTCTTCTCTGTCTTTGCCATTTTCTTCCCTGCGGCCACTGGTATTCTGGCCGGAGCTAACATTTCAGGAGACCTCGCAGTAAGTCCCCCGTAACAATTAACATTTCAAGGGGTTTATCCTATGGTAATATGTCTAACTAAAGCTATCAAACCAAGCAAACTCATTGTCTGTAGATTCTTCTGCGCTTCCACTCTTTGTCTTTAATTGACTGACACGCTGACTCCTAGTCAAACCACGACAAGGTGAATGTTAGTGGTGCTTTTATTGATTTACTCCGTTGAAAATAGTGAAAACGTATCAGTGAAGGCATGATTGAGCTGAATACCTTCAGTGTGGCAGAGAATGGATGACATAACCTAAAAGCCCTTCATAGGGATTATAAGGATTAAAAGGTCTGTGTAGTTCAAGATTGCTTGCTGTTTGTTGCAGGACCCACAGATGGCCATTCCCAGAGGAACTCTTCTGGCCATTGTGATCACAGGAATAGTCTACCTGGGCGTTGCTGTTTCAACAGGTACAGTAATACCTACTATGTGATATTCTCAGCAGCTTCAAGAATCTGCACCTTTTCAATTGTATCACGTTTCTTAACTGACTTTTAATATGTGCATAATACTTTTTCACACCAGGCTCCTGTATTGTGAGAGATGCCAGTGGTAATGTGAATGACACAGTCAGTTCTCAGTTCATGATGAACTGCACCAGTGCTGCATGCAAATTTGGCTATGACTTCTCTTTCTGTAAGAGCCAAAAAGATGCCTGCCGCTTTGGACTTCATAAAGACTTTCAGGTATGAAGCAGCTATATCAGAAGATGAGCAGTATGAAGTATATTAGGAACAGGTCAGAGACAGTGAGGTTAAAATAACTGTGTTGTTTTGGCTAGGTACAAAAGTCAAGCAATTCAATTTGGTTTTAATCTCCCGTTCAGGTTATGAGCCTTGTTTCTGGTTTTGGGCCCATCATCACTGCTGGAATCTTCTCTGCCACCCTGTCCTCAGCTCTGGCGTCTTTAGTCAGTGCACCTAAAGTTTTTCAGGTAAGTTCCACACTAAACTGCCGCAAGGTATCTAACAAATTACAGTAGTTACCAGTGAGCAATTTACTTTTAGTTTTTGATTGCGGTAAGTTTTTGTAGTCTTTGATTCTAAACATCTTAAACAAACCTGTTTCCGCAGGCTTTATGTAAGGACAACATCTATCCTGGCCTGAGCATGTTTGCCAAAGGCTATGGCAAGAATAATGAGCCTCTCCGAGGCTACATCCTGACCTTCGGTATCGCTTTGGCCTTCATCCTCATCGGTATGGCTGCACTTGTTGCATGAGATCACAATAAACAAAAGCTTAAAGACTGCAATATTCAGTACCAATAAAATTAGATTTTGCTTTGTTTACAGGTCAAGAAGAAAGTAATTTGGCACTAATTATAGGGAAAATAAGTGTCCAGTTGGTCCACTCATAATTAATGGAACACAAATTAACGATAAGGTTTCTTCTAATAAATTATTAATGAATGATTAATTGGAGCAGTTCTTTAAGAATATTCCTATTTTGCCTATAATAGTACCAAATTACATATTTCTTTCTTCCAAACTACCCAGAAAAACATTTGAAAGTGTTAAGATAAGATAGACCTTTATTTGTCCCACAGTGGGGAAATTCACAGGTGTGTTGCTGATTTAGAGACCTTACCATTTGCCTTATTGAAAATATTAATTTTGACAATAATATGGCAGTACAGAAAATGGTTTGATGGTGATGGTACAGGAAATATGACCCCCTCACAGTTCTTTTAATGCCACCTGCTACAGTCTTCAAGGGATTGAAGATTGAAGATGGGGGGGGGGGGCATTAGTTCTGATCAGAATTTTGACATGATGGTGGCACTAGAGAAGATTGCATGATTTAACCAGAATCACTGCTAGTCTGTCTACCAAATTCTGTGGCAGTTTGTGCAGCTGCTATTGGGACATTTCTGGGCTCTATTGGTGATAGTTCAACAAAAAAGTACTGACTGACACTGCAATTCTTGGCCCATTTTGAGTTGACTGATGTTTTCTTCTTGCAGCTCAGTTGAACGTAATTGCCCCCATCATCTCCAACTTTTTCTTGGCATCCTATGCCTTGATCAACTTTTCTGTGTTCCATGCATCACTGGCTAACTCACCAGGTAAGATCAAGACCCAGAAATGGCAAAAAAAAAAAAAAAAGCAGCAATGCCTGCTAGATAAAGATCATCATAGGAGACATCCATCTCTCAGTGTAAAAATGACCAACCATGATAAGATAATTCTTTATTGATAAGACACTTCTTTGTTGATCCTCCATAGGGGAAATTCGGGAAAATAGCTGAGTCACGAGTGACGTGCTGTTTAACAGAATTACTTTTAAGCACTTTGACAAGTCCTGAACTGTAGAGTGTCTCAAAGAGCTTAGAGCCACTGTTTTCCAGCTCACAAGACTGGTCATATTAGACAACCCATAAAAAAGCAGAGGGAAAATCTGGGGTAGAATTAATGTGTATTTTCTAGGCGTACTGTCATAGCAGTCAGATGATCATTTATACAACTTGCCATTTTTAACAAGGATATTGATCAGTGTGGCTCTGGTTAACAGTTTTCTAGAAGTTGAATTATATACCCGACTGACCCCTCAAAGTGCTCTAAAAAGCTTTCTCAAATTGCTTTAAGATGTAAAGAGTATATCATTTTAGTTTATATCATTTAGTTGTTTTTTTTTTTTTTGCTTTTCTCCTTGCTGATAAATGAAAGATACATCAGACACTGTAATGTTCTTGGCACAATAAACTAACCTGAATTATCTCTTGGCTGATAAAAACTGGGTACTGTCAATTTACAGTGAGATGAAGACTGATGCCTGCTGTCGTAGAACTACATAAAACTATCTGAATATATCAGTAACTTTTTCAGAGGAGATGTACGGCATACAAAAAGGCTACTCTATATGTTAGTTATTTGTTCCTTCAAAGGTCAATTCACCAAAATTATAGAAAATCATTTGCAGTTACCTCCAATGCTATTCATCTGTGCATTAAATGTAGTTTTATTTGTCCAGGTTTTCAGATAGCTGATACAATGATGTTTTATTTGGGATGCATACATAATTAAAGAAAATTACATATAAATATTTTAGCAGATGCATATTTTTTATTATATTATTTCCAGAAACAGGGTTTCTCTGCCTTTTAATTAGCAAGGAGAAATGTACAAAACATTTAGGTAACATTAGCAAGCTTTTCAGTTTTTGCGACTTTACCAGTAGATAGGATTAGCTTTGATTCCAGAAGTAGCTCGATGAAAGGCCAAAATGAAACTTGCTTTGCTTATTATTCACACATTTAGTTACTTACAAATATTAAAATCTAGATTAAATAAAGGAATACAAATTAAAGAGAGGATTCAATGCTAGATTTATTAAGTAAAATGCTAATGAATCCTAACCTTAATGAAACCTGTTATATCCTGAGTGATGGAATATTGATTCTGGAAAGAGACACGATTTCATTCACTTCCATTGTATTGGGGTGGAAGCAGAAATCTCAAATGCCGATTTCTCAAAACCCTGGACAAATGAAACCCAAACTATTTGTATGGATGGACACCACTGTAAGTAAATGAGAAAACATTTCCATTTTTTATAATTTGGGTGAACTAGTCCTTTAGACTGTAGTGATTAGCTGAATGAAATGCATGTAGTTGATTTTTTTTTATACTGAGTTCTGTGCTTTTTTCCCCCTCAATACCAAAGCTCTAGCAGAACTCAAGGTACAGATTCTCTATCTGCTTCTAATTCCTCCAAGCAGGTCATGTAATTACATGGACTTAAATGGTACATGACTCAATTAGAGGCAAGTTATAATACACTGACTAATGGATTTTACTGCCTCTGCAACCGCAAACTATAAACTCCATTTGATGTTCAGGCCTCATCGGAGCCAATCTCTACCCACTATCAGGGATACATAAAACCCCTGCACGCACTGAGAGGAATGGCACCATTAATGTACCCTTTATGTCCTGTTGTTTGTTTTAGAATCTGTCATTGTGTAACCGCACACAGTCTGTATCCCATCACTAAAATCACTAGTGTAGTTTCTGTGAAAGTAAATAAATATGGTCCCTAATAACTGGTATAATCTTCTGGTTTCCAGCCTAACAGACTGTTAACTCCCATTCTTTAACCCCAACATCAACTTTAACTTTATTCATGCACTTTAATAGCAACATTCAAATTTTAAGACCATATTAACGATGAAAGTTATTGAAAAATGTTTCCTCTCATGGCAGACGACCACTGTTTTAGTCTTTTGAATTGCAGGTCTGACTTTATTTGGTCCAGTTAAGGAGTTTTTGACTTCTACTCAACCTTAACATGAAGTTTCCTGAGTTTACCATAGTTATTAATTTTGCATTTGCAACATTACAATACAAATGCAGTATGTGAGTTGCACTCTCAAGTTGTGTGCCTTTAAATTTCCCTTACATGACTTGTTTTCATTGGTGCTGTAGGATGGCGTCCCAGCTTCAAATACTACAACATGTGGGTTTCTCTTGCTGGAGCTATTCTGTGCTGTGTGGTGATGTTTGTCATCAACTGGTGGGCTGCTCTCCTGACCAATGTCATTGTTCTGGGTCTTTTTATCTATGTCAGCTACAAGAAGCCAGGTGAGTTGCTCAGTATTTGCCATTTGGCACAATTTGGACAATAAGTTCGTGATAGCTGTGTTCTAGTGGTGGTTTATTTGTTATCATGCCTTATATTTATGCCCTCAAAATGATTTTAAAAATGCTGTAAAACATGACATGCATAATGACCGAAATATGGCATATACTGATGACAAAAATTATTTTTTTTAAAAATTGTCCAGCTTATTTTAAATATGAATTTATTTTGTTTCACACTAACCTGCACTCAGACTTGAAAGACAGTGAAAATTCTAGCCAGGCCTCATCAAGTGAATCACTGATCAAGGCTATTATATTTATATAGTGCATTGTAATAATATTGAGCTATCCAGTTGTTCCACCCCCAACATGCTTCCTTTGCACCTCTTCAAACACCAGACTGTCCTTGCAGCTCTGCACACACACCTGCTTGCACACTCAGTTTGACATGCAGCTACACACACATACAAGACCATCTCAATGCCTGCAGCACCACATGGGTCAGATGACCTTAGGCCCAGCAGGACGGCCCATAGAAACACTTGCTAACTGCACTGTTTACATCTGCCTGCATGCGTCCTACCCTCCAGATGTGAATTGGGGCTCATCAACCCAGGCTCTGACCTACCACCAGGCCCTAACCCACACTTTGCACCTCAGCGGAGTGGAGGACCACATCAAGAACTTCAGGTACAAAACACGAATAAGCACTCCTACTAACTAACTAAACATCCCTGTAGTTACTATCATTAACAGACTTATCAGACTGAAAGAATAGATGGTCACCAAATTATGACCATGTGTTTTTTACACAATATTTTTCCATATGCTTCATATACTTTTTTCCCCAAAAAGTTTGTCAAAAATTAGTTGAAAGATTATCAGGTTATCAAGGGAAATGAGGCCTAATGTCAATCAAACTGTACTGATAGGTCACATACTTATTGTTGTTGCTATTGTTATTGTTCGACCCAAATGCTATTTTCCCTTTGATGCAAGTTTGATTTGAAGTTGCATAGCAAATAAAAAAGCCACAGAGGAAAAAGCTGTTTTGTATTTTGTACTGTGGGGTGAAACTTTGAACGTTATTTGTGACTAGACATGGAGGGTTGTACTCTTTATTGACTCCTGAATGAGTTTGTCTGTGTCACTCTGAAGAGAGTAGGATTTTTAAGTCACTTGAGTCACAAATTCAGTCACCCAGAGTTTGGTGAATCACACAATGACCCCAATGTCCATGGAGCATCTTCAGTTGCTGGGGCTGTGATGCTACTTTTCCCATGATTTTGTGCTGGAAAAATGTTTTGTAGCCCTGTCAGACCGGGAAGTTGTAATTACAGAGTTTGAACACGATGCCAATATGACATCAAAGGCAGGTTTTCCTTGTTCCTTGTGGGTGAGTTAGTCAGCGACCTTCAGCTCAGGGCAGGGGGCGGGCTCCAGGCTAGGAGAGCAAGTTGAAACAAGTGCCAAAGTGGTTGCTTTACTCACAGGGCTAGGTTAATACAGTAACTAACTTGTTGCAATTGCAAAATGGAATTATGATATGGTATATGGTATGGAGAACTGCTCGTAATTTTACCAAATATTCTTGTATTGAGTTTTGAATAACCGCTTCCTTGGACTAATTCATTTGTAGAACAAATGCATAGAACAAAAACATAATATGATCACATTGTCAAGATATGATTTCAAGTTTCTAGACGATAATAATGGCTTGTCCACTGTCCAATTCCATGAAATTGCTTGTAAAGTTTTAGCACCTCACAGAAGATATAGCAAATGTCCCTATTATTAAATAAAGATAATAATTATTTATATAGCCACCATGTTACACGTGCTCATTCTCTGAATGCTGTCACATGTAGCACATGAGTGCAGGGGTGTTTTTGAGGACCTATTAGTGATAATGTACATTTATACTGCTCCCATGGCAGCAAACCAAGCAGGAGATTAAAAGATGTCTGATTCGTTCAGAAAGACTTGTGTGCTCTTCTGAACTCCCTCTCGTCTCCTCTCACTGCCTCAGTTAAATCCCAAGGTGCTTAACATATTTGCTTTGATGTACGCTACTCTGCTCCTGTTTTTGTTTTTGCCTTGCACTAAGAGGACTGGAGACCATTGTGAAGGTCAAAAGAAAAAGTGGTTTCAGATGTAGAAGCCAGTAAAGCTTTAAATAGCATGAGAAAGGAAAGGTGACAACTTCTTTATGTTAGCACGAAGCTCAAGTGAAACCGAAGTCAAATTCCTTGTATGTGTACGCATACCTGGCCAATAAAGTTGATTCTGATATTCTGATTCTATTATTGTTATAATATTTTACATATACAGAAAAAACTGACGCTGACACTGACATGTTGATTCTTTCTTTTGTGCCTGTATGATTGTAGACCCCAGTGTTTGGTGATGACTGGTTACCCTAACTCTCGTCCAGCTCTTCTTGACCTGGTCCACACCTTCACAAAGAATGTAGGCCTGATGATCTGTGGTCATATTCGCACGGTGAGCAGATACTTTGTGCTTTTGTTGTTCTCTTGCCTTGATGATGCTCTAAAAACTTGAAAACTCCCCAAAAAAAATCTTAAATTGCTTTGGAAAAATATGAAGCTGCCAACTCATAAAAAAAATCACTATTCTTTAAAGCATTTCATTAAGTGCTGCAGATGTTTTTGAAAAAAAAAAAACAGCTTTCAGACGGACTACTAGGTCAGCATGTCAACTTCATGTCAAACGTCAGCCGTAGCTAACCTTATCATTAGGGATATCAGCATTTATCAGAACAAATGACATTGTAATCAAACTTCAGCTTCTATAATTTCACACTTTGCACTCCTGATACCTACACCTACATCAATCACAAATGCTTCAGCAAACTGATGTCCTGATGTCATTGACTATGAACCAAACTGAAAGAGAGGCTTAACTACACAATATGAACCCCTGTAACTGTGTGTAAATCCATTATTCAGTTAGTCCATAAAGTTTTCTCAAGGCTCTTCGTAACTACTAGTTAGTGTGAAACTAACAGTGCATGGCAGCCATATGCCAGGACACATTTGCAGTACTTGAAATTAGAAAACAATCAATGCTATAAACATGGAACCACTGTAGCTGTGTTTGAAGGGGCCAAATTACACAATAAACGTACCTGTCAGTGTAAAGGAAATTTCCTCCTTATTGAGTAAGAAAGTCGCTAACTATCTCAAGAATTAGAAACTCGGCGTGATGAATCAGATCTCTTTAATACATGCAGCATGGAGAGAAGACCCACAGTGTTCTCTGCTGTCTTTCACAAAGTCCTGGCTTATATACTGTCAGGTAGCAACAGGACAGTGACAAAACATACATCATGACAGTTGTTAAAACATTCATTCTCTGAACTAGTGACCATTTGGTGTTCCTGTGAACCCTTCACCCATCCTGTCCCAGGGGAAGTTACATTTGGTGTTTGTTATTCATCTAAATAGTGACCCCCAGACCTAATTTATTCATATGGCTTTCTCACAACTGCATGTCGTAAACCCTACAATCCTTTCTCACCCATCTTTCTTCTTTTCTTCTGGATTTAACATTTGCTAATTTCCCCCACATCAGCCCTTTGTTTAGGTAGTTGTTGCTTTGTTTAATTTCAACATACGTATATGAGGTAATATACTGTATGTTTAAAAATAGTTACACAATATTCATATGCACTTTAGAGTGAACGTCAATATTGTAAATCTGTAAAATCTCATCATATTAATAGCAACTATATATATATACACACACACACACACACAGAGTGAACACACACAGGCTCCCGACTGACTGTCTCAGATTTTGTTCATATTTTTTTAATTTAATGCACTTGTTACTAATAACTGCTGTACAAAATTGTAGGCCAATATCTCCACTAGTTTCAGAGATATTAAGCCTTCAAAAAGGGGCCGTGGCCTCATATTTAGCATAGAAACCAGTGTTACAATCAAACATCCATAGTTTGATGGCTAATAATTTTTGAACTGTTCACACTGAATGGTTCAAATTTTCACACATGATTCTTTGATAGAATGAGGCTCTGTACACAGAAGGAGAGCTGTGTATGTGACATATTATGTTTGATTCTTTTTAGTATATGAGACATCTTATAGTAGGAATCAGGAAAACAAGTTATATCTGTGACAATAATGATACTTTCTCATATTTAGGCCCCTAAAAATGGAAAAAAGCTTGTTGCGTCTGTCATTTGAATGCTTATAGCAGAAATCTGACAAGGTTTACCAGAAAACAAAAGAGATCAGTGAAAAGAGCAAGGTCTAATTGATATATGTACCAAACATGAAGTCGGTGCTGTGAAGAAAACTATTTAATTAAGGCTCCTCACACTACTGTCAGAGATTTTGGAGTAGCTTGTTTTGCCTGTCTCGAACTTCCTTTGAATGTTAGTCATTGAGCCGTATTTTTTAAATTCCCTTCCTTGGCTTTCAACAACTTCTTTTTGTTGAAATGTTGAAATTTGGTATTAAAAGGTCTTGGTCTGCTGTTGTTTTTGGTTCAGTTGTGCTGAATGCTGTGAAAGGTTATATTGTTTGACAGTGCTGTGTGTCAGTTTCAGGCTGATGAATTCATTGTTTTTTCATTTATTCGTCTTTCTCTTCATCAGACATCATCATGGTTGATATCTTACCTATCTGTGCTCAGACACAGTATAACTCTTTCTGAGTCAGCTCTTAGCTCAGAAATGAGCACATCAGAAATGAGCCTCAGTTGTGATATTATTGATGCGTTTATTCCACTTCTCTCTACACAGTGTAAAAAACCTTTTAAAAATCCCTAGCCAGGCATAACTGCTTCACAGTGAAAAGTCAATTTTGATTGGATGAATAAGGCTCTGTGTAGTCCAGCAACTCTCTGCCTCTGTGGAACACACCACCCTCCACAAATGGCCCCTAATCTGCCCTTCTGACTGCTTCTATTGCTTCAGTTAGGACTGAAAGAGAGCTCGGCACAAGTTAAATGGTGTTGCAGGCTAATGGCATTACAGTAAGCTCCTTTCTTCAGAAGTAAACAAAGTCCCTGAGAGGGGAGATTCAGTGCAGGAACTTGTTCTACTGGTTGAATTCTTAAGTTTTAACTATTGAGAGACGAGGGTTGTGGGCTTATACTAGCACAATGCAAATCACCACGAGAGATGTAATTCTTGTGATCTTATCATCATCAGAACATGGGGGGAGTAGGTTGCTTGCAATCACAAATCACAATCAATCACACTCGGTAGCTTCAAAACTAAAAAAGTGAAGATGTCGAGTTACTAACATTGCCAGTATAAGAATGCATACAGATGGAGAGGGAGAGATGAAAAGTAAAGTTAATTGCATCATGGGAACTCCCTTCGCAGGCTGGGCCTATAGCAGCATAACTAGGGGTATTTCAGGGCCCTTATGGATAATGCAGAAATAAAAACAGTGATGTCACCTGGTATGGCACAGCCGGAGCCCCACCCTGGAGCCAAGCCTGGGGTTGGGGCTTGCAAGCGCCTGGTGGCCGGACCTTTGCCCACGAGGCCCAGCCAGGCTCAGCCCGAACCGGCCACGTGGGCCTGACCTCCTGTAGGCCCACCACCTACAGAGAGAACCATAGGGGTTGGGTGCTTTGTGGATCGGGCAGCAGACGACGGCGGTGGCCTCAGTGCCCCAATCTCTGGACACAACTGTTGGCTTTTGGGACTTAGACGGTCACCTCACTGAGGGGGAAGGAGGCTGAGCTTGTGCGAGAGGTTCAGAGATACCGGCTAGATGTAGTCGGACTCACCTCCATGCACAGCTTGGGCTCTGGAACCCAGCTCCTTGAGAGGAACTGGACCCTCCACTTTTCTGGAGTTGCCCGTGGTGAGAGGCGGCGGGCTGGTGTGGCTTTGGTCAAAGCCCCAAACATCATCCGCCAGTTTTTGGAGTTTAACCCAGTGAACGAGAGGGTCGCCTCCCTGCGCCTTCGGGTCGGTGACAGGTCTCTGACTGTCAGTCAGTCATGTCATCTGATCTCCGGCCATGTGTCTTGGACACTCTGGTGAAGAGAGGGGCTGAGCTGTCAACTGATCACCACCTGGTGGTGAGTTGGATGCGCTGGCCAGGGAGGAAGCCGGACAGACTTGGCAGACCCAAAAATGTCGTGAGGGTCTCTTTGGGAATGTCTGGCAGACCCCCCTGTCCACGTAGCCTTCAACTCCCACCTCCGGGAGGGCTTTTCTCAGATCCCATGGGAGACTGGAGACATGGAGTCCGAGTGGATCATGTTCTCCACCTCCATTGTCAAAGCTGCTGCTCTGAGCTGTGGCTGCAAGGTCTCTGGTGCCTGTCGGCAATCCCCGAACCAGATGGTGGACACTGGGCATAAGGGATGCCATCAGACTGAAAAAGGAGTTCTGTTGGGAGTTGTTAGCTCATAGAACTCCTGAGGCAGCTGACGAGTACCGACAAGCCAAGCATACCGCAGCCCGGGCTGTGGCAGTCAGGGAAAGTGCCTCTGGACTGGCAGACCTGGGTGGTGGTTCCTCTTTTCAAGAAGATGGACCGGAGGGTGTGTTCCAACTACAGTGGGATCACACTCATCAGCCTGCCCAGGAAAGTCTACACCAGGGTACTGGAGAGGAGGATCCGGCTGATAGTCGAACCTCGGAACAAGGAGGAACAATGTGGTTTCCGTCCTGGTCATCGGGTGCTCAAGGGTTCATGGGAGTTCACCCAACCAGTCCACATGTGTTTTGTGGATTTGGAGAAGGTGTTTGATTGTATCCCTCGTGGCATCTTGTAGGGGGTGCTCCAGGAGTATGGGGTCTGGGGCCCTGCTAAGGGCAGTCCAGTCCCTGTATGACCGGAGCAGGAGCCTGGTTTGCATTGCCGGCAGTCAGTCAGACCTGTTCCCAGAGCACGTTTGACTCTGGCAAGGCTGCCCTTTGTCACTGGTTCTGTTCATAACGAGGAGATCCGGTTTGGTGACCACAGGATCTCATCTCTGTTTTTCGCAGATGATGTGGTCCTGTTGGTTTCTTGATAGCTGGAGGCTCAGGCTCCCAGTCTACTTTTGTAGACTATTGGAACCACAAGTAACCCTGCACTAGGACACAATAAGCTCTTTCAAATATGATGGTGCCTGACCATTAAGGGCTTTTTAGGTGAGGAGAAGCATTTTAAAACAGTTCTGGATTTGACATGGAGTCGGTGCAGAGAAGCTAGTGTGGGAAAAATATGATCTCTTATCCTAGTTCTTCTCTATACGTGTACAGCAGTATTCTGGATAACTGTAGACTCTTTAGAGACTAATTGGGGCAGCCTGATAATAAGAAATTGCCACAACCCAACCTAGACCTAGAGCTATTGCATGGACTAGTTTTTCTGCATCTTTCTGAGGTAAGATGTACTGTAATTTCGCAGGTGAAAAAAGGCAGTCCTTGAATTTTGTTTTATTTGGGAGTTAAAGAGCATATCTTGATCAAAGATAATGCTGTTTCTTATAGTGGTGCTAGAGGCCAGAGCAATACCATTGAGAGTGGCTATCTTCACATGATGTGTATTTGATAGATGGATAGATATTCTTTATTTTCCGAAACTGGGAAGTTCTTGATGGTGTGTTTGAGGACAAGAACATTAACTTAATTTTACTTTAATTAATTGCAAAAAATCTGAGGTCATCCAGGTTTTTATCTCCTAAAGGGATGCATTAACATTAGCTAACTGGTTGGTTTCATCTGGCTTAATCAAAAGATATGATTGAGTATTATCTGCATTAACATTAATACATTCTTCCTAATAATATTACCTAAAGGAAGCATATTTATGGTGAATCAAATTGGTTCAGACACAGAGCCTTGTGGAACACCATGTCTAACTTTGAAGTGTAAGAAGAATTCATTGTTAACTTGGGGTAGTGAAAAAAATCGATTGATTAATCACGATTATATTATGGACGAGTATGAATCCATAAAATATCCGTAAAAATGATATCCCACGGTCTACGGAAGTTGAACGTCACACGCGTGCACCCAGTTCCTCAAGTGCGTGCAGCAACTAGAGCGAGTGAACGGTACGCCGGCTTATTAAAGTACCGTAACTGGTGCCGAACCCGGCTGGTACCACCGGGTTAGCCAGCTAGCTCGGTGAACATGTTTCATTAAACAGGCTTCATTCCGCTCTGCCCTTGCTCCACCTCTTTGTCCATACCGGAGTTAGGTGACGTCACTATTTGCTTCATTTTTGTGCTTCTGAAATCTATGTGTGACGTCACAGACACTACGTCCAGGTAGTGTCTAGACCACTGATTGTTGTTTAGTATAACTTGATCAGTTAAAACACAATGTGTTCATTTCTGTATTCTACAGTATATAAGCTACTAAAGCTACAACAAGTTTTGTCATTTCAGTTTTCATGAAGATGCAAGGCATTACACAGCTGTGAACACACAAAAGAACACTCCAAAGCTGTTTGTTTTTTTTGTTCTACAGGAAAAATACTCAAAACGTGAACATTTATTTGCATGTGGGCATTTGTTTGTAGTTAAAACAAATAATTCATAAGTTACAACTACACTACACAGAAAGTGTTTGCTTTGAGTTGTTACTCCATAAAAGAGTAGTTAAGTATTTAGCAACTGACTGTTTTTTTAATGGTGCAATAACTTCATGGTGTATTTTGGGTTTCTGTTGTCAAATGGGAAACTAGAAAAGCACTCGGAGAGCGCAGACCTCCGCCAAGCAGCACAGTTCCAGAATCCTTTAAAAAATTCCTGCATCCAGACTGTGATCCGGATCACCGCCAAAATTTAATCATTTGTTCCTTGTCCCAGAAAGGACATGTCCTGAAAATCATCATCAAAATCTGTCCATAACTTTTTGAGTTATGTTGCAAACAAACAAACAAACACACAAATCAATGCCGGCAAAAACAACCTCCTCCAATAATCGGTAAACGAGAATCGTTAATAATCGAAAATTGGTTGGTAATCGAATTGGGACCTCAATAATCCTAATCGAATCGAATTGGGAAATTGGACAGATTAACCACCCCTATTGTTAACTAACTGAGATTTATCTGGTAAATAGAACTTGAACTAGTTTAGTGTGGTTCATGTAATGCAAATTATATATACCAGTCTCTTGAAAGCAGCACTAAAATCAAACAAGTCAAGTCCAGGCATAAGTCCTCTGTTCATTGCAGTTAGAAATCACCAGTGCAGTATCTGTGCTATGATGCACTCTAAATTCTGAGTGAAAATCCTCAAATATACAGTTGTTATTTAGAAAGTCACACAACTGATTGGTGACTGCTGTCTCGAGGATCTTAGAGAGACATAGGTCTATACTAGGCTAAAACCTCTGGAACAAGAGTAGGAGTAGGAAGAGGTTTTATAACTGCTACTTTGAAGGACCGTGGTACATAGCCTGTTAATAAGACAGAATGTTTAAAGTTAGTTGGTTATGGACAGTGGCAAAATAGAGGGATGGCTCTCTGTCAGACTGGCTAGAGAGTTGAAAAGAAACTTCCACTATCACGATATGCAAGGCTATGGGATTATGCTTTCTTTGTGTGAGTCTGTGTGTGCCTCTCCACAGGGCTACAGAAGGCCAAACTTCAAAGATCTGGCCACAGACCAGGCCCGGTACCAGCGCTGGCTGCTGAAGAATGAGACTAAGGCCTTCTACACGCCAGTGTTCGCCGAGGACATGAGGCAGGGCACACAGTACCTGCTCCAGGTATGAAAACAAAACTTCTACTATGGTTGTAGGAATTAAATTTCAAATGAATTTAGCACCTGTTGCTGTGGAGAATATCACTGGGTAAACAGCAAGTCCCAACAAGTACCAACATCCAGCAGTGTTGACTCAGTGTACGCAATGGCTTAAAGAGTTTTGGCACTGTGCCGGAATTCCAGCGTGGGACTGTTTTTGATTCCAAAATAGATACTAAATATATTCTTGCATATTTTCTGTCTGTCGCATTGCAAGAATATGGGGTATTAGTTATTTTTGTATTAATAAAGTAGACCTAAGAAGAAAAACTTTGTTCACACTGTGGCTCAGCAAAGTGTGGGGGTACTTCCACAGAAATACAAAATGAAGCACTTTTCTGAATTTGTCATATATATTCAGTGACTTAAGCAGGATTACTATAAAACTTCACTAAATCAGTTTTTATAGTTCAATAATCTCCCAGTTAGGTTAAATACTGAATATTTGTTGTGAGATTGTCATGTCAATTTTTTGTCTCATTTTGGTTTTTAGAAAGTGACACTCACTTATTGACTCACTTCTACACTGCTGCCAGTTTTCTTGAAAAAGAGCAAAGATCTCATGTGCTTCAAAAACCTAAGCACTAACCTGTAGCCTACACCTGCGGCATTGATGCACAACAGTAATGTGTGTATGTAAAGGCTGTTGTGAAACAGTCCTTACTCAATGCTGCCAGAGTTGACATCGCTTGTGTTGTAGTGGTAAGTGGTAGTGATAACTAGCCTTAGACTGAATAAAGTGAAGTGTCTTCATTTTAATTTGCTGCTTCAAACAGTGTCAAAGATTCTTTGCAAAGCAATCAAGAAATGAGTCAAGGTGTGAATTCATGTCATTGTGATTTTAATGCTTCTCCCTCTCAAGGCTGCCGGTTTGGGACGCCTCAAGCCAAACACACTTGTGCTGGGCTTCAAGAACGATTGGAGGGACGGGGACATGATGAATGTGGAGACTTACATCAGTATGATCCAGTAAGTTGATCTGCTTCGAAGAGATGTAGAATCAACAGGCACATTATTCCCCACTTTACTCAAAATTAGCAACAAAGGCTTTGGGGCTGTTTTTCAGGATTGTTTTCATCATCAACTAATCTGCATTCAGGTTTTTCAAATAACCAACTATTTGTTTGTTTTTTAAATTGCCCAAAAGAATCCAAAACATAGTCTACTAAGATATGAAACAGCAAAAGAGAAAAAATGGAACATATGTGCTTGATGAATGACTCGAGTGAGTGATCTTGTGTGTTTGCTTGATTTACGATCTCAGCCTGTCACACGCAGCCTCCCTTTCTTCCAACAGGCTTCTATTCACATGTGTATGATGTCACAGACACAGGGCTGGATTAGCTTGGGCCCCAGGACAAGAGTTAGTTTGTGGTAACTTGATTAAGCAAAACCTGTTCAGCTCAGCATATACTTGATCATGAAGCCTGAGTAAATATCTTGTTTTAATTAATATGTATGTAATAATGCAGATTTTGCTTTATCTTTCATTTTAGTTTATAATATTCTTAATTAGTGTGTGAATTATTAAGAAATAACACAATTAATAAATTACCACAAACAAATTAGTTTGAGCCTGATTCTTCAGGACCTATAAAGTTCATTCACAACATAAGCACTATATCCTTTGCTAAACTGGAGGAATCTAAAACTAGGAATTTAATCTTAGAACTCAACGCTTTCTTCTAGAATCTACAGTCCAGTAAAAGCTGGTGCTACACCACATGCTCTATGCACTTGTTTTAAGGAGTACAGTGTTTGTCCATGTGATATCCTGTCTGCCTGTTGAACCCTAAATCAATCATGTGAGCCTCTGAGTGACGGACTTAAATTGAATGAATCCCTGATTATAAAGTGTGGGGATTATGGCTTTTGAGCTAAAGGTTAGAGATGGTTCAACCCTACAATATTAAAATCACAGTTAATACGCTCAGCAATGTGCCCTTTACTTTCCATCCAGTGAGTGGCTGTGGCAGGATACACACTACAGTGTTCATCTTGCACAACTGAAAAAGCATTTCTGTGAGCAGTTCTCTCAGAATTTTTCAGGTGGTCTATTTCTTTGTGACTTTAAGTCTCAGTGTTGAAGTGTTCAGTTGGGTATGTCATTATTCATTCTGTCCACTGCTGATGTGAAACTTGTATTTACGTGTTTCTCCTCTCAGCGATGCCTTTGACTTCCAGTTTGGTGCTGTTATTCTGCGACTGAAAGAGGGCCTTGATGTGTCCCATATCCAAGGACAAGGTATTAAACACATGAATACATGCACACCATGGTTCCAGAGAGTGTCTTCAGGTATATGCTGAATATCAATGTGATTTTTCCAGTCTTCATATATTACAGTATGATAGATGGGTCCGAAATCCCATATAGAATAATCATTTAAATGATCATTGATAAACTCTTCACATGCATAATGCAAAAACCTAATACTGATTGAAAACAAATACTGATTATGAAATAATGGCTGAGTTTACATTTATAGTGGATAAAAACAGTCGACTTTAGAATTTAGTATCACCTTTTTATTAATCTGGGGTACTAATGAGAGACAGGCTAAAAATGGAATCAGCAGAGGTTAGAATGGGGCAAGTTCCAAGTTTCTGTGATGCAACTTGATAGCAGAGATGTGTGGGTTTTCTGAAGGTTATCTCAGCTTGGGCTTTGAGAGGCAAATTTTACCAGAAGGTTTATGTTTTCAACTCTGGGTGTAAGTTGAAAGTCAGAGGTGTTTACCAGGCAGGAAGGGTTTGGTGATATTTTAATGGATTAATATCAGCTAAAATAGAGCCTGTCAAAATCTGATCCTGTCTTTTCTATATATTATATTATTATTATGCATATATTATCTCGAAGGCTGCACAGTGGCCGGTTCGCGTCCCACTCAGGGCGCCTGTGGAGTTTGCATGTTCTCCCTGTGCAGCGTGGGTTCTCACCGGGTACTCCGGCTTCCTCCCACAGTCCAAAAACATGCTGAGGTTAATTGAGCATTTAAAAATTGTCCATAGGTGTGAATGTGAGTGTGTGAGCTGTTTGTCTACATGTGCCCTGCGACAGACTGGCGACCTGTCCAGGGTGTCCCCTGCCTTCGCCCGAGTCGGCTGTGTGAATGTCAAAATGTTTTAGGTGCACCAGCGAGTGACTCACAAGTAGCAAAATACATGGATTCGCTAAGCTACAACACTAATTACCATTAGCAAAAAGCAGTGTACAGACTATGTATGTTGGCACTGACCATTACTATTACCAGTTAAAATGCCAAATGTCGCCTGCAGCAGGTTACACCAGCTGTGGTTGATGTTATATTTATTCCATGAGTGACTTTAGGCTAAAATTTAACTGTCTTGTTGTCTAGGTTCTGCACTCTCTCCAATGTCAGTGCTCAGCCACAGATTGATGGAGAGAAGCTCCACTCTGTATCATCACTGTACAGTCAGAATGGACTGGGGTTTTTTATAGGTTCAACAGAGACATCTGCTCTCTCACATCAATTTCAGGAATGACATTCTCTTAGTTAGTATTTCATTTTCAATCATAAAAGATTTTTGGATCGGAGCCTCCAGTATTTGGATCAAGTTGCTCACGTGAAAATAGGTGAGGTGAGAATTAGGTAGCTACAGCTGTTATTTCAGTTGTCACAGATTCACCTATAAGTGTTCGACTCAGACTCTGAATATATCAGCGCATACCTAATATTAAAGGACTCATATCATGACCATGACCACAAAACTTGGATCAGGACATCCCTAATTGAGTTGCCTTCGGGGAAATGGATGATCCAGTGTTTTTTGAGTCCTGATTTATAGTACTGACTAAAGGTCAGGATGTCTTGACCTCACCTGCCTTGAATTATTTTTTTTATCTCCTGAGTCCGATAATTGAACTTGACTTATCCTATGTTTGTTTCTGTGTGAAGGCTGCTTCGTTCTTTAGTTGATATCCTTTTTCTCACCCTAATTCTGTTTCTAATTCCTACTGTCTTAATTTGCTTCTCACTGCCTTATTTTCTCTGATTCCTACACTTCCCTCTCCCTCTCTCCTTTTATTCCATTTTCTCACAGATGAGTTGCTGTCCTCCCAGGAGAAGTCCTCAGGAATGAAAGATGTGATTGTGTCTATAGACACCAGCAAAGACTCTGATGCTGATTCATCGAAGCTGTCCTCTAAGGCCACCAGCCTCCAGAACAGTCCAGCTATACAGAAAGGTCAGCCAGCCTCTGTATGAATGTCTCTATGTACATCTCAATTACTTTATTTTCCCACTATAATCTATCAAACAGACTTTATAGCAAAGTTGTTTATAATGAGACCCAGGTGAGACACTGTTGACATGGCTTTAGGGGATCAGAAAAATTATCATGTATCAAGGTAGATAAACTCATTTGCAAATTTCAAGCCATTAAAGCACTTACATCTAATGTATGCATTATTCACAGCATCTCTACGTTTATTTAGTCTGTGTGTGAGTGATTATGTTGCTCAGTTACCAGTTCAGGTTGTGACAAAAGAAGGCTTTTCATCCGAGAAATCAGTTTAACACCACAGTCTGAGATCCATCTCAGTCAGTCAGTAGCCTCCCTCATTCTGCCTCGACGCGTGCGCGCACACACACACACACACACACACACACACACACACACACACACACACACAGAGTCGTTTCTTTCTATTCTTGTGTTGACACTCTGCTGACATAATACATTCCATAGACCCTTACTCTAACCCTAACCATCACAACTGAATGCCTAATCCTAATCTTTTTGTAATTGTAACCCTAACCCTAAAACCAAGGCATCCCAGCATAATCCTTTTGTGGACCAGCCAGAATGCCCTTACAAGACAAAATGTCCTTGCAAGAAAGATCATTTGTCAAGGGTTGGTCCACAAAAGGCTAGAGAGACATGTATACGCAAACAAAGACATAGACACACACACACACGCACTGCAATTCAGGAAGTGTGTGTGTGTGTGTTTATGTGTGTGCATGTGTGAGACAGAGAGGGAGAGATCAGTACCATCAGTGTCGTGTTTAAGTGTATGTACATACATATGATATATATATACATAAGGTTCAGTGACAATATTAAATCATTTAAAACAAACACAAAAAACAAGTGCCTGGGTCACCAATTATGAGATCATTTATTTTTATTACAACTTGGGTCTCATTTTTGTTGCTGTAACCATCATTTCATCATTTCTGCTGAGACCAGTTTAAAAATTATATTTTAGTAAGACCCTGCTTTCTGTTTACTTTCCATTTTAACTTGCTGTTGATGTAAACTGAGCAGTTCATGTTTAACTGTTGTCTTGCTAAATTCACAAATGTGCACATTTTCACAGTGCTAATTCCATCAGTACATGATTGTTGTATCATTTTAAGAGAGGTATGTTCTAAATCACTTTTAAGTTCAAATAGCGTCTACATTTTTTGATTGCAGCTCACTTACTGTCAATGAAATTCAACATTTCCTGCAGATGTTCCATGTTAAAAACCCTCTTGTTTTCCTGGTAGGCAGTTAACTTACCTCTGAGATATGCTGAGTTTCCATGGGGTTTTTTTATTTGTTTTGGTTTTTTGTTTTTTTTCAATCAAAACTTTTATTAGGGGCTTTTTAAAAGAGGTACATATGTTAATGAGCTCCCCCATTGTAATCTAGAATAAGGCGTTTATGGATGTCTTTTCAGCACATGCTGCTAGTGATAAATGATGTGTGCTTCAGGTGAGGATGCCTCTCACATTATTAGCATGTTGGTTTAATGAAGGTACAAGTAGCAAAGTGAAGATGATTGTCTTGATATGGTAATTCCTCTTAGTCATATCCAAAGCTTCCACCTGAGCCATCATTTAGAATCGTTGCCTAGTTGCCCTTTGTGAAATTAACTATGTGAATTTTTCATTGTAATCCAAGCATAGTCTCAGTGGAGCAGCACAGCTTTGAGAATTGGAACTGATTCATGCGTAATTAATGCTCTCCTATATCCATGAATGTTGCTTAACAAATGGCCAGTGGAAGCCAGACTGATTTAACAACAGAGTCCTGGCTCAGAGCTGTTGGTTTTATTGTTCAGGTCAGGCCTGAGAAATTCCCAGAAACCTGGGAGAAAAAGTTGAGTTCTGTTACAATTCCTGCCATTGGAAAAGTTTCAGAAAAGGTTTTTGTTTTCCTTGAAGTGAAGTCTGTTACCTTGAACTCACAGCTGTGTTCTTCTCAGGACTATTGTGTGTGTGTGTGTGTGTGTGTGTGTGTGTGTGTGTGTGTGTGTGTGTGTGTGTATGTGTGTATGTGTGTATGTGTGTATGTGTGTGTGTGTGTGTGTGTGTGTGTGTGTGTGTGCGCATCTGCCTTGTCTTACTTGTTATTTTTTTTGTACATTTCCTGTTGTACTTAATTTTGATTGAATCTTGATGACCAAGAAGCCTCTTTTGTAAGTTGATTGAACATCTAACCAACCCTTTACCTCCATTATGATTTTTTTCTCCCCTTTTTTGTCTTGCATTTCCCAGATGACGATGATGATGGCAAAGCTACAACTCAGCCCCTGCTGAAAAAAGGCAGGATATCATTATTGGGTTGCACTCAAACTTTCCTCTTGCCTTCTCGGTTTTGTTTTTATCTTTTTTTTTGTTCTCTATCTCTATCTTTATGAGCTCATTTCCTAGTAAGTCATATTTTCCTGTCATGCTTTGATTTCCTCTTGTGTTTACATACCATCCTGCACCCTGCCGTCTCTGTCTTGTATCTCTCCTGTCTGTCCGGTGTTTCAGGGCCACTAGATACTTGGCTTTGGTTAATAACATTTTGTCTTTTTCTCCCTTTCTCCTGCGCTTCTGTTAACAGTCTCCAGCTTGTAGCTTTAGCCCAGTCTCTGAACTTATCCAAGTTCTGCTCTATGTGACAGTGCCTTTCACTCAATATAAGTCTGGAGTATTTCTTGTTGTGAGTGTATGCCAACATTTCAATTTCTTCCAAAGCATCTTCAGTCTCTCTTGCCTGCTGCTTCTTGTCTCTCTGGAGGTGACAGTTTGTCTGTAGCTTTCTTTTCCAGGATGAAAACTCCAGCTAACTCCTGCGCCTTTCGCAGCTTCCCTCCCTGTTTGTTGGTATTGATTGTGTTTCCCCTGTGCTCCCCCCATTAAGCCAAAATTAAAGACATCACTCAGACATTACAAAACTATAGCCCATATCAAACACGTTACATTCGTGTAACTTTGAAAAGAAAAAGGGCCTCGTTGTAAGCAGGTAAACACTCCCTGGCTCAGCTGAATACACTTGCTTGGTATTCAGTAGATGGTTACATTGCATTGTAACTGACATCACTGAGTTATTCACTTACTCGTCACATAATACCCATTAACTACAGTTAGCTTTCATTTCTCATCATTTCTGACCATTTTCCAAAATATATTTAAATTTTATTTGACATTTTCCAACTTTAAGTCAGATTTATATATGCTCAACTCAGCATACCATGAATATCAATTAGTGCTGAAATGATTCACGGCAACTTTACAAAGATAGGGATTAGCAAATTCTAATGGTATTTTCCACTACTTTCTGTCATATTCATAATAAATGGTATCATTCACGTCAACCCTAAAATCAACTTGCAGACACTTGACATTGCTGCTGATCCCTGCAGATTTGTTTTTGTACTGTACCACCAGTGGCTGTCTAGGTAGGAAATTGATGTAAAAACCTACACTATGGAATGCTTTAGAAAATGAAGAACTTAAGGCAAAGTTGGACCATGCCTACCAAGCCACTGGCTTGAGGGCAGAAAAGATTGCCTGAGAGTTTTGAGTCTGTGAGGGTTTTCAAACGTCCTGATGATTTTGAAGTATTTCAATATCTTGCTAAAACAAGCAAAACTGCTTTTAAGGCGTTTTAAAATCCCATAGAACTAACAGCTGCAAAATCCTCATTTCTAAGAACTGCAAAAAAAAAAAAAAATCTCCAGGGGAAACACTGAGCGCAATTGTAGCACTGTGTTGCTAGCTTGTCTTTTCAGTTTGATTTGAATTGTGTCAAATGTTTGAAGTGCTGACCATCATATCTTTTTCAAAACCACAGTGATTCTACTGTCATTCAGAGTCAAGGCAATTTTATCCTACAGACACACTAAACAGTCCACAGAGCCAAACACCACATAGGTCTGTCCATAAATGACAAATCCAAACTACACACACTTTGTACACCTGGAACAATTGGTTACTGTTGGTTGGTTACTCTCAACAGGCCAGCAAATGATTGCAATTACAGTTTTATGTTGCCATTAAAAATGTCCTTTTGCTGTGTTTGTGTTGTGTGTGTATGTGTGTGTCTGTGTGTGTGTGTGTTGTTCTGTGTGTGTGTGTGTGTGTGTTTGGCAACCATCCCAGCAGACAAGAGGAGCCCAACTGTACCACTGAATGTGTCTGACCAGAGGCTGCTGGAAGCCAGCCAACAGTTCCAAAAGAAACAAGGGAAGGGCACAGTGGATGTCTGGTGGCTGTTTGATGATGGAGGTGAGTGTGGGAGTTATGTCCAGCTTTGGGAGAGTGTCACCATGTCCCCTGTACGAAATGTATACATGCTGTCAACAGGACAACACAGAGGCATGGACCCCTGAACTGATACTCAAAATGACAAGAAATGAAAATGGCAAATCAATCCATAGCTGATAGAAAGATCAATGATGACAGTGATGTAGAGCTGACAAAGCTAATATATTGATGTGACTCATTCTTTACTGCGTTTAAGATGCTTCAAATATGGCTCATCATTTAGGCAAACTGTTGAGCACAGTGACCTTATTTCTCGCTCAATTCTAAACTGTGTATAGCTATTTTTTTTGGATGACAATTTACATATTCTGCACTGAAAGTCGTGTCATGATATTTGAGGTGTACATTTTGTTTAAATATTTTAGCAAATATGCCCACATGTCCCCTGACTAAAGGTTAGACAATACATGCAGGGTTTGTGGGTGGGGGGGATGAGGTGAGGGACCATGTTTCTGTTATTGCAGTTGTACTCCTACTGGTTGCTCGGGGGAGGGGGGGGCTGTACAGAGGGAGCTAAAATATGCAGAATCTCCCAAGTTGGCCCTATTTAAAAAAAAAAAAAAAAAAAAAAAAAAAAAAGGTATTTCTAATTCTAAAGGGGAGAAAATGGGGGCAAAATCCTGTGCAAAATATGTGGGTGAAAAGAGACTCTGTAGAGATTCTGGAGGTCTGATGTTCTGAATTAAACTTCCACCAGCACAGTAGATATATGTTTACATCTACTGTCCAGGTCTGACCCTGTTGATCCCCTACCTACTGACCAACAAGAAGAGGTGGAAGGACTGCAAGATCCGCGTCTTCATTGGAGGCAAGATCAACAGGATTGATCATGACCGCAGAGCGTAAGTACTGCATGTTCTTCCTATCCACTATCCATACAGTTGAATGCATACTATGAATACACTACTAATTAAGTTTGAGGTTAACACAAGTAGATAATATGAATGTTAATGATTAATTAACATGACTGCATTTATCAAAACCAGTGACTGCTTACTTTTCCTATGTGTACCACACCTGCTGGCAAATATTAACTCTTCTTTTTGAGAGTATGAGCTGTTATTATTAATATGCACCCTTGGACTGTTGAAAAAAAATGTGTTTGGGATACTATAAATGGAGGTAGGCCAGACAAAGCATCGTCCTATGAGAGCAGGTCTGCAGTGAACATAGTGCAGCTTTCCTTTCAGCACTACATTTGTCACACTGACAATCTGCATTTGTCTGCAGGTCATTTGTTTTTTGTTTACATGTTTACCCATGAAAAACTTTATGTAATCATCTACTAAGATGATTCTAAGATAAGTCTAAGTCTACTCTAGTCTAGTTTTGTTGTGCACTTTATTTTAAGTACATTTTTTTGGGAAAATAGCATCATGCAGACTAGAAGATTACTCAAATGTTAAGTGTTGTCAATTTTCCACTAACTCAGGCTCAGAGCACAAAATTTTGATTCAGATCAGCAAAAAATTGTACTTGCTTTACTTACTTTTGAAGTTTTCAAATGTAAAATTAGCCTATCCAAATTTGGCTAGATTCTTCGTCAGGACACAGTTTAGAACCGGGCACTGTGAAAAACGACTGATTTACTCCTGTATGACAAATGGTCAAACTTTGGCTGTTTCAGTTTCCTTTAGTTTTTAGTGACCATACATGATTTGATACACGTCTTAACAAACTCAAAAAATGTATTTCTCATCATCATTGTACTATTAAAATACACACACACACACACCAATCCACTGATCCATCGCTTTCTATCTGTCATTGTCCCCAACAGCTGCCTCCTCTCTCCTTTTGTTGGATAAAATTAGCTTGGTGCTAGCAGCCGAGCCTTTTATCTCTGTGTGCAATCTCTCAAACAGCTTTATGTGCACTTTGAAATCCCATTTTGTTTTACCAATAGGCAAGATCCTTGTAGTGTATATATTTTTTTCTCCTCTTCTTTGAAGTTGAATCTAAGGGAAATTACTCTCATGCACAAAATGCCACAGTGCTCCCAGTAAAGCCTGTCCTGCCTGCCTTCGCCATCCCAGAAAGTCCATGTTCATAAAGAACTGTTTAAAGCAGCTTTCCCTTCCCTTCAGGATGACTCAGTTCCCGGTCCAGAGCTCCTTGAATTGAAAATGTTTTCCAGCTGGTTCTAAAATTTTATACCAAAGCTCTTTGTTTTTTCCTCACAGGATGGCCACTCTGCTGAGCAAGTTCAGGATAGACTTCTCGGACATCACTGTGCTTGGAGACATAAACACCAAGCCCAAAAAGGAGCAGTAAGTCTTTCCCACTTAACTTCAAAGAGCAAACCTTTGCCACCAGTTTAGTCACGTTTTTGCAGTTTTGACCATCATTTCTATCTGCTAATCTAACTTTTTATTTAAGAGATAGGAATGTGGGTTCTGCTCCCCTGCTTCTTCGCCATGTTGACCATCTCAAACCCCACAGGTCTCCCATTTTGAACCAATTATATTAGCCACTTATCTAGAAGTAAAAACGTGAGTAAATGTCCATAACAATCTTCCATCACATTATATGGGTGTTTGACTGACAGAGTACTTTATTAATCCCTTTGGGAGGAAATTGGCATCTTCATCTCTCATATATTGCACTGTTTAAATATAGAATACAAAGTATAAAATAGAAAATAAAAATATATAAAATCTAAAAATGGACACAATAAATTAGGCAGTAGAGGTAGCAGGAATTTCAATTAAAATAGGCACTTGTAGGAGAACCTGTACCTGAGTGTAGCAGCAGTGGGTATGGTATGCTAATGGTAATGACAGAGTGCATATAGTAGTATAATATAATATAGCATGTAATAGTAGTATGATATAGCATATACAATGTGTAACATCCAAGAGTATAACATACATGTACATGTATAATTTAATAACATGTACCATGTGTAACATGTGACCTACTTTAAATCTGGTAGGTCAAAGATGAACCCGGAAGTAGCTCTGGATTTAATGGATGTCTACAGGAGACACTTATTATTCATTTCAAAATGTAGTAAATTAGTTAAGACAAGTTTTGCATTGTTTTAAACCTTACTGTTCACTGGTCACTGTTCATTGTATAAAAGATGTTCATCACACTAATCATATTTCCAGATCTCAGCAATGAAGTGTATAAGTAATAGGAATGATTGATAAAACTATAAATATAGGATCCAAGTTTGAAAGAACATGAAATTTCCTTTGTATCCTTTAAAATGATACTTGACACAGAAACTGTATTGTAGAAAAAAATTTACATATATCTTGGCATCTTACAGGAAATCCTGCAGCACCTAAACAAAACAGAAATCCGACTTCACCCATGTCTAAATCATTACCCTGATGTGGTACACTTATTAGTGGGATTAGTGTAAAGGTAATTAAAATGAAAAGCATGTAAGCAAGCAATGAATAGAAAACTATTAATGATTCATGAATAATTAATTTCATGAAAAGGTTTTATCTTTACTCTAGGAATAATTTAAGTACAATATTTCACATCTGTCATCAACCTGCATAAATAAATAATGATGTAAATTTCCCCACTGTGGGACGAATAAAGGTATATCCTGTCTCATCTTAGGCAAGTCAGGGACCAAAAGGGCCAGTGGAAGACTGAATCACTGACACCCTCATGTGGTCTGGTTGTGTAAAGACATGACATCAATAGAATACCGACACGCTGAGGGACAGACAAATGGGTTTTGATTATATTTGATAGGGATGAGCCGGATACTCGTTTCAGACGAGTATGGCTGTACAGTTTGGCTGGTGATATGAAGTCAGTTGAAAAACTTTGCTTGTACTGAACGCGGTGCTTTTGAGAAGAATACAGTGAACAAGGCTGACATATTATTTCCCTGTTTGTCATCACTGGATGTTTGCATGAATCATGAAGTTCACACAGATCATTAAAAATAAACAGTCTTACAGACCATTTACACACATACACACATATAGCTGAACACACAAATTAGCCCATATTAATATTTTTATTGTATGTGGCTGCATGCAGTATCTGACACTTTCTCTCTGCAGTTCATGAAAATAATATTAAAAATATTATTAAGATATACTGTGTATAGGCTTTGAATACAGTAGATTAGCAACTTCTGATCAATCCATATCAATTTCAGACTTAAAATAATGTACCGTTTGAAGCCCCACCCATTTCTGCACACACTTCCGGTTTAGGCCCCGCCCACTCCGAGTACAGATCAGATACAGATAGACTTTTGGTCATGTGCTGACATGGTAGTGTTGTTTTGTCTTTCCCCTGTAGTTTAAAGGACAATTCTAGGACATTACAGTTTGGTTTTCACTTTTATAAATTTGCCCATCACTGATAGAAATAGTAACATTAAAAAAAAATCTCTGTGTGTATGTACCGTAGATAGCACCGGATGTCTCACTCTGGCTCATGGCAATCTGACCTGATGTGGCAGAAAAACATTAAATGAATAATAACAAACTATCTGAAAAACAATAGGGTTTGGCCCCTTGAACCCTAATAACCCAATTATACGTTAAGTCTCTAATTTTCCATCTCAAATCACGTGAAGGCAATCTGAGTATTCTTAAAGGCTTTATGATGTTGCCTGGCTTGTATAAGGGGAATAACCATAAAGCTGTTGTTGTTGTGTAGCGTGTCGGCCTTTGAAGAGATGATCGAGCCGTATCGGCTAAAGGAAGACGACATGGAGCAGGAGGCAGCTGAGAGGCTGAAGAACAGCGAACCCTGGAGGATCACAGACAATGAGATGGAGCTGTACCGTGCCAAGGTCAGCACACTGCTTCTCATTATGATTCACTGTATCCTGCAGTTTAGATCTGTTGGCAATGTCAAAAACAGTTCCATATGAATACATCTAGCAGAGCCAAGAGAAGACCAGGGAACTGACTTTTCTAATCTACTGCAGCCCAATGTAGTCGGTTGAAGACAGCCACCAGTGTGCCGCTGTGGGCTGGACGGCTGGCTCAGTGTCACTATGACAGATGATTGTTTGAACCTGTTTGTTTTGCTCTCCAGACTAATCGTCAGATCAGACTCAACGAATTGCTGAAGGAGCACTCCAGCACAGCCAACCTCATCGTCATGTAAGCTGCTGCTCTATATGTGTGTGTGTGTGTGTTCTCATTTGAACATGTTGATAGTACCCACTGAGTACATGAAGAGTGTCTGAGGTGGCATTGTTGTGTAGCTGCTGAGGTCGTATCAAATCTCCCCCTGTTTCAGTGGTAAAGACTCTGCAGTCTGGAGGTTTATAAGGACATTTGAAAAGACAGGTTGATGTGACAGACAGACTGAAAACACATTGTTGATGAAGATGTAAGGGCATATGACAATCAAGCTAAATGAAGACTGCCAGTTTTCTTAGCAAGTAACCATAAAAGTTTATCTTTGATTGTTGAACTTTGAAGGTTTATCAGACATCAAAACACTGCACAAAGTCAGAATCTATTATGCAAACTATAATTCCTTCAATTTATTTCATCTTCTCACTCGTACTTCAGTATAGCTCCTTGCATTTTGTAACACATAGCTTTCTGTCTGAATACGTAGTAACCTGGACAATTTAGGACTTGAATTGACTTGACTCTAAAATGCTGGAATAAAGTGACTCGGTGTATCTACACTTAGTAGGGCCTCATTTAAAGTTATCAAACAACATTACCTTTGTTATGCATTTTATAAAACTCGCCCCATATGAGTCTGTTTTGCTGATACAGTGTACATTTTGATCATCAACTTTCTAAGAAAAGATGACAGCCAAGCAACTAGAAAGTTTCTTTAGCACTAGGTATTGAATACTGTCACATGTCGAAGTATAGCATGAAATAAATAATTAATAAATAAATAAATTTCTGGTCAAGTTCATAATCTTAGTTACTGATGTCTTTGATTAGATAGGTGGATGGATGGTGGACCTGAGAAATGGGGAAACGTTAATTTAAAACTTAAAACAGCTTGAAATGCCTAAAACAAATCCAGTTTGTATGAAGGCTGGTCCCAACATGTAGAAGGGGGACACAGTGAAAGGTGTGTAAGAGCCTCTTTAGCTTAGTTGGGCGAAGACAGCAGAATATGGGACTGATGATGTAAACGCACTATATATTAATCTATAGATATCTATGTATATAGATGATATATTTTGACACATATTTGGCATGTAGCAAGAGATAAACAACAGGATTTGATTGTTTTTACCCTATTTAAATTGGTCCATGAAGGTGGGCTGGAAACTGCTGTCTTTGTGAGAGCTTGTTGAATCCTGTAAATATGGTGATAATGCTACACACTTTGACAGACTCTCTCGTCAAAGTTGTGGTCTTCTGCCAAAGACTTTTACCCCCGAGTTGTTTCACTGAGTGGTACTGAAGACATGTTTCCTGCTGATGGCCATGGACTGTTCATCTCATCCTACTTTGTCACAGTGTGGACATCACTTGCCTGAGAGTGTTGAGGTCTTCTGTTTTTGACTCACGAACTGGACCAAAATATTTCAACACAGTGCAATACATCTTTTAACTTAGATCTTAAAATTAGATTCATTTTGCACAACTTGCATACTTCTATGCATGCATGTGGTGAAAATACTGTACTTTTATGCTAGCTAGACGTTTGACATTTGTTTTTGCGCTGTTCTTTTTTACTGTGGGCTTCATCCATATACTGCTGCTGTGACATGTGAATTTCCCCCTGGAGATAAATAAAGTATCTATCAACTATCTATCTTGCGCTCAGTCGTACACTGGAAAAGTTATAAACTAATAGATGACCTCAGACATGTTGTTGTGGTCTTTTTTATTTATATTTCCTTTAGCAAAGTTCATGAACACCTGCTTGTGTTGAGACAGTGAAAATTTAAGAACATTTCTTGTTAATTGAAGATAAAGTGTTTTATAGAAACATCAATTTCTTAATGTAAGGTATCAAAAAAAAAGGGTTAATTTGGTATTCATACTGAAACTCTGTTATCGTGTTGCTACTAGTATCAGTGAATTGAAACAAAGCAGCCCTATTAATGATTACCCTCTTTTTTTCTTACTTCCTCTTCCTCTGTGTAGGAGTCTGCCATTGGCCCGGAAGGGAGCAGTGTCCAGCGCTCTGTACATGGCCTGGCTGGAGGCATTGTCTAAGGACCTGCCGCCTCTCCTCCTGGTGCGCGGCAACCACCAGAGTGTCCTCACCTTCTACTCTTAGATATTCACACAACAAAGAAAATCCACGTTTTTAAGTCTCACATCCAATTCTGCTTCTGGGAGCAGACCCACATACACATCCCAGTTCCAGTCCAAACCTAAAGGTGCACCACATAAACTCCAGAGACGGTAGAAAACACAGTCACTGATGGAAATATAGCTGGTAATATAGATAAAGATGAAAGAAGTGATATTGGTTGAGATTTGTAAAAGCCCTGCAAGTGATGGAAGAATGTCAGGGTTGGGTTTGGGTGGTTGTAAGTTTGCCTACTCTGCTCCTTTCTTTCTGTTTATTCCGAGATGTCTGGGTTTTTCTTATGTAGCTCTAGTTTCTTCTGATTTCCTAATGAAAATGTAATTTTTGTCAGTTGATTTCTTTCAGGCTCCAAAGCAGTCGTGCACAATGTTCACATTGTTTTCATTATGTGGAATATCTTGATCTCATACTTGTTCATTGAACCAGTTGTTGTGTTTGTGATGCAGCAATAATCATGTTGTTTTCCTTAAATATTGGGAGAGAACCTTGCAGAAAGCTTTGCAACACCGTCTAAAGCCTTATGGATGTGCCTTCCAGTTGAATCAAATGAAAGAATTATAATCTCTATCTAGATTACCAATGTTACCTATTATATTGGTATATATTGATTATAATCATAATGGTTTTATTGAGTTTTAAATGTGAGTCTTTCTTAGTTGGAGCATTGTATTTGTCTGAGTGGATTGCATGAGTTTAATGAAGGGTGTCCACTTGATTGCATGAAGACTTTCTCTGTCATTTATCTTTCTTTTACCCTAATCAATGTGTTTATTTAGGGTTTTTTTGTTTTTCAATCACTTTTTAGTCTTCCTTTTTAAAACCTCAGCTACTCGACACGACAAGACAAAATTTATCTTTTAGGCACGTTGCCTAAAAATGTTTATATAGGTCTTAGATTTAAGATCTCGATGTTTGTTAGAAAATACGTGAACTTAGTTTTCTATTAGCCTTGTCAGGTGAAAGACTATCTTTCCCATGTAGCTGCTGATCAACTAAATTAAGTATTTCTTTCAGAAGCTGTTTCTTTGTCCATGTGTATGGTTCTTCCCCTGAAAAAACAGCTCTCCCCAACAAGCTAGTTAAAACCTTGCCTTAATGCTAGAACTAACGATTGTCATGAGTTTTACTTTACTTACTCTTATAAGCCATACTGGCTGGACGGTTTATGGGTCGATGCAGATAGGGATTCATTAGTAACGTGGTAGGAGAAGCGTTTCAGCACAATTGTCTTCTGTACTGTACATGCATCTTGATTTTCCTCCCATAGCACACCTGCATTAGTCTGTTACAGTGCTTTCTGTAGGCCTGTGTGTCACTGGTCAAGTGGTCAATCAACACATCCTGACATATTCCACTTTGCCAGCATTAGTGCCACAGTAGTCTTTTGCACTCCTGTCTGGCTGCTTGTTTGTCTGGGTGTATGATGGACGGCTGGTCTCCCATTCCCACACAGCCTGGAAGGGCAGAGAGCATGAATGACATGCAAGCTTCACACTGGAAGACTTGCTGGCAGAAAGAATGTGACATTAGAATGTGTCAACGCAGAGTGAAGATATACCTCTATGCATATGAGCTTGTGTTGCATAAGTACTTGTAATAAAAGTCCATTGTTCTTTCATGTGAAAGGATCTACTCGCTTTGGTTCATTTAAGGAGCACTTTAGGCACATTCCTTTACACTGATTATTTCCTACATGAACAGTAGTTTGTAGTCTTTTCACACTTTTAAAAACTGAAGATTTTCTCTGTTCTAACATGATCATGACCAAATTATCCTGAGATAACCACACAGCTCTGAAGTAACATTCCTAACTTAAAACTGGTTTATGTTGTTAGTAAGCAAGAACTACTACTTTTTGGTGTGTTCAGACTGAATGCAAAGTTCTGAGTTCCAATTCATGAAAATAGGGAGACAAAAATCAAAACCAACATGAGTCTTTAAAACTGAACTGGAAGGTGCTAGTAAATTTTGAAATCTGATTTGCTTGCTAGTTTTGAACTAATTTCTGTACCGTCTTGAAAGGTGAATAAACATGGACTAATGAAACACTTTGACTGTCTTTGCATAGTTAACATGAGGCAAAAAATTGTGCTCAATCTGAACACTCTTTAAAGTTGATGAATGTAGTGCCTGCATAAATGTTCTGTTTGATAGCATTGCCCTGCAAAATGAAAAATTCCATATGAATTGTGAATAACATGAGGTCATGGTGTAAACAGGATTAGCTTTTGCTAGCTGTGCAGTTTATCAAAAAATAACATAGCTCATAGTGGACTGGCTCTTCCTCAAACATTGTTTGATAATGTCTGCAGTTAACAGGAAAGTGACCTTTGACCTAAACTGCAACACAATACATTACAAAAAGATGAAAAGTCCTGTCACGGTTACTGGGGATTATGGTTGTTATTAAAAACTGCCACAAAACTCATGGAATAAAACAGGGTTCTCTGTATTTGTATTATACTTTTTTTCTCTGTGTTTCCCCCAGAAATAGGCAGGTTTAGTCTTTCACTTGTTACTTTCATGTGCTTATGTCCTTCGTGCCCTTCACTGAATGCAATTTCAACAGTGGACTGTGACACAAGGTCTTAGGTTAGTTAAATGTACTGTATAATAATGAGCACTACTGCTAGGAGTTAACTTACATAGTCTTCTTTTGTTTTCCATTCTCATGTATGTATATGAACTGTTTCCCCTTTAGTTTGCAGTAAGCACAGTGCAGTGTACTGTGTGTCAGCTTCATTGTGCTTTCAGCATTCATATGGCTGCATCCTATTACTCATCACTCTGTGCTGTTGTTGTGAGTGTATATAAGCTTTTGGGAACATACACATTAACCATCTACACTGTCACGGTCGCCAGTGAATTAAATATATCCTGAGTACTTTTCAAGTATGTGAAAAGCATGTACTGCGTGAGAAACTGTGACCCTTTTTAATACTTTGAAGACACAGTCAAAAAATATCCTATCCTAAAATAATAACCTTGTTAAGTTACAGCACACAATAGCGCCCCCAAATACCACACTATCTTGCCAGCTCATGGTTGGTGTTAGTAGAGATCTTTGGGTAAGTGTTTAAACCTAAGGAAAACCTACTTAAACACAGCGTGCATATATAACTTTCCTAAGGAAGAGACCCAATCCAAATAGACTGGAGATAACTAAACTGAGTGAAAATGTGGACTCCCCTCACATCACTTCTGATATTAGACACGTGGACAACTATACCAGAAAGGCAGAATTTGATTTTAATGAGCAACCACGTTTATCTGTTAATGTATCGTGTTACTATGTGTAATAAGTTTATGATTTATGAAAGTGCAACACTAAAACACTGCAGTGCCACTTTAATGGCCAGTGATATTCCAAAGTTATAGTTTGACTGATGCATGTCAGTATGAGTGTTGCAGATTTTTGCACAATCAACGTACAAAAAGTACATTGTTTTCTTGTACAATAACTGCTAATAAGAATATACTATGTCAATTCATATGGAGCACACACTGTACATTTTGTCAAAACAGTGAGGTATCGTTGAGGTAGAGGGAGATTCTGACGTTTGGGGGCGCTATTACGCACTATAACAAATCAAGGACTCTATCCTTAAACATCATTGTTCACCTGCTCTCCTTTACTATTAAGAGCACCAACATTACAAACAAGAACACGGGTTACTCTATATTAGTATAACAAAGTGTATATACACACACATAAATGTATCAGTCGAACCTGGAGGGGATCTTTGTCTTTGGTATGTCATATTAAGTGAAACAAAACAACCTTTCAACATTTAACCAAATAATTCTGTGTGTCGTTTTCTTCATTTATGTCCTGATAGATTCTAAAGCCTGTCTGACAATACCACTGTGTTCCATTGGAAAAACCAAATGTCACCTGTACTCATATGTCAGTCATCATGTCATCTATATTATATGTATGTTTTTGCCACAGCCCCCCTTCCTCTCCAGTCTCCATCCATCATGTCAAACCATGATGATGGATGATAGTGTAAAAAAAATCATTACCTGGTCTCTATAATTCATGTTGGTCAACCCCGTCCACACTGCAAACATAACCTAACCTGTAAATAAACGTAGTAATCTAATGGCATAAATTAAGGGAGCGGACATATTATGTCAGTTTCAGTAATGAGAAAGATATTTATTTTTAGTTTAGAATTTTCTTCTTTCTTTCTTTATTTTGTCTTTAATATCTTGGTTTTGGCTGTAAGTTAATTTGCATGTTGATTTTTTTTCTTTTATTGTTTTGTTGCCTTTTGATTTTAGCAGATTGTGTGTTTTTTTCTCTTTTTGGGTCTGTGTATTTCTATCTTTTCGATGCCTTTTGAAGAAATGATATGACAACAAAAGCAGATCAAACCTGTTTTCACTTGCTCTTAGGCAAACGTGGATGGAATGGACCCAGCTGGCTGAAGCAGTAATGTTTTGATACACTGTACTGTTAACAGTCACAGATATGCTTTTTCTAACATTTTAACATTTATGATTACCAATACTTTGTACATCTTTATTGCAATAAATAAATCAAATGAAATCAGTGACATTTGAAGTGCTTCTTTTGTCCTGTGTATTATTCGTAGTGTTACTGAATAGATAGGAAAGAGAGAGCAGATGTGGGGAAAAGTAGAATGGTTACAATACGCTTGAGCTAGGTAACTGTTTTGTTAAATTAACTTAATTTGCAACAACAACAGTGAACCACAATTATGATCATTTAGAGAAAATAATCATCTTATCACTCCACTTTGGACTGGAAAGTGCAAATATTAAATATGATACAAAAAGTATGTTAATTTGATTAACAATGATAATAAAAGAAAATTGACATATATTTACAAATATATAAGTTGCGACCCCAACAGCATTACCATGGTGTACTGACACACACCGCGAAGCTACATTTACCTCACTGCAGCAAGGTGAGAAGTTAAAACACTGCATATCAGCGAAAAGTACTTCACTACCTCAGGGGGTGTTAAGTTACTGTATTAACCTCTGCAAGTATGATTTCATCATCTTGTTATTTTTAAGAGGGTGTTTGCTTCACTGTCAGTCTCAGCCATGGAGTGAATTCAGATCGAAGCTCCAAGGCTCCCCCTGCTGGTGACATCAAGGATGCTACATGATGCTATACAGCCTCTGGATGAGAGCTTCCACTAACATGGAACTTTTGGGGGAAAGAAATATTCCTTTATGGTCTTAATAGAAATAAACTCTAACCTTTTTTTCTCCACTAGTCATCTGTCTGTCTGTATTTCCCACATTTTAGTGCAGAGCCTTGCCAAAGTTACTATAAAAATTGCTGTGGGTATTAATGGTTCCCTGAGTGTGCAGCAGCTGTGTCTTCAAAACAAATCCACTATGATCAGCTTTAGCCATCAAGAACAGAGCAATATATGACTACCACTTCCAAAGAGGTGAGGTCCTAAATATTGGACTTTAAAATCAATGTCAGATCAGTTTTTCTTCTTTAGAACCACAACTGGAACAATGATAACAATAAGTACCACACAAACGGACAAAATGATTGAAGAGAGAATTTTACAGAGTCTTTTCCTTTTGTGTTCTGCTTCTTTCTTCTTCAGTAAAGAGTCAAATCCTGGTGTGTAGAGATCCTCAAGCCAAAAGTCCAGATCTTTAGGAGTCTTTTCTTCCTCCTGCAAAGACAAGGAAAATAGACATAACTATGAAGAGAGAAGAAAAGTAGAAAATAGATCCATAATAAAATTGAGAAACCTGAGGAAAAGCAGCGCCAGAACACAAGCGCCAGTATATACAGTATATACACTTTCTTCTGTTATCCAAATTTTGTCTCAATTATCAACAAACTGAAAATTTACATTTTTATTCAGAACATTTTCATTTCACCACTCACTGGTACCCAAGACTCTTCATATTTTTCCAAATGAATTCAGTCTCATTCAAGCTTTGACACTATGCTTTGCTTTAGATCCATGCTTATCAGAGCACATGTAGGCAAATGTGTGTTTGTATATATGTGAAGGTATTTATGTACATATATCTTATAACAATAATTACATTTATTTTATCAGCTGATTGATGAGGTGACATCACATAGCATATCACATTTGAATTTCTAAGATTCTATGGATTCCAAAGTAGGGTAAAGCCTTTTTATTATAGTCATTTCTTTTAAGTATTTCAGAATTCACCATATTTGCCTTGGCAGACCATTAGTCCAAGTCTGGGAATCAGTTGATATTAGCCTTTGGCTCTCTTACAATAGTAGCTGGTTTGCCGAGTATGAAGGCAGGGTAGCACCAAAAAAATCTGCAATAATGTTGTTCCTAACATTATGAAATCAGATTAAAAGCAGCCTCTCTTAATCTCCACAAATTACCTTTAAATAACCTGCAAGGTTGCCATGGACTGTTTGTGTGTCATACTCCTTCACAGTCCAGGAAGGCTTGAACTTCTTGTTGTCAGCTACGTCTGTCGATCTTATGGCCATGTACAGAGGGTTTCTCTTTATGTTGGAATTCAGAGTGGTTGGAGTGATGTGCTTCTCCAGGTACCTGTCCATAAAAACCACAGGAGTGCCCTCTGGAGGTGAGGACGACCAGCTCTCAGTCTTCAGCCTTCCCTCCCTCTGTGGAGAAAAACGCAGATTTCAATTCTCATCACATCCAGAACTCAACACTTGCAATAGACAGAGGGAGACGGAAATACGGTTTAGAAGAATTCTACTGCATTAAATATATAATGACAGTTTAGTCTGCAATATATTTGTACTGAGTTTCTTTCATTTCGACAGGATTCGTCACAGTGTTATTCCATCAGTGCAGCTCAGAATGACATGAGGTGACTGTGTGATGCTACGGTGGTGGGAAATGAAAAGTATATAAGTATATAATAAGTATATAACAACATCCACACACTATTAATTAGTGAGTCGATGATGTTAAATGCAACATTTCAGTCTGATAAACCTTATCAGATTACTGCTGTTGTGGCTCCATGGATAGGGCCAGACTACATTGAGCTGCATATTGTTCCCTTTTTTAAATGTTTGGATTTTGGAACATATGATCTTAACTTTATTTTACTTGACTTGACAGCTCTGAGGTCAAATATTATTAGATAACATTAGACCATACTCCTGTCCCCTGGATATGGTGACTGATTGTTACTGAATAATGCACTGTCCTGTTCTCCTATTTCAGGTCACTCTCTTCACACATGGTGATGGTGATCTCTGCTTAAAGACCATCTATGCAAATAAAATGCACATCATTGCCAGTGCATTTGGGTGTATCTGTACTGTAGATTAACATTTAAGAAACCAAATCCTATCCATGTCAGATGGGAGAAACAGGCTCAAAAGCACACACAGAGATGAATATAAGTATGAGTAGCTGTGACATTGTCTATACCTGAAAGTAAACCCTGTTCTGCCAGTGTCTCTGACTGGACATCACCGCCCCAACCTGAAACATGCCATGTGTGGCCGGCAGCATCCCAACGTCCAGCTGGAGGAACTTCTCTGGGTGGTTGTTGTTGGGCAGAACAGAGATGTCCATACTGGCTCTATTACTCCATCCACACTGACTGCTTCACCTGCCAGTAGCCTGGCTGTATGCACATGCTCACTACAACTCCCAAGCTCTCTAATAATTCATGAAGAGCAAGATATTTATGAGCCTGTATCACTTGCAGGTGTGTGTAACTCAACCTGACCATTAAAAGCCTGAGAAATTCTGAGAACCAACAATGGTAGGATAGGATAGGGGAGAGAGAGAGAGAGAGAGAGAGAGAGAGAGAGAGAGAGAGAGAGAGAGAGCGGAGAACTTAGTTAACACAAGCTACATCCATACTGAAGTCATCCGAGTATAAAGCCTGCCAGTGGTGGAATGTAGCTAAGCACATTTACTCATGCAAAATGTACAAACATGCAAAACATATGAAGAGCTTATAAACTATGATGCTTGGTTATACATGAAACGATGATTAAAATACTACAATTTTGTGGTTTGGACTGTTGGCTGGACCACATTGTAAAGGTGTGATGACATTTCTCTAAATTTTCAGACATTTTTTACAAATAATCAATCTATCAATTGAGAGTTTAATCCATGATGAATCCATAATGAAAGTAATCCTTAGTTGCAGCCTTATGTTAAATAAGATGATGAGCTCCACATCAACCAACAATAACAGTAAAATGCTGCATATTAATGCATCAGGATAATCTAATCTTA